>CM075755.1:3974276-4299276 GCA_037974335.1 Prionace glauca
ACGGGGTTAGATACGGAGTAAAGCTCCCTCTACACTGTCCTCATCAAACACTCCCAGGACAGGTACAACACGGGGTTAGATACAGAGTAAAGCTCCCTCTACACTGTCCCCATCAAACACTCCCAGGACAGGTACAGCACGGGGTTAGATACAGAGTAAAGCTTCCTCTACACTGTCCCCCATCAAACACTGCCAGGACAGGTACAGCACGGGGTTAGATACGGAGTAAAGCTCCCTCTACACTGTCCCCCATCAAACACTCCCAGGACAGGTACAGCATGGGGTTAGATACAGAGTAAAGCTCCCTCTACACTGTCCTCATCAAACACTCCCAGGACAGGTACAGCACGGTGTTAGATACAGAGTAATGTGTGCAAGACCAGATAATTTGGGCCTAAATCAGTAAAGGAGATTGCGGAGAAAAGTTGGCAATTCCAAAACTGTGGCTAATGTCAGGTATCACCTCAGTCATCGTACTTTGGATTTTGAAAGCCAGAGTTGGGTATTCACGGTGCAAGTCGCCAAGGACATGGGACAAAAAGATCTATGCTCTCACTCTCCCCCACCGTGTTACTGAGATTGCTCTATGTTTTAGATGCTACAATTCACTGAGCCATTAGCCTCGCATTTCTGCTGATGAGTTCTTTTGGCCTCACCGATGGTGACCACCCACCATGAGTTCCCCAGGCGTGGAGGGTGCGAACAAAGGGAAAACCCCTGGAGAGCAGCGGGACTGAAAGACCAGCGTTGGGCAAAACACATAGTTGGGAGAGCGGGGGGGAGGTGGTGGTGTGTGTGGCAAATCCTTGTCTGTACTCTTGTGGTTGTAGAATAACCTCTTGACCTCACCAAGTTCTCCGCAGTCTTGGTGCATAACCATTCCTCACCCCAGTTCACTAAGTTGAGTTACCAGGTCTCGATCGCCATCTGGTATCTGGAGGAGGGAACCGAGTGCAGGGTGTCGAAATTTGTTGATGACACCAAGATTGGTGGAACGGCAAATTGTGCGGAGGGTGTGGAGAGTCTGCAGAAAGATCTAGATAGGCTGGGCGAATGGGCCAGGAGCTGGCAAATGGAATTTAATGTTGGCAAGTGCGAGGTGGTTCACTTTGGTAGGAATAATGGTAGGAAGGATTATTACTTACGTGGTGAAAAACTGCAGCAGGCGACGGTGCAGAGGGACCTCGGGGTCCTTGTGCATGAGTCACAAAAACTCAGCTTGCAGGTGCAGCAGATGGTCAGGAAGGCGAATGGGATGCTGGCCTTCATAGCGAGGGGGATTGAATATAAAAGTAGGGAGGTCTTGCTGCAGCTGTGTAGGGCATTGGTGAGGCCGCAGCTGGAGTACTGTGTGTAGTTTTGGGTGCCGTACTTACGCAAGGATATTTTGGCCTTGGAGGGAGTGCAGAAGAGGTTTACTAGGCTGATACCGGAGTTGAGGGGTTGAGCTATGAGGAGAGGCCGAATAAACTAGGCTTGTACTCGTTAGAGTTTAGAAGAATGAGGGGAGATCTCATTGAGACGTATAAGATGATGAATGGGATGGATAGGATAGAGGTGGAGAGACTCTTCCCGCTCAGAAAGGACAATAGGACTAGGGGGCACAGCCTCAAGATAAAGAGGGGGAGGGTTTAGAACGGAGTTGAAGAGGAACTTCTTCACTCAAAGGGTGGTGAACCTCTGGAATTCTCTGCCCATTGAAGTAGTGGAGGCTGCCTCGCTAAATATATTTAAGACGTGGGTTGATAGGTTTTTGATAGGTGAGGGGATTAAGGGTTATGGGGAGAGGGTGGGAATGTGGAACTGAGACACGACAGATCAGCCATGATCTTATTGAATGGCGGGGCAGGCTTGAGGGGCTGGATGGCCTACTCCTGCTCCTATTTCTTATGTTCTTATTAACCTCAATGCGCCGCGTGTGACCATTTCTTAAACAATTGTCAGGTTTGAAAAAGTCTTTCACTCTCTCACTCCCACGCTGTCCCACGCTGATCGAGCAGATGTTTTTCTTCAACTTGGCAATTGACAGAAACAGCCATTAAACGTGGCTGACAGCTGTTGCTCTGTTGGAAACGCATTCAATTCTGGATGGTTCAGTCTCATCCAGAACTTACAGGAGACCCCCCATTCCAGTCCAGCGCTGAGGGAATGTCGTGCTGTCCATGGTGCTGACTTTCATGTGAGGTTTCAACTGAGGTTCTATCGATACCACCCTATTTGAGTGCCTGACTTCACCCTAATGGTGAGGCCAATATTATTCCTCAACCAAGTGGGTTGTAAGTTGATTTTTTTGTTGTTTCTTAGCACAGAGTGGCACAGTGGTTAGCACTGCTGCCTCACAGTGCCAGGGACAGGGGTTCGATTCCTGGCTTGGGTCACTGTGCACTCATAGTCTGCACATTCTCCCCATGCCTGCCTGGGTTTCCTCTGGGTGCTCCAGTTTCGTAGAACACTATAGCACAAACAGGCCCTTCAGCCCACAAGTTGCGCCGATCATATCCATACCTACCAGGCCTATCTATACCCCTCAATCCCATTAAATCCCATGTACTCGTCCAGAAGTCTCTTAAAAGACCCCAGTGAGTTCACCTCCACCACCACCGCCGATTCCACTCGCCCACCATCCTCTGAGTGAAAAACTTACCCCTGACATCTCCTCTGTACCTGCTCCCCAGCACCTTAAACCTGTGTCCTCTCGTAGCGACCATTTCAACCCTGGGTAATAGCCTCCGAGAATCCGCCCTATCTATTCCTCATTTCCTCCCACAATCCAAAAAATGTGCTGTTAGGGCACATTCTCCCTCAGTGTACCCGAACAGGTACCGGAGTGTGGCGACTAGGTGATTTTCACAGTAACTTCATTGCAGTGTTAATGTAAGCCTACTTGTGACTCATAAATAAACTTAAAACTTTAACTTGAGCAAAAATGAAGCATGCTGTCGAAACTTTCCATCTTGCACTCATCAGGACAACTTTGCATGCATACCAGAACAACAATTCATACTGCATGAGGGAAGACTGCTGATTGGTTGGTAGGTGGACTCTGATTGGTAGAGGCATTGCTATGGGCAGTGCACCAGTGGATAGTGAACAGTAAAGTCCAGCTTTTGTTTAAATTGAAAGCGGGCTCTAATTGGTCAAGGCGCTGCAATGGGAATTGGACCAGGAACGGTTGCCTCTTTCACTTATTCAAAAAGGTGACAATGCACGGTCATACTCTTTCTGTTCGTAAAAGTTGGGGTCCGATGTGTGAACATATCTGTAGCTTCCAGCATGCATAAGCGAGCCATAATGCAAGCCTGACTGATAAACTTAAATCAGTTGTCAGCATAATTCTGAGCACAGGAAAGATTCCTCAGGATGTTACCCTGGTCTGGAGGGCATTAGCTATGAGCAGAGGTTGGAGAAACTGGGTTTGTTCTCATTGGAATGACGGAGGTTGACAGAAGTCTACAAGATTATAAGGGACATGGACAGAGTGGATAGTCAGAGGCATTTTCCCAGGGTGGAATAGGGGACTTAGGTTTAAGGTGCGAGGTGAAAAGTTTAAAGGAGATGTACGAGACAGATTTTTGTGTAGAACGTGCCTGGAACTCGCTGTCGGGGGAGGTAGTGGAAGTGGATACAATAGTGACTTTTAAAGAGCATCTGGACAAATAGATGAACTGAATGGGAATAGAGGGATACGGTCCCCGGAAGGATAGGGGATTTTAGTTCAGTGGGGCAGCATGGTCGGTGCAGGCTTGGAGGGCCGAAGGGCCTGTTCCTGTGCTGGAATTTTCTTTGTTCTTTGTTCATTGTGCGCAATCAGGATTGCTTAGAGAGTGCTGTCCAATTGTCCAATCACATCTAGAATCATAGAAATCCTACAGCGCAGAAGAAGGCCATTCAGCCCATCGCACCTCACTGACAACAATCCCTCCCAGGCCCTATTCCCGCAACCCCACATATTTACTCCGCTAATCCCTCTAACCTACGCATCCCGGGATTCCGTTTTTGCCTCAGGGATGTAAAGTCTTTGCCTGTTTAATAATGAATTTTTTGTCTCCACAGGCATTTAAGTCCACCTTGTTGACCAGCAAGGGGCATGCGGCAGGTTGTAGTGGGCTGCTCTTGGATGTTGCTTCGGGAGTTGCCTATTGCTTCATGTCGTTAGTGTGCTTAAACTGGACCATCTCGAGGGCAACATGACAGCTCAGAGACTTTCTCTGTTGCTGTGCGGACACATGGATTTGGGCCTGTGTCCGTGGGAGTTTGCGCGTTCTCCCCGTGGTTGCGTGGGTTTCCTCCGGGTGCTTCGGTTTCCTCCCACATCCCAAAAATGTGCTTTTAGGCTGATTGATTGGATAACAAATTGTCCCTATATTGGACCTCCCTGATCCTCGCACATTAGGCATAGACTAAAATCATGAATAGGTCACTGAGACAATGGGACGGCGGCGCGGGCTCGTTGGGCCAAAGGGCCTGTTTCCCGTGCTGTGTTGTTCTTTGTTCTTTGACACGAAGGGGCAACTTAGCACGGCCAGTGCACCTAACCTGCACATCTTTGGAGTGTGGGAGGGAACCGGAGCGCCCGGAGGAAACCCACGCAGACACGGGGAGAATGTGCAAACTCCGCAGAGACGGTGACCCAAGGCTGGAATTGAACCCGGGTACCCGGCGCTGTGAGGCAGCAGCGCTCACCACTGTGTTGCCCCCCCCCCCACACACACACATCTCCTATCTAATATTCGCGTGGTGGGACGCGCTCAGCAGGGGTGTCTGTACCTGATACGTTACCCGGACTGGGATTGCAGTGGATACTACTGGCTGGAGTGACCCCTTCCTCTGACCTACAGGAAAGGGCGTCGGTGACGGGAAACTGGTGTTTGGGGCTGGATTTCTACAGTCGCCTTTGAGGGCTGTCACATTTATCAGGTGCTGCACAGCACTTCAGCGTGACGGTGGACAGATGCTCTGAAGCTACGAGCCGAGGAGACTCCTATGTAACCGCAGGAGCTAATTTGACTGACGGTCCTGTCAGTGTTAGAGATGTTCCACTGTTTTGAAGTGTTGTGAGTGATAGCTACCTGCTCCACTTTGTCTCGTACACGGATTTCAAAGGATCCAGAAGTGTATAACACAAACCTATTGTTAAATTCCCCCGCGGGGTCTTTTTCTTTCCCAGGCCAATGTGCTCAGTGTGGGGGAAGGGATTGGCTAACCCCGAAAGCTTGTGAGAATATTATCAAATAAATCGGTTGGACTAAAACCTGGTGTTGTCAGACTTTTTACTGAACAACAGAATACGCAGACCTGCATTCCAAGACAAGACACTTGGCAAATTTCCGGGACGCTGGTGTTTGCTTTTGCTTTGGAACCTAGTGAGAGATAATCTGATTAATTACCAGAAGTCGGCAAAAACTGTAGCTTCCTGCTCAGCCCAACCTTCTGTCGAACCTAAATTTTTCCATCCCTGGGGAGTGAGACCACAGGGGAAGTGGGGGGATGGGGGGGGGGGGGGGGGGGGGGGGGGGGGCAAACAGGAGCAAGCCAGTCCTGCCGTTGCTGGACTCAAGAGACTTGAGCGCAGGAATAAGGACGTCAAACTGGTGTGGTGCCGAGGGAGTGCTGCACTGTCAGAGGTGTTAGATGAAATATTAAACTCAGGCAGTTTTTAACAAATTCTTTCAGGAGACCTGGACGTCATTGGCTGGATCATAGAACCATAGAAACCCTACAGTGCAGAAAGAGGCCATTTGGCCCATCGAGCCTGCACCGACCACAATCCCACCCAGGCCCTATCCCCAACTAATCCCTCTAACCTACACAACTCAGGACACCAAGGGGCAATTTCTTAGCACGGCCAATTAACCCAACCCGCACATCTTTGGACTGTGGGGAGGAAACCGGAGCACCCGGAGGAAACCCACGCGGACACGAGGAGAATGTGCAAACTCCACACAGACAGTGACTCGAGCTGGGAATCGAACCCAGGACCCTGGAGCTGTGAAGGAGCAGTGCTAACCTGCTGTGCTACCGTGCCGCCAGTACTTCCGAGACGTTGGTGTTTACTTTTATAAACATCAAAACATTTTGTAACATCAGTACCAGGATCAGTATTTGCTGCCCATCTCTATTTGCCCTTGAACTGTGGGTGTTGCTCGGCTGTTTCAGAGAATACAGAAACCCTACAGTACAGAGAGAGGCCATTCGGCCCATTGAGTCTGCACCAACCACAATCCCACCCACAATCGAACCCAGGACCCTACCCCCATATCCCTACATGTTTTACCCACTAATCCCTCTAATCATAAGAACATAAGAACATAAGAAATAGGAGCAGGAGTAGGCCATCTGGCCCTTCGAGCCTGCCCCGCCATTCAATAAGATCATGGCTGATCTGTCGTGGCTCAGTTCCACATTCCGGCCCTCTCCCCATAACCCTTAATCCCTTCTCTTATCAAAAACCCATCAACCCGCTTCTTGAAAATATTTAGCGAGGCAGCCTCCACCACTTCAACGGGCAGAGAATTCCAGAGATTCACCACCCTTTGAGTGAAGAAGTTCCTCCTCAACTCTGTTCTAAAACGCCCCCCCTTCCACACATCTCAGGACACTAAGGGGCAATTTTAGCACAGTCAATCAACCTAACCTGCACATCTTTGGACTGTGGGAGGAAACTGGAGGGCCCGGAGGAAACCCACACAGACACAAGGAGAATGTGCAAACTCTACACAGACAGTGACCTGAGCCGGGAATCGAACCCAGGACCCTAGAGCTGTGAAGCAGCAGTGCTAACCCACTGTGCTACCGTGCCAGAGGACATTTAAGAGTCCTGAGTCATAGAAGTTTACAGCATGGAAACAGATCTTTCCATGCCACCCTTTCTTTTTAAACCACAAAGCTAGTGCTAATTGTCTACATTTGGCCCATATCCCTCTATACCCATCTTACACATATAACTGTCTAAATGCTTTTTAGAAGACAAAATTGTACCCACCTCTAGCTCGTTCCAGACACTCATCACCCTCTGAGTGAAAAAATTGGCCCTCTGGACACTTTTGTATCTCTCCCCTCTCACCTTAAACCTACACCGTCTAGTTTTAGACTCCCCTACCTTTGGGAAAGTCTACTGACTATATATTGATCTGTGCCCCTCATTATATTATAGACTACTATAAGATCACCCCTCAGCCTCCTACACTCCAAAGGAAAAGGTCCCAATCTGTCCAACCTCTCGTTAAAGCTCAAACCATCAAGTGCCAATAGCATCCCAGTAAATTATATCTGCATTCTTATCCACAGTGGATCTGGAGTCACAGATGATAGGCCAGACCGGGTAAGGATGGCAGATTTCCCTCCCTAAAGGACATTAGAGAACCAGATGGGTTTTCCCAACTATCGACAATGGTTTCATGGTCATCCTTAAACTTTTAATCCAGAATTTTATTGGATTCAGATCTCCCATGTGCTGTGGTGGGATTCGGACCTGAGACCCCAATGTGTTAGCTGGAATTCCTAGCCCAGAGAAGGTTAAGGGAGATATGATTGAAGTGGATAAGATTATGAGGGGTACGGACAGGGTGAATTGAAAGCGGCTGTTCCCCTTGGGTGAGGGGTCAGCAGCGAGGGGGCTGAGTTTTAGGTTGAGAGGGGATTTGAGAAAATATTTCTTCAACTCAGAGGCTGGTGGGAATCGGGAATGCGCTTCCTGGGAAGATAGCGGAATTCGGAAACCTTACAACCTTTAAAAAAATATACTTGGGTGAGCACTTGAAATATCGTAACATTCCAGGATACAGGACAAACGCTGGAAAATGGGATTAGTGTGATTTTAGTTATTGTCGGTGCAGACTCGATGGGCTGAAGGGCCATTTCTATACTGTACAACTCCATGACACCCCCTGACCCCTCCACCCAGGACTCCCAGTTGGCCATTCAAAGTCCAAGAAGATCGGAGGCTTGGAGGCCTTTTGGTCAGGAGTGGGTCATTCGACCACTGAGGCCAAAGGCATCATGGATTTACAAAGGGGGCAGCCCAGATAGAGGGATGTAAGTGGGCATGAGAAAGATGGAAAGCTGAGCATTGTCCCCATCGTCCATTCCCAGCGGCTGCAGCTGGCGCAGAAGGAGACCCCCTATCGCCTCGCAGCAATACACACGTGTCAATCAGAGAAAAAAATGGTTTCCCCTCAGCTTAGAATAAAATATCCCAGCTGCCTGAATTCAGAAATAAAACGTTGGGAAGGTACAATCCTTTGGAGGTACAATCAGAGATGATGGTTCAGGGAATGCCCTTACTGAAGGCCACAGGTATTAGAAGCAGAATTAGGCCACTCGGCCCATCGAGTCTGCTCCGCCATTCAATCTGATATTTTTCTCATTCTCCTGCCTTTTCCCCATAACTCCTGATCCCCTTATGAATCAAGAACCTAACTATTTCTGTCTTAGACACTCAATGATCTGGCCTCCACATTATTCTTCCACATCAGATAGGACACGTCAATCTACAGTGCTTACTGTTCACCTTGAACATCCAATACGCTTGCGACCAAATCAAAGGTTTCATTTATAGAAACTGAGCCCAGTTTCATTTATAGAAACTGGGGATGATACAACATTCAGGCCCACTACAGCTAAGTTTGGAGGCAGCAAAGGACACAACAGGGTACAATGTACATGGGTATCTAACCCCATGCTGTCCCTGTCCTGGGAGTGTTTGATGGGGGACAGTGTAGTAGCAGCTTTACTCTGTATCTAACCCCGTGCTGTACCTGTCCTGGGAGTGTTTGATGGCAACAGTGTAGAAGGAGCTTTACTCTGTATCTAACCCCATGCTATACCTGTCCCAGGAGTGTTTGATGGGGGGACAGTGTAGAGGGAGCTTTACTCTGTATCTAACCCCGTGCTGTACCTGTCCTGGGAGTGTTTGACGGCAACAGTGTAGAGGGAGCTTTACTCTGTATCTAACCCCATGCTGTACCTGTCCCAGGAGTGTTTGATGGGAGACAGTGTAGAGGGAGCTTTACTCTGTATCTAACCCCATCCTGTACCTGTCCTGGGAGTGTTTGATGGGGGGACAGTGTAGAGGGAGCTTTACTCTGTATCTAACCCCGTGCTGTACCTGTTCTGGGAGTGTTTGATGGGGGACAGTGTAGAGGGAGCTTTACTCTGTATCTAACCCCGTGCTGTACCTGTCCTGGGAGTGTTTGATGGGGGAACAGTGTAGAGGGAGATTTACTCTGTATCTAACCCCGTGCTTTCCCTGTCCTGGGAGTGTTTGATGGGGGACAGTGTAGAGGGAGTTTTACTCTGTGTCTAACCTCGTGCTGGACCTGTCCTGGGAGTGTTTGATGGGGTACAGTGTAGAGGGAGCTATACTCTGTATCTAACCCCGTGCTTTCCCTGTCCTGGGAGTGTTTGATGGGGGACAGTGTAGAGGGAGTTTTACTCTGTGTCTAACCTCGTGCTGGACCTGTCCTGGGAGTGTTTGATGGGGTACAGTGTAGAGGGAGCTATACTCTGTATCTGACCCCATGCTGTACCTGTCCTGGGAGTGTTTGATGGGGGACAGTGTAGAGGGAGCTTTACTCTGTATCTAACCCCGTGCTGTACCTGTCCTGGGAGTGTTTGATGGGGGACAGTGTAGAGGGAGCTTTTCTCTGCATCTAACCCCGTGCTGTACCTGTCCTGGGAGTGTTTAATGGGGACAGTTTTATTTTGCTTCTCACTGCACTTGACTTGAAAGTTAAAGGATAAATTAACTTTGATTCTCCAGTGCTGATGCCGTGTAACATTCTTATTAAAGAAAAAAATCACTAAAATAAAATCAATACCATTATTGTGCAATAAGTAAGGGAGACCCACACTCACAGCACTGCGGAAGGTAGAACTCAGCACAGTTTCTGACCAGTTTTGTGAACATATTCATAGCAAGCAATTAATTACAAATGATTCTATTTTACCCTGAATCCCCAGCCAGATTAATATCAGTGGAATGTTTCACTTGAGCAGACACAATTAATAAAACAGACACACACTTTAGCACAGACAGGCTCAGTTAGTCATTTAGAATTTTGTTGGCGATATTTTCTTTTCCCCTCTCTCCAAAGCTTGTCGGAGAAAGTACAGAGTATTTATATACTGGATGTTGCCCGGTATGGAGGGGAGGTCCTATGAGGAGAGGCTGAGGGATTTGGGGTACTTTTCGCTGGAAAGAAGACGGCTAAGAGGTGATCTTATTGAAACATAAAAGATGATTAGAGGTTTAGATAGGGTGGACAGTGATAGCCTTTTTCCTCGGATGGAGAAAGCTAGCTCGAGCGGGCATGGCTTTAAATTAAGGGGGGGGTAGTTATAGGACTGATGTCAGGGGTAGGTTCTTTACCCAGAGGGTGGTGAGGGATTGGAATGCCCTGCCTGCTGCAGTTGTAAATGCGCCTAGTTTGGGGGCGTTTAAGAGATCCGTGGATAGGTTTATGGACAAAAAGGGATTGGTTTAGGCTAGTGGGTCATTGTTTTTGTAACTGGTCGGCGCAACATCGTGGGCCGAAGGGCCTGTTCTGCACTGTAATGTTCTATGTTCTATGTTCTATTCCAGGAACGCAAACTCAGGTTCTGATTCCACAACGCGGTCCCGTGGTTCCGGGGGGGTGGGGAATGTGGAGAGCCGTAGAGGCAAAGAGGTTGACCGGACCAATTTGGCGATTGATCTTAGTCGGACTTTATACGGACTGCTGAAACTTTGAAGGTTAGAAATATAGAATCCTACGGCACTGAAGAGGCCCTTCGGCCCATCGAGTCTGCACTGACACATGAGAAACTTCTGACCCCCCACTTAATCCCACTTCCCAGCACTTGGCCCATAGCCCTGCTGCGCCAAACGCTCATCCAGGTCCTTTTGGAAGGATGCAAGGCAACCCGCCTCCTCCACCCCCCCAGCCGGCACAGTCCAGACCCTCCCCACCCTCTGGGTAAAAAGGTTTCTCCTTCACATCCCCCCAAACCTCCTACCCCTCACCTTGAACCTCTGTCGTCTTGTGACTGACACTTCAACTAAGTGGAACCAACTGCTCCTTATCCACTCTGTCCATGCTCCTCATTATAGAGGCTAGAAATATAGAAAATTGGTGTAGGAGTAGGCCATTTGGCCCTTCGAGCCTGTACTGTCATTCAATATGATCATGGCTGATCATGCAATTTCAGTATCCCACTCCCCTTTTCTCTCCAAATCGTTTGATCCCTTCAGCCACAAGGACCATGCCCAGCTCCATCACGAACATATCTGATGAAGTGGCCCCCAGCAGTTTTCTGTGGTCAAGAATTCCCCAGGTTCACAACTCTCTGAGTGAAGAAGTTCCTCCTCATCTGAATCCTGAATGGCTTCACCCATTTTTCTAAGACTGTAACGTTACTTCTGAACTTCCCCAGCGCCAGGAATATTATTCCCGCATCTATCCTGTCGAGTCCCATCAGGATTTTCCATGTTTCTGTGAGATTCCCTCTCATTCTTCTAAATTCCAGTGAATACAAGCCCAGTCGATTCAGTCTCTCCTCATATGTCAGACCTGCTATTTCAGGAATCAGTCCAGTGAACCTTCACTCGACTCCCTCAATAACAGGAATGTCCTTCCTCAGACTACAAGAGCAAAACTGCACATAATACTCAAGGTGTGGCCTCACCAAGGCCCTGTGTAACTGCAGCGAGAAGTCTCACAACACCAGGTTAAAACCCAACAGTCCAAAGATGTGCGGGTTAGGTTCATTGGCTATGCTAAAATTGCCCCTTAGTACCCTGGGATGTGTAGGTTAGAGGGATTAGCAGGTAAATGTGTAGGGATATGGGGATAGGGTCTGGGTGGGATTGTGTTCGGTGCAGACTCGATGGGCCGAAGGGCCTGTTTTTGCACTGTAGGGTTCTATGGTTATTTGATAGCAGATGTCACTAGCTTTCGGAGCGCTGGCCCTTCGTCACTCACCTAACGAAGGGCTAACACTCCGAAAGCTAGTGACTTTTGCTATCAAATAAACCTGTTGGACTTTAACCTGGTGTTGCGAGACTTTTTACTTGTTTACCCCAGTCCAACGCCAGCATCTCCACATCATGACTGCAGTGAGACATCCTTACTCTATACTCAAATCCTCTAGTTATGAAGGCCAGCATGCCATTAGCTTTCCTCACCATCCGCTGTCCCTGCATGTCAACTTTCAGTGACTGTTCCACCAAAACACCCAGGAGTTTGCACATTCTCCTCGTGTCTGCATGGGTTTCCTCCGGGTGCTCCGGTTTCCTCCCACAGTCCAAAGATGTGCGGGTTAGGTTGATTGGCCATGCTAAGCAATTGCCCCTTAGTGTCCTGAGATGCGTAGGTTAGAGGGATTAGTGGGTATAATATGTAGGGATATGGGGGTAGGGCCTGGGTGGGATTGTGGTCGGTGCAGACTCGATGGGCTGAATGGCCTCTTTCTGTACTGTAGGGAGCACCCGGAGGAAACCCACGCAGACACGAGGAGAATGTGCAAACTCCACACAGACGGTGACCCGAGGCCGGGAACGAACCCAGGACCCTGGAGCTGTGACGCAGCAATGCTAACCCATTGTGCCACTCAACTGTTTTGTGTGTGTGATATAGTGATACACACTCAGAAACTTTGTCAGGAACACAAAGGGTATCTGTTCAGAAGGGAAAACTGCATAGATACCGGCTCTGATTCTTTTCAGGTCACCCTTTAGTCCTAGAATCCCATCCCCCACCCCCCTCCATAAGGAATGGACATACTTTTTCCCAGCCTATCTCCCATTAATTAATAACCATAGAAAACCATAGAACCCTACAGTGCAGAAACAGGCCCTTCGGTCCATCGAGTCTGCACCGAACACAATCCCACCACAATCTAAGTGTTGGGAAACGTTGATGAAGACGCCATTTGGCCTTGGGAATTGTGGGGAACATAGCCTTTGTTTCTCCTCTGAGTTTGCAGTGCTAAACTGGGCTGGGTGGGGTGTGAGGGAGAAGGTGGTGCAGGGTTGAAGCAAGAGCATATTGGAGGCAAACTCCAATGTTTGGGGGGGGACTTTTTCTCTCTGGTTCACAAAGGCGTAGGCAGGAATTCCCCGGCTGTTCGTGTCAGCGGGATTCTCCAGTCCCGTTGGCCTGGGGTGATGTCAGTGGGAATTTTCAATGACAGTGTGGGACCAGAGGATCCCACCACCAGCGAACAGTCTGACCAGTCAAAAGATGTGCAGGTTAGGTGGATTGGCCATGCTAAATTGCCCCTTAGTGTCCAAAGATGTGCAGGTTAGGTGGATTGGCCATGTTACATTGTCCCTTAGTGTCCAAAGATGTGCAGGTTAGGTGGATTGGCCATGCTAAATTGTCCCTTAGTGTCCAAAGATGTGCAGGTTAGGTGGATTGGCCATGCTAAATTGTCCCTTAGTGTCCAAAGATGTGTAGGTTAGGGTGGATTGGCCATGCTAAATTGCCCCTTAGTGTCCAAAGATGTGTAGGTTAGGTGGATTGGCCATGCTAAATTGCCCCTTAGTGTTCAAAGATGTGCAGGTTAGGTGGATTGGCCATGCTAAATTGCCCCTTAGTGTCCAACGATGTGTAGGTTAGGTGGATTGGCCATGCTAAATTGTCCCTTAGTGTCCAAAGATGTGTAGGTTAGGGTGGATTGGCCATGCTAAATTGCCCCTTAGTGTTCAAAGATGTGTAGGTTAGGTGGATTGGCCATGCTAAATTGCCCCTTAGTGTCCAAAGATGTGCAGGTTAGGTGGATTGGCCATGCTAAATTGTCCCTTAGTGTCCAAAGATGTGCAGGTTAGGTGGATTGACCATGCTAAATTGCCCTTTAGTGTTCAAAGATGTGCAGGATAGGTGGATTGGCCATGCTAAATTGCCCCTTAGTGTCCAAAGATGTGCAGGTTAGGTGGATTGGCCATGCTAAATTGTCCCTTAGTGTCCAAAGATGTGCAGGTTAGGTGGATTGGCCATGCTAAATTGCCCCATAGTGTCCAAAGATGTGCAGGTTATGCGGATTGGCCATGTTAAATTGCCCCTTAGTGTCCAAAGATGTGCAGGTTAGGGTGGATTGGCCATGCTAAATTTCCCCTTAGTGTCCAAAGATGTGCAGGTTAGGTGGATTGGCCATGCTAAATTGCCCCATAGTGTCCAAAGATGTGCAGGTTAGGTGGATTGACCATGCTAAATTGCCCCTTAGTGTCCAAAGATGTGCAGGTTAGGTGGATTGACCATGCTAAATTGCCCCTTAGTGTCCAAAGATGTGCAGGTTAGGTGGATTGACCATGCTAAATTGCCCCATAGTGTCCAAAGATGTGCAGGTTAGGTGGATTGGCCATGCTAAATTGCCCCATAGTGTCCAAAGATGTGCAGGTTAGGTGGATTGACCATGCTAAATTGCCCCATAGTGTCCAAAGATGTGCAGGTTAGGTGGATTGACCATGCTAAATTGCCCCTTAGTGTTTAAAGATGTGTAGGTTAGGTGGATTGGCCATGCTAAATTGCCCCTTAGTGTTCAAAGATGTGTAGGTTAGGTGGATTGGCCGTGTTAAATTGCCCCCAGTGTCAGGGGAACTGGCTTGGCTAAATGCATGGGGTTGTGGGGGTCGGGTCTGTGTGGGACTGTGGTCAATCCATACTTGATGGGCCAAATGGCCTCCCCCTACACTGTTGGATTCTCTGGTTCAAAGGAAGCGCCAGCTCCTGCTGGCGGTAAACACGTGTCTGAGAGAAACCTGGCCGTAGACTGGAATTTTACCACCTCTGGGGCGGGCGAGGCTCACAGACCAGCATTCTCTGTTGGCCTCAGATGGGATCTTAAGAGATGGCTAAGGCAGTAAAATCCCGAATCTTTAATTTGGATTCGAAAATTCTTCGATGGAATGTTCCAGAACGACCTCCCCTGAAACGTCTGGGGGGAGGGCTTTACGGAACAGAGTGCGGCCATGGATTCCTCAGTCAGAGAATTTGCTGTCCTCCCCTTCACGTGTGATGGGCCAGACCCCGTAATATTTTTGCCTCAATAGTTACTACCCAGGATGGTTCGCTCAGATCTGCTCTTTCTCCCCAAGTCCATCCATCACTCTTTGAAGGATGGTTAGAAAAATAAAATCAATCTTCATTGCATCGTCTGGAGACGTGTCCTGCTAACACACGCTCTGATATCCCAGGTAATGGAGGAAACTATAGGTACGGTTATGTTCTCAATGCTGCTCCCTCATTCATCAGAATCTTTAGAATGCCATTCTGCGCTCTGTCTCACCTCCATTCCTCAATGTCTTCGAGGCTTATTTGGCTCGGTCTCAGTTTGTAACACCCTTGAGCTGAGGGGCTATCTCATGAGGAAAGGTTTTTTTTAAGGGATATTTCTGGGATGTGGGCAGCGATGGTTTACCAGGCTGATCCCGGGGATGGCGAGACTGAGCTACGAGAAGAGACACAGTGAGCACGTGAATTGTTTTCGCCGGATGAGGGGGGGATCTCGTAGAGGATTCTAACAGGGCTAGACAGGGTAGATGCAGGGAGGATGTTCCCCATGGTGAGGGGGGGGTCCAGAACCAGGGGTCACAGCCTGAGGATTCAGGGTAAGCCATTTAGGACGGAGATGAGGAGACAGTTCTTCACCCAGAGAGTGGTGGACCTGGGGAAATCATTAACGCAGGGAATGGTTGACACCAAAACCTTGAGTGTATTCAAGAGGCAACTGAATATTGCGGTGAATTGGATCAAAGGTTATGGGAGAAAGGAGGATGGGGATATTGAGTTGGACAATTAGCCATGATTGTAATGAATGGTGGAGTAGGCTCGTAGGGCTCAGTGGCCTCCTCCTCCTCCTATCTTCTATGTTTCTATAATTCTAGTAAAAAGTCTGACAACGCCAGGTTTTAGTCCAACCTATTTATTTGATAATATTCTCACAAGCTTTCGAGGGGGCTGCCTCTTCGTCAGGTGAATGGAGAGTGAATGAGAACTCTCCATTCACCTGACGAAGAGGCAGTCCCTCGAAAGCTTGTGAGTATATTATCAAATAAATAGGTTGGACTAAAACCTGGTGTTGTCAGACTTTTCAGAGTGTTTACGCCAGTCCAACGCCGGCATACCCACATCATGTCTATAATTCTATCCATTATTGCCACTTGAGAAGGTGGTGTTGAGCTGCCTTCGTGAGGACCTGATGTTTAAAGTTTAGTTATTAGTCACAAGGAGGCTTACGTTAACACTCCAATGAAGTTATTGTGAAAATACCCCCAGTCGCCACACTCAGGCCTGTTTGGGTGCACTGAGGAGAATTTATGCACCCTAACCAGCACAGTTTTGGACTGTGGGGAATCCCACACAGATCCTGGGAGAACATGTAGACTCCATGCAGATGGTGAACCCTGGTGGTGTGAGGCAGCAGTGCTAACCACTGTGCTGACTCCAGGTACACCCACAGTGCTGTTAGGGAGGGAGCTCCTGGAGTTTGACCCAGAGACAATGAAGGAACGACAATATATTTCCAAGTCAGGGTGGTGAGTGTCTGGGAGGCGAGCTCGCAGGTGGAGGTGTCCCCAAGTGTGTACTGACCTTGTCCTTCTACTTAGCAGTAGTCATGTGTTTGGAAGGTGCTACCAAAGGAACATTAGTGAGTTCCACAGTGTATCTTATAGACATTCACACAACTGCCACTGTGCTGCTGATGGAGGGAGTGAATGTTTTTGGATAGGGTAGCAATCAGGCAGGCGGCTTTATCTGGGACAGCATGGTGATTAGCACTGCTGCCCCACAGCTCCAGGGACCCGGGTTCGATTCCTGGATCGGGTCATTGTCTGTGAGGAGTTTGCACATTCTCCTCGTGTCTGCGTGGGTTTCCTCTGGGTACTCCGGTTTCCTCCCCATGCTCCAAACATAGAAGATAGAACATTACAGCGCAGTACAGGCCCTTCGGCCCTCAATGTTGCGCCGACCAGTGGAACCAATCTAATGACCCTCTAACCTAAACTATTCCAATGTTATCCATATGCCCATCCACTGACCATTTGAATGCTCTTAAAGTTGACGAGTCCACAACTGCTGCAGGCAGGGCATCCCACGCCCTTACTACTCTCTGAATAAAGAAACATGTACAGGTTAGGTGCACATACCATGCTAAATTGCCTCTCAGTCTCAGGTTGTGTAGGTTAGAGGGATATGTGAGGTTTAAGGGGATAGGGCCTGGGTGGGATTGTTGTGGGTGCAGACTCAATGGGCTGAGTGGCCTCCATCTGCATTGTATGGTTTCCTAGATGGTGTCAAGGCATCTTGAGTGTTGCTGGAGCTGCACTCCAGGCAAGTGGAGAATATTTCATCACACTCCTGACTTGTACCTTGTAGATGGTGGACAGGCTTTGGGGAGTCTGGAGGTGAGTTACTGCAGACTTCCCAGCCTCTGACCTGTTCTCGTAGCCACTGTATCATCACTGAACATTATCAAATTACCTGAGGTCTCTATCCCCTCTCTGACATGTATCCCTAAGAACATAAGAACATAAGAAATAGGAGCAGGAGTAGGCCATCTAAACCCTTCGAGCCTGCCCCGCCATTCAATAAGATCATGGCTGATCTGTCGTGGCTCAGTTCCACATTCCCGCCCTCTCCCCATAACTCTTAATCCCCTTGCCTACCAAAAACCTATCTACCCGCGTCTTAAATATATTTAGCGAGGCAGCCTCCACCACTTCAACGGGCAGAGAATTCCAGAGATTCACCATCCTTTGAGTGAAGAAGTTCCTCCTCAACTCCGTTCTAAACCGCCCCCCCTTTATCTTGAGGCTGTGCCCCCTAGTCCTACTGTCCTTTCTGAGCGGGAAGAGTCTCTCCACCTCTATCCTATCCATCCCTTTCATCATCTCATACGTCTCAATGAGATCCCCCCTCATCCTTCTAAACTCTAACGAGTACAAGCCCAGTCTATTCAGCCTCTCTTCATAGTTCAACCCCCTCAACTCCGGTATCAGCCTAGTGAACCTCCTCTGCACTCCCTCCAAGGCCAAAATATCCTTGCGCAGGTGCGGCGCCCAAAACTGCACACAGTACTCCAGCTGCGGCCTCACCAATGCCCTATACAGCTGCAGCAAGACCTCCCTACTTTTATATTCAATCCCCCTCGCTATGAAGGCCAGCATCCCATTCGCCTTCCTGACCATCTGCTGCACCTGCAAGCTGGGTTTTTGCGACTCATGCACAAGGACCCCGAGGTCCCTCTGCACCGTCGCCTGCTGCAGTTTTTTGCCCTGTAAGTAGTAGTCCTTCCTACTATCATTCCTACCAAAGCGGATAACCTCACACTTGCCAACATTGTATCCCTGGTGCTATTGTGAAGGATTGCCAAAATCCTCTGCCTAATATTTCATCCCCGCAGGTCATGCTGCAGCTGTACAGAGCCTGAGTTAAACCTCATTTAGAATATTGTGTACAATTCAGATCGCCACACTGCCAGGAAGTTGTTGATGCTTTGGAGAGGGGACAAGATAAGTTTACCAGGATGTTGCCTGGTCTGGAGCATTAGCTATGAGAAAAGTTTGGATAAACTCGGTTTGTTCTCACTGGAATGATGGAGGTTGAGGGTGGCCTGATAGGGGTCTTACAAGATTATGAGGGACACGGACAAAGTGGATAGTCAGATGCTCTTTCCTAGGGTAGAAAAGACAAACACGAGGGGACTTAGATTTAAGGTATATGGTGTAAAAGTTGACAGGAGATGTGCGAGGCAAGTTTTTTACGCCTTAGGATTCTCCTTAATCTTACCTGCCGAGGCCTTCTTATGACCCCTCCTGGCTCTCCTAATTTCCTCCATAAGTTCCTTCCTACAAGCCTCTAGATCCCTAACATCCCCTAGCTCTCTGAACCTTTTGTACGCTTTGCTTTTGTGCACCATGGTTCCTGTAACCTACCAAAACCTCCCTGTCTCATCGGAACGATGTTGTGCAGAACTCCAGACAAACATTCCTTGAAAATCTGCCACCTTACTTCGATACTTTTCCCCTCCTTCCAATTTACTCGTCTAATTTCCTGCCTGATGGTTTCACATTTCCCCTTACTCCAGACAAACACCTTCCTAGCCTGCCTGATCCTATCTCTTTCCAATGCTATCGTGAAGGAGACAGAATTATGATCTCCATCCCCAAGATGCTCTCCCACCGAGAGATCCGTCACCTGCCCTGGTTCATTAGCCAGCACCAGGTCAAGTACAGCCTCTCCTCTCGTAGGCTTATCCACATACTGTGTCAGGAAACCTTCCTGAACACACCTAACAAACTCCTCCCCATCCAAACCCCTTACCCTTGGGATATTCCAGTTGATGTTTGGGAAATTAAAGTCTCCCATCACAACAACTCTGTTATTACATCTCTCCAGGGTCTGTTTCCCTACCTGCTCCTCAACATTCCTGTTACAATTGGACGGCCTATAGGAAACACCCAGTAAAGTTATGGACCCCTTCCTGTTCCGAACCTCCACCAAGAGAGACTCTGTAGACAGTCAATCCGCAGCGTTCACCTTTTAATGGGATTAATGGGACTGGGGGTTATAGATAGGCCTATGGATTGGTAGGTGTTGATGTGATCGGCGCAACTCGTGGGCCGAAGGGCCTGTTTGTGCTGTAGTGTTCTACGTTCTATGTACTATGTTCTATGTTCTCTACAGCCGTGACACTATCCCTGATCAACAGTGCCACTCCACCACCTCTTTTGCCTTCCTCCCTGCCCTTTCTGAAACATCTGAATCCCAGCACCTGAAGTACCCAGTCCTGTTCCTGAGACATCCAAATCTCTGTAATGGCCACCACATCACATTCCCAAGCAGCGATCCACGCTCTAAGCTCATCCACTTTATTCACTACACTCCTGGCATTAAAATAGACACATCTCAAACCTTTGGTCTGGGTGCTCCCAGGGTCATTAGCATTGGGGCGTCCCTGGGAATGTAAATGGATATGGTATGATAATAATGTTTTTCCTCTTTTCTTTCACAGGTTTTAAGTCGGTCCACCTCGTGTCCAACGAGGGGCATACACGCGATGGGTCGTACTGGGGCTGCTCTTGGTTGTTCGAGATTGGCCTAGTGCTTCATGTCGTTAGTGTGTGCCTAAACTGGACCAGATACTGGGCAAGACGACAGCTCAGTGACTATCACTGATTGCTGTGCAGACACATGGATTTGGGCCGGTGTCTGTGGGAGTTTGCGCATTCTCCCCGTGCTTGCGTGGGTTTTCTCCGGGTGCTCCGGTTTCCTCCCACACCCCAAAGATGTGCTGTCAGGCTGATTGGCGGGAATAAATTGTCCCTAAATCAGTTTCCCTCAATCTGGATGGCCATAAAACATTACGTGGGTATGCCGGCGTTGGACTGGCGTAAACACATTGTCAGCCACTTCAGGTCTTGAACAGCAGGTTAGGTGTAAGGATTTGCGTTCTAATCAGTAATCTCTAAACTGTCTGTGCTTTATATGCTCTGTCTGAGGCCAGAACTCTTCATTCACCTGACGAAGAGGGAAACCTCGAAAGCTTGTGAGTCTATTATGAAATAAATCGGTTGGACTAAAACCTGGTGTTGTCAGTCTTTTTACCATAAAACATTAGACAGGGGTCGTGGGTGGAGAGGGGGACTGGTGGTATTGAGATGGCAGCGCGGGCTCGTTGGGCCGAAGGGCCTGTTTCCCGAGCTGATTTTTGTTCTTTGTTCTTCTCCATCACCCAACTATCCTCCCTCTTATACTGTTTCCAATCCTCTATTTTCCAGCTAAACGTCCAGTCACCTCATCTCGATTCCCTCTCCCCCGCCAACCATTCTAGTTTAAAGTAGCCTTAGCCAACCTTCCCGCCAGGATATTGGTCCCCCTGGTATTCAAGTGTCACCTGTCTTTTTTGTACTCCCTTGTTCTGCTGCTCTTCACATCTTCTTAAGCAAAACCTGCTACCTCCCAACAGATAACCAACACCATCTACCCTTTCCCTCAAATGCAAATGTTTCTGCACTGTAGGGTTCTGTAGGGTTCTATTCAATGTAATTCTACAGAGAGAGAGAGAGAGGTACCAATGATTACATAACAGCGCGATACTTGATCCAAAGTATCACACGTTAGTCTCTAGATTCTGTATGATGGATGTTGAATACCCAATAGTTAATAAGGTGAAACGGACATTGCGTATTGATCAGTTAACGATACTCATGTGTATATCGAGGAGAAGCAGGTGACTGGTGTTAGAGTGGAGGAATAGGCTCCTTAGTGAGTTCCTCAACCAAATCATCCTCATCTCTCTGCCTTCTTGAAAATCAATGATGAAGGTTGAGGGGCCACCTGATAGAAGTCTACAAGATTACGGGGGGCATGGACAGAGTGGATAGTCAGAAGCTTTTTCCCAGGTTGGAAGAGTCAGTTACTAGGGGGTGTAGGTTTAAGGTGCGAGGGGCAAGGTTTAAAGGAGATGTACGAGGCAGATTTTTTACACAGAGGGTGGTGGGGGCCTGGAACTCGCTGCCGGGGGAGAGAGTGGGAGCGGATACAGTAGTGACTTTTAAGAAGCATCTTGACTAATACATGAACAGGATGGGAATAGAGGGATACGGTCCCCGGAAGGGTAGGGGGTTTTAGCTCAGTCGGGGCAGCACGGTCGGTGCAGGCTTGGAGGGCCGAAGGGCCTGTTCCTGTGCTGGAATTTTCTTCATTCTTTAATCAGACTTGGGAGTTTATCAGCCTTGTTCTGTGCGACCCCAGTATATATTTTCTCCAGTAGGAATTATATCCATTAGTGTCCAAAGATGTGCAGGTTAGGTGGATTGGCCATGCTAAATTGTCCCTTAGTGTCCAGAGATGTGCAGGTTAGGTGGATTGGCCATGCTAAATTGTCCCTTAGTGTCCAAAGATGTACAGGTTAGGTGGATTGGCCATGCTAAATTGTCCCTTAGTGTCCAAAGATGTGCAGGTTAGTTGGATTGACCATGCTAAATTGTCCCTTAGTGTCCAAAGATGTGCAGGTTAGGTGGATTGGCCATGCTAAATTGTCCCTTAGTGTCCAAAGATGTGCAGGTTAGTTGGATTGACCATGCTAAATTGTTCCTTAGTGTCTAAAGATGTGCAGGTTAGGTGGATTGGCCATGCTAAATTGTCCCTTAGTGTCCAAAGATGTGCAGGTTAGTTGGATTGACCATGCTAAATTGTTCCTTAGTGTCTAAAGATGTGCAGGTTAGGTGGATTGGCCATGCTAAATTGTTCCTTAGTGTCCAAAGATGTGCAGGTTAGTTGGATTGACCATGCTAAATTGTTCCTTAGTGTCTAAAGATGTGCAGGTTAGGTGGATTGGCCATGCTAAATTGTTCCTTAGTGTCCAAAGATGTGTAGGTTAGGTGGATTGGCCATGCTAAATTGCCCTTAGTGTCCAAAGATGTGCAGGTTAGGCGGATTGGCCATGCTAAATTGTCCCTTAGTGTCCAGAGATGTGCAGGTTAGGTGGATTGGCCATGCTAAATTGTCCCTTAGTGTCCAGAGATGTGCAGGTTAGGTGGATTGGCCATGCTAAATTGTCCCTTAGTGTCCAAAGATGTACAGGTTAGGTGGATTGGCCATGCTAAATTGTCCCTTAGTGTCCAAAGATGTGCAGGTTAGTTGGATTGACCATGCTAAATTGTCCCTTAGTGTCCAAAGATGTGCAGGTTAGGTGGATTGGCCATGCTAAATTGTCCCTTAGTGTCCAAAGATGTGCAGGTTAGTTGGATTGACCATGCTAAATTGTTCCTTAGTGTCTAAAGATGTGCAGGTTAGGTGGATTGGCCATGCTAAATTGTTCCTTAGTGTCCAAAGATGTGCAGGTTAGTTGGATTGACCATGCTAAATTGTTCCTTAGTGTCTAAAGATGTGCAGGTTAGGTGGATTGGCCATGCTAAATTGTTCCTTAGTGTCCAAAGATGTGTAGGTTAGGTGGATTGGCCATGCTAAATTGCCCTTAGTGTCCAAAGATGTGCAGGTTAGGCGGATTGGCCATGCTAAATTGTCCCTTAGTGTCCAGAGATGTGCAGGTTAGGTGGATTGGCCATGCTAAATTGTCCCTTAGTGTCCAGAGATGTGCAGGTTAGGTGGATTGGCCATGCTAAATTGTCCCTTAGTGTCCAAAGATGTACAGGTTAGGTGGATTGGCCATGCTAAATTGTCCCTTAGTGTCCAAAGATGTGCAGGTTAGTTGGATTGACCATGCTAAATTGTCCCTTAGTGTCCAAAGATGTGCAGGTTAGGTGGATTGGCCATGCTAAATTGTCCCTTAGTGTCCAAAGATGTGCAGGTTAGTTGGATTGACCATGCTAAATTGTTCCTTAGTGTCTAAAGATGTGCAGGTTAGGTGGATTGGCCATGCTAAATTGTCCCTTAGTGTCCAAAGATGTGCAGGTTAGTTGGATTGACCATGCTAAATTGTTCCTTAGTGTCTAAAGATGTGCAGGTTAGGTGGATTGGCCATGCTAAATTGTTCCTTAGTGTCCAAAGATGTGCAGGTTAGTTGGATTGACCATGCTAAATTGTTCCTTAGTGTCTAAAGATGTGCAGGTTAGGTGGATTGGCCATGCTAAATTGTTCCTTAGTGTCCAAAGATGTGTAGGTTAGGTGGATTGGCCATGCTAAATTGCCCTTAGTGTCCAAAGATGTGCAGGTTAGGCGGATTGGCCATGCTAAATTGTCCCTTAGTGTCCAAAGATGTGCAGGTTAGCTGGATTGACCATGCTAAATTGTCCCTTAGTGTCCAAAGATGTGCAGGTCAGGTGGATTGGCCATGCTAAATTAATCCTTAGTGTCGAAAAATGTGTAGATTAGGTGGATTGGCCATGCTAAATTAATCTTTAGTGTCAAAAATGTGTAGATTAGGTGGATTGGCCATGCTAAATTAATCTTTAGTGTCAAAAAATGTGTAGATTAGGGGGATTGGCCATGCTAAATTAATCCTTAGTGTCCCAAGATGCGCAGGTTAGGGGGATTGGCCATGCTAAATTGTCGCATAGCGTCCAAAACCATGCCGGATAGGTGGATTGGCCATGCTAAATTACCCCTTGGTGTCAGGAGTATTAGCAGGATAAATACGCGGGGTTATGGGCATAGAGCCTGGGTGGGATTGTGGTCGGTGCTGGCTCGATGGGTCGAAATGGCCTCCTTCTGCGCTGTGGGGATTCTATGATTGCCAAGCATTTGTTATCTTGCATTTCACGCACTATGCTAATAAGTTGCATTGCAACAGAAAAGCCTTTTTGAATGGATGAAGGGAGCACAGGCAGTTTATCAGGAATGACATTGAGTTGGGAGGAACGCAGACACAGCGTATAAAATCGACACAGTGCTGACCTCCCGTCTGCAGCGTAGGGGACATCTACATAACTGGCCCTCGTTCAATGACCCCCTTCTGAAATTGCTCCAGATGAACAATCCCATTGAGCGACGCCCTCGTCACAAAGCCCTCTTGACAAAACCCCTGGGAGCGAGCCAACACAGACTCTCCCCCGCGGGCTGACACTTCACGGACAGACCCCACATGAATGAGTTGCCTGGGGCACGTGGAGACTGCCACTTCTGGACGCAAAGCAAGGCAGGGAAAGTCATTTCTGATTCGATTGTCAGACTTGTCAGGATAGAGCAAGACTACCAGTTCACCAGGCCAAAGCCCCAAAACAATAAATTCATCCAAGGTGGGGTCACTCAAGGAATAAAGAACAACACAGCAACGAGAAACAGGCCCTTCGGCCCAACGAGCCCACGCCGCCATTTTAACATTGTGAGCTCCCTCTTCCACCCATGACCCTTGTCTACACTTATGGTACCCCCATTGGAAACCAGATTGAGGGGAGACTAATTTAGGGACAATTTGTTACACCAATCAATCAGCCTAAGAGCACATTTTTGGGGTGTGGGAGGAAACCGGAGCACCCGGAGAAAACCCACGCAAGCACGGGGAGAATGCGCAAACTCCCACAGAGACACCGGCCCAAATCCATGTGTCTGCACAACAATCAGTGATAGTCACTGAGCTGTTGTGGTGCCCAGCATCTGGTCCAGTTTAAGCGTATACTAACAACGTGAAACGCTAGGCAACTCTTGAAACATACAAGAGCAGCTCTCGTACGACCCACCGCGTGTACGCCCCTCGCTGGACAACAAGGCGGATCGGATCACCTGTGGATTAAAAGAGAAAAACATCAATAACATGTACATCCTTACACAAACATTCATTTTTTGGGGTTTTGCCGGCATTCATTTTATTATCCAAATAATTCTTCAAACTTCCTGAACTCCTAAAGCCTCAGAAAAAGGTTGATATTCTAATTAATTACCTCACAAGCATGGATCTTGATTTATTATTGTCATTGGGATACAGTAAAAAGTATTGTTTCTTGCGCGCTATACAGACAAAGCATACCGTTCATAGAGAAGGAAAGGAGAGGGTGCAGAATATAGTGTTACAGCCATAGCTTGGGTGTAGAGAAAGATCAACTTAATACAAGGTAGATCCATTCAAAAGAACCCTACAGTGCAGAAAGAGGCCCTTCAGCCCATCGAGTCTGCACCAATCACAATCCCACCCAGGTCCTACCCCCATATCCCAACACATTTACCTGTGAATCCCTCTAACCTAAGCACCCCAGGACACTAAGGGGCAATTTTTAAGCATGGCCAATCAACCTAACCCGCACATCTTTGGACTCTGGAAGGAAACCAGAGTATCCAGAGGAAACCCATGTAGACACGAGGAGAATGTGCAAACTCCACACAGACAGTGACCAGAGCCGGGAATCGAACCCAGGTCCCTGGAGCTGTGAAGCAGCAGTGCTAACCCACTGTGCTACCACGTCTGACAGGGAAGAAGCTGTCCTTGAATCGGTTGGTACGTGAACTTAAGACTCTTGTATCTTTTTCCTGATGGATGAAGGTGGAAGAGAGAATGTCCGGGGTGTGTGATTATGCTGGCTGTTTTTCTGAGCCAGTGCAGACGGAGTCAATGGATGGGAACAAAAACTGCTGGAAAATCTCAGCGGGGTTTGACGGTATCTACGGAGAGAGAGCAGAAGTCAATGTTTTGAGTCTAGATGACCCTTCGTCAGAGCGAAATTGGTTTCAGATTCCAGCATCCGCAGTATTTTGTGTTTATCTCAATGGATGGGAGGCTAGTTTGTGTGACGCTCTGGGCTACCTTCACAACCCTTTGCAATTCCTTGAAATCTTGGTCAGAGCAGGAGCTATACCAAACTGTGGCACATCCAGAAAGGATGCATCAGGAAAAATTAATGAGAGTCGTAGCGGACATGATGAATTCTCTTGGCCTCCTGAGGAAGTAAGGTGGCAAGACCTTGAGTAAGATGGCAAGACCTTGAGTAAGCTGGCAAGGCCTTGACCTGATGAAGTAAGGTGGCAAGACCTTGAGTAAGACCTTGAGTAAGGTGGCAAGACCTTGACCTGAGGAAGTAAGGTGGCAAGACCTTGAGTAAGACCTTGAGTAAGGTGGCAAGACCTTGACCTGAGGAAGTAAGGTGGCAAGACCTTGAGTAAGACCTTCAGTAAGGTGGCAAGACCTTGAGTAAGGTGGCAAGACCTCGACCTGATGAAATAAGGTGGCAAGACCTTGAGTAAGTTAGCAAGACCTTGAGTAAGGTGGCAAGACCTTGACCTGAGGAAGTAAGGTGGCAAGACCTTGAGCTGGGCATGAGTGCGGGTGGAGTGGCCTGTCGCTGGATGCCATTCTTTTAGAAAAATCATTACCATAGAGCGAGACCATTCAGCCCAAAGTGCCTGTGTTAATGAGCTATCCATTTTACCCTCACTCCTGCTCATTCTCCCACTGCCCATACCCATTTCCTCGTCAAGTATTTGCCCAGTTCCTTAGACAAAGCTGCTTTCACTCTGCAGCTACCACCGTTTCGGGTAACTCAGATGGTTAAAACCAATGCCAAAGAACAAAGCACAAGAACAGGCCCTTCGGCCCACCCAAGCCTGTACCTGTCCTATCGAGACCAACCGCCCATCATTTCTGTCCTGGGAGAAAGCTCCTAACTGTTCACCTTATCTACGCCCCTCATAATCACAAAGAACAACACAGCCTGGGAAACAGGCCCCTCGGCCCAACAAGCCCGCGCCGCCATCTTAACATTATGAGTCCCCCCTCCATCCTCGTCCATGCTTATGGCATTCCACATTGAGGGAAAACTGATTTAGGGACAATTGTAATTTTATAAGCTTCTATCCCTGTCTTCCCAGGGAGAACAATTCCAGTTTATTTGATCTCTCCTCATAGCTAATACCCTCCATGCAGGCTACATCCTGGTAAACATTTTCAGTACTCTCTCCAAAGTCTTCACAACCTTCAGATAGAGTGGCAGCCAGAATTGGACACAGTATTCCAAATGTGGCCTAACCTAACATCAGTGGAATCATTGGTGTCACTGGGTCAAATTCCATGGAATACCCTCCCTAACAGCACTGTGGGTGTACCTACACTCCAGGGACTGCAATGGCTCCCATCAGCTTCACAAGGGGCAGTTGGTGAAGGGCAATAAATGCTGGCCTAGCCAGTGATGCCCACGTCCATAAAAGAAAAAAATATATAAAACTCACCTCAACTATCCTCTATTCTTTTGGTTGAATTTATTACATCCATTGGTCCACTGGGAAACCAGTGCTGAAGACCACATACAGATATTGGGTAGAGTTTTCCTGTCCCACCCAGCACAGGTATCGAAACGGGCGGCACACAGATGTAGCAAAAGTCCGTTGACCTCGGATGGGATTTTGCCATCTTGGCACGAACACAAGTAATGGAAGGTTTTGTAATTGAGGTTCATTTCCTGGGTTCAATATTAAGGGGTGGTGGGGGGAGGCATGGAGAGAGGGGGGAGTGCGTGCATGTGTAGGATGTAAAGTTTGGCCAGGAGGACAAGGTGGGTATTTGCAAAGGGGTTGGTTCATTCTAAACTCTGCTATATTAACTGTTCATTTGCAGATTCTCACACACACTCTCACACACATTCACACTCACACACACACTCACACACTCACGCACACGCACACGCACACACACACACTCACACTCACACACACACAGACACACACTCACACATACACACACACACACACTCACACACACACCCACACACTCACACACTCATGCACACTCACACACACACTCACACACTCACGCACACACACACACTCACACTCACACACACACACACACTCACACATACACACACACACTCACACACACTCACACACACCCACACACTCACACACACCCACACTCACACACACTCACACACACCCACACACTCACACACACCCACACACTCACACACACCCACACACTCACGCACACGCACACTCACACACACACACTCACACACTCACGCACACACACACACTCACACTCACACACACACACACACTCACACATACACACACACACTCACACACACTCACACACACCCACACACTCACACACACCCACACACACACACTCACACACACCCACACACTCACGCACACGCACACTCACACACACACACTCACACACTCACGCACACACACACACTCACACTCACACACACATACACACACACTCACACATACACACACACACCCACACACACTCACACACACACTCACACACACACACACACTCACACTCACACACATTCACACACCCTCACACATTCACACACACACACTCACACACATACACTCCCTCACACACACACATTCACCCACACTCACTCACATGCACACTCACACACACACACATTCACACACGCACACGCTCACACACACACATTCACCCGCACTCACTCACACGCACACTCACACACACATTCACACTCACACTCACACTCACACACATATTCACACACAAACACACTCACACACACAGTCACACGCAGACTCACACACACACACACACAAACACACACATTCACACACACACACTCACACACACACATTCACACTCACACTCGCACACACACTCACACACACACACACACTCACACTCACACACATTCACACACCCTGACACATTCACACACACACTCACACACTCACACACACATTCACACTCACACACATTCACACACCCTCAGACATTCACACACTCACACACACACTCACACTCACACACATTCACACACCCTCACACATTCACACACACACTCACACACATACACTCCCTCACACACACACATTCACCCACACTCACTCACATGCACACTCACACACACACATTCACACACGCACACGCTCACACACACACATTCACCCGCACTCACTCACACGCACACTCACACACACATTCACACTCACACTCACACACATATTCACACACAAACACACTCACACACGCATTCACACTCACACTCACACACACACACACAAACACACACACCCGCACTCACTCACACACACACTCACACACACACACACACACTCACACACACACACATGCCCACATGTACGTCAATATGGAAATAGGGAGCTCCTGTGGAGCAGTGGGTTAGTGTCCCCGCCTCTGAGACAGAAGCTCCGGGTTTGAGTCCCACCCCAGGACTTGATGGTCAAGGAAGGTGCGTTTATAACCCAGCCAAACAGGTTGGGTGTCAACCTGCAAAACCCTTCCAAAACGTGCCAGTGGCTGGCGGTAAGGGCAGGAGAGACTCCTGGTCAGCCATGCCCGATGTGGAGTGGCGACCCCTCAAGCTATTAGCCCCCTGATTACAGACTAGTGACGGGGATTACTAGCGATGGAGACAGACATAAGTCTGTGTTAGTGCGACACTGGGTGCGGGTGATAAACACAGTTTGATGCCCCCTGCTGGATGGGAGACGAGGGCATTGAGAAGATTTGAGTAGAAGAATACACACAGGTCCAGCACTCCATTGGGTGACTCCAGCCCTGCTGGGTCTCAGAATCAGAACAAAATAAAAGCTCTCAACATAGTAAGGGGAGGGAACGACCGAGTGACATTATCGCTGGACAATTTATCCAGAAACTGAGCTATTGTTCTGGGGACCCAGGTATAAATCCCACCACAGCAGAGCTTAAGCTCAATAAAAAAAATCTCAGGAATTAAGAATCTACTAACGATCATGAAATCATTGTCGATTGTCGATAAAACCCATCTGGTTCCCTTTAGGGAAGGAAATCTGCCATCCCTACCCAGTCTGGCCTACATGTGACTCCAGAGCCACAGCAATGTGGTTGACTCTCAACTGCCCTCCAAGGGCAACTAGGGATGGGCAATAAATGCTGGTCGAGCCAGCAACACCCACGTCCCATAAATGAATGATGAAGAAAAATAACGTAGAATGAATGCATCCCCCAGTGATGTGAAGAGAAACATGAACATAGAACAATACAGCACAGTACAGGCCCTTCAGCCCTCAATGTTGTGCCGAGCTATGTCCAATCCCAAGATCAAGCTATCCCACTCCCTATCATTCTATAGTGCTCCATGTGCCTATCCAATAACCGCTTGAAAGTTCCTAAAGATCTGCATGAGACTAGACCTGAGACTAGAGAGAGTCGTGGACTAGATAGAGACTAGAGCAGGGAATTAGCTCTGAGATTTGGGGCTATATATAACAAACATGTCAACAAAGACTTAGGTCGAAATTTTCCAACCCTTTCCGTCAACGGAATCTTCCGGTCTCACCAATGGCAACCCCCCTCCCCACCCCTCCCCCCAGCAAACGGTGCGGGGTGCCCAAAACCCCATAAGCTCGGGCAGCACGGTGGCACAGTGGTTAACACTGCTGCCTCGCAGTGCCAGGGACCCGGATTCAATTCCTGTCTTGGGTCACCGTCTGTGTGGAGTTTGCACATTCTCCTCGTGTCTGCGTGGGTTTCCTCTGAGTGCTCCGGTTTCCTCCTACAGGCCAAAGATGTGCGGGTTAGGTGGATTGGCCATGCTAAATTGTCCCCTAGTGTCAGGGGGGGTTAGGTTAAATGGTTAAAAGCACGGGGTTAAGAGATAGGGGTGGGATTGTGGTCAGTGCAGGCCTGATGAGCCGATTGGCCTGTGTCTGCACCGTCGGATTCTGTGACCAATGGGAACCAGACGATGGCGAAGCCTGACAAAGGCGGATAGCGGGGAGATGGAAAACCCTGCCTTTAACGTTTAACCATCCAAGACTCAGAACCTCTTTGCAATGCTATTCAATCTACAACATACATCACCAATGAGACTGGGGAAGGGAGTTCTCCTTGCTAGCCTGGAAATGATCACAGACAGCATCAGTAAATCAGCCTAATTGGTCTTTTACCTCATTAGTGTGTGTGTGTGAGCCCGTGCTGCCTGTGAATTGCTGACCATGCTTCTTGACATTACAGATACGACACGTCAAAAGTGACTGCAAAGAGCTTTGTGGGGTCCTCAGGCTGTATAGGTAGCTTTGCGCTTGCCAATTAGGTTCTCCTTTATCTTTATTCTGCCTCTTACCTTGGGCACCAGGACAGTGCGATATTTCCCCCCAAGTCTGCGTGGGCTTCCTCCAGGTGCTTCAATTTCCTCCCCCACTTCAGACATCTGTTGGTTAGGTGGATTGGCCAGGCTAAATTGTCCCTCAGTATCGAATGTTGTTCAGGTTTGGTGGATTAGGCATGCTAAATTACCCCTTAATGACCAAAGATGTGTAGGTTAGCTGGATTGGCCATGCTAAATTGCCCCTTAGTGTCCAAAAGATGTGCAGGTTAGGTGGATTGGCCATGCTAAATTGCCCCTTAATGTCCAAAGATGTGCAGGTTAGGTGGATTGGCCATGCTAAGTTGCCCCTTAGTGTCCAAAAGATGAGTATGTTAGGGAGATTGGTCATGCTAAATTGCCCCTTAGTGTCCAAAAGATGCATAATTTAGGTGGATTGGCCATGCTAAATTGTCCCTTAGTGTCCAAAGATGTGTTGGTTAGATGGATTGGCCATGCTAAATTGTCCCTTAGTGTCCAAAGATGTGCGGGTTAGGTGAATTGGCCGCCATGCTAAATTGCCCCTTAGTGTCCAAAAATGTACAGGTTAGGTGAATTGGCCATGCTAAATTGTCCCTTAGTGTCCAGAGATGTGTAGGTTAGGTGGAATGGCCATGCTAAATTGCCCCTTAGTGTCCAAAGATGTGTAGGTTAGGTGGATTGGCCATGCTAAATTGTCAGTATCTCATGTTGTGCAGGTTTGGTGGATTGGTCATATTAAATTACCCGTTAATATCTAAAGGTGTGTAGTTTAGATGGATTGGCTGTGCTAAATTGCCCCACTCATTGTGTGCAAGGGTGAGTGTGGCTTCGTTTGATGAGGAGTGGTGCCCCCTCAAGCTATAATCTCCTGGCGACTGACTGGTGACCTGTTCCAGGAATATCTAACTACGGGAGCAGGCACCTATGCGATGTCAGGGTGTAAAATGGTTCAGAGGGAGAGGATAGTGCGAGGTACGTTCATGGTTTGCAAGTAAGATTGTGATCATAGAATCATAGAATAACTACAGTGCAGAAGTACAGCCCATTGAGTCTGCACCCACTCTGAGCATTCCACCCAGGCCCTATCCCCGTAACTCCGCACATTTACCCCACTAATCTAACACACACCTTTGGACATTAAGGATGTGGCCAATCCATCTAACTCACACGTCTTAGGGAGGAAACTGGAGCACCCGGAGGAAAACCATGCATTCAGAGGGAGAATGTCCACACAGTGACCCAAGGCCGGATCGAACCTGAGTCCTTGGCGCTGGGAGGCAGCTGTGCTAACCACTGTGCCACTGGGCCGCCCCGTGATGATGTATGGCAACGCGGCAGGGGTCTAATGGCTGACGCCCTGTGCCGCCATCTTGCAAAGGCCAATGGGACACAAAAGGGCAGATGAGAGCAATGGAGGCCCAGTTGGAAAGGGTCTGCTCTTTGCCCACTGCGTCTCGGGGAAGGTAAGCGGTTAGGGGATCGGAAACCTGTTCCCTCACTGGACTTCCAGAGTTAAAAATAACAGTGTCATATTTTCCTTTGAAACAGCTGCCTCTGTTGCTATGGTTTCAGGTGCTGTTTTCTCCTCATCCATTATAAGGCCTGGGAACTCATGACAGGATTTGGGAAAAATTACTGCGAGAGCGTTCCAATTTTATTTTGATTCAGTTGCTTTTTTGTCTCTCGCAACATCCTTTCATGGTGCCAAGGCAAGATGGCACCCCTTCTGTACCACACCGGCACGGTGGCACAGTGGTTAGGATTAAGAACATAAGAAATAGGAGCAGGAGTAGGCCATCTAGCCCTTCGAGCCTGCCCCGCCATTCAATAAGATCATGGCTGATCTGCAGTGGATCAGTTCCACTTTCCCACTTTCTCCCCATAACCCTTAATTCTCCTGTCTATCAGAAACCTATCTACCTGTGACTTAAATATATTCAGTGAGGTAGCCAGTTGCCCACATTTTCCCCATATCCCCCTATACCCATGTAACTGTCCAAACGCTTTTTAAAAGACAAAATTGTACCCACCTCTACTACTGCCTCTGGCAGCTTGTTCCAGACACTCATCACCCTCTGTGTGAAGAAATTGACCCTCTGGACTCTTTTGTATCTCTCCCTCTCACCTTAAACCTATGCCCTCTCGTTTTAGACTCCCCTACCTTTGGGAAAAGATATTGACTGTCTCGCTGATCTGTGCCCCTCATTATTTTATAGACCTCTATAAGATCACCCCTCAGCCTCTTTAAGAGATTAAGAGATCTGTAGATAGGTTTATGGACGAAAAGGGATTGGTATAGGCTAGTGGGTCAATGTTCTATGTTCAGCCTCCTACACTCCAGAGATAAAAAGTTCCCGTCAGATCCTGTGAATTTTAACCTTATGCAACAACCTACCATGCAGTACCTTGTCAAAGGCCTTGCTAAAGTCCATGTCGACAACATCAACTACACTGCCCTTATCTACCCTCTTGGTTACCCCTTCAATAAACCCAATCAAATTTGTGAGACATGATTTTCCACTCACAAAGCCATGCTGACTGTCCCTAATCTATCCTAAATGCCTGTAGATCCTGTCTCTCAAAATACCTTCCAACAATTTACCCACCACAGAAGTGAGGCTCACTGGCCTGTATTTCCCAGGCTTTTCCCTGCAGCCCTTTTTAAACAAAGGGACAACATTTGCCGCTCTTCAATCTTCAGGCACCTCACTTTGCCATTATAAACAGTTTTCAATCTCTAAAAGCACCATTAACATTCTCCCTGTCTCATGTCTATGACATTTCACTCCCTCTCTAGCTCCTGTCTATCACTGACCTCCCAGTCTGCATATTGCCCCAATGATGCATTTAATCCATTAACTTTCTATCCCCTCTCATAGAAACATAGAAACTTAAATTAGAAGGAGGCCATTCGATCTTTTGAGAACCCTTCACCATTCATTTTGATCAAGGGTGATCATCAGATTCAATATCCTAATCCCTCCCTTCCGTCCCCCCTATAGAACATAGAACATAGAACACTACAGCACAAACAGGCCCTTCGGCCCACAAGTTGCACCGATCACATCTATACCTAAAAATCCATAGACCTATCTATAACCCCAATCCCATTAAATCCCGTATACTCATCCAAAAGTCTTTTAAAAGACCCCAGCGACTTCGTCTCCACCACCACTGACGGCAGCCGATTCCATTCACTCACCACCCTCTAAGTGAAAAACTTACCCCTGATATCTCCTCTGTACCTGCTCCCCAGCACCTTAACCTGTGTCCTCTCGTAGCGACCATTCCAGCCCTGGGAAATAGCCTCCGAGAATCCACCCTATCTATTCCTCTCAACATCTTATAAACCTCTATCAGGTCGCCTCTCAATCTTCATCTCTCCAGGGAGAAGAGACCGAGCTCCCTCAACCTATCTTCATAAGGCATGCCTCCCAATCCAGGCAACATCCTTGTAAATCTCCTCTGCACCCTTTCAATAGCTTCTATGTCCTTCCTGTAGTGAGGTGACCAGAACTGTACACAATACTCCAAGTGGGGCCTGACAAGGGACTTATCCCTTTAGCCCCAAGAGATTATCTAATTTCTTCTTGAAATCACACAACATTTTGGCCTCAACTGCTTTCTGTGGGAGTGAATTCCACACATTCCCCACCCTCTGGATGAAGAAATTTTTCCCTACCTCAGTCTATAAAGCTTTTTCCTTATTCTCAAATTATGAATTCCCCCACCAACGGGAACATTCTTTCTGAGTCTACCCAGTCTAACCCTGTTAGAATTTTGTAAGTTTCTATGAGATCCCCTCTCAAAGGACTCCTGTGTCTGCATCTCTCTGCAAACCAATCCATTGACTCCGTCTATACTTCCCGCTGCCTTGGCAAAGCAGCCAGCATAATTAAGGGCCCCACGCACCCTTCTCTTCTAGGGGAGAAGATACAGAAGTCTGAGGTCCTGTATCAACCAAGTCAGAACAGTTTCTTCCCTGCTGCCGTCAGACTCTTGAATGGACCTATCTTGCATTAAGTTGTTCTTTCTCTACACACAGTGAGCACGTGAAACACTCTCTGCTTTCCTTCTCTATGAACGGTATGCTTTGTCTGTACAGTGCACAAGAAACAATACTTTTCAAAGTATACTAATAGATGTGACAATAATAAATCAGATCAAAATCAATAGAACTGGTGGAGTTTAACCCAGCATTTTCTGAATTTTTCTTACGGATTCCCTATCTGGTGTCAATGCTGGGAAAGTTTATAGATTTCATTCATTAGTGTCACAAGTAGGCTTGTGAAGCCCAACTGAAGGAACAGCCTCTCATTTTCCAGCACTTTACACCCTTCCAATCTCAACATCGAATTCAACAACATCAGATAATTCGCTCTACCCCACCTCCGCCCCCTTTGTTTCCACTTCATTTCATTTTTAACTGTTCCCTACTTTATATTTCTTTGTTGTCTTTCTTTATTTTTCTTTCCCCCCACTCTTTCTCCTTATTTTACCCCCTCCTTACTTTTTTCTCTACCTTTGCTTCCCCTTTTTCTCAATTTTATCTCTCCCCCACTCATCTCCGCTCCCCCATCCCCACCCCACATCTCTATCTGTCACAGTTTCCTCTCTGGTTTCAGCCTCTCTGCCGTTTGGCCATTCACTCCCTCTATTCTCTCTACGGACTGCCATTAGCAGCCTTTCCCCTGGTTTCTGTGGCTATGTCTCACCTTTCATTCCCTCCCCCTGCAGTATAAATATCTCCCACTTTCTCAGCCTTTTAGCTTTGACAAAGGGTCACCTGGACTGGAAATATCAGCTCCCACTTTGGTAGGAATAATGGTAGGAAGGACTATTACTTACGTGGTGAAAAACTGCAGCAGGCGACGGTGCAGAGGGGCCTCAGGGTCCTTGTGCATGAGTTGCAAAAACCCAGCCTGCAGGTGCAGCAGGTGGTCAGGAAGGCGAATGGGATGCTGGCCTTCATAGCGAAGGGGATTGAATATAAAAGTAGGCAGGTCTTGCTGCAGCTGTATAGGGCACTGGTGAGGCCGCAGCTGGAATACTGTGTGCAGTTTTGGTCGCCGCACTTACGCAAGGATATTTTGGCCTTGGAGGGAGTGCAGAGGAGGTTTACTAGGCTGATATCGGAGTTGAGGGGGTTGAGCTATGAGGAGAGGCTGAATAAACTAGGCTTGTACTCGTTAGAGTTTAGAAGAATTGAGGGGAGATCTCATTGAGACATATAAGGTGATGAATGGGATGGATAAGATAGAGGTGGAGAGACTCTTCCCGCTCAGAAAGGACAGTAGGACTAGGGGGCACAGCCTCAAGATAAAGGGGGGGCGGTTTAGAACGGAGTTGAGGAGGAACTTCTTCACTCAAAGGGTGGTGAATCTCTGGAATTCTCTGCCCGTTGAAGTGGTGGAGGCTGCCTCGCTAAATATTTTTAAGACGCGGGTTGATGGGTTTTTGATAAGCGAGGGGATTAAGGGTTATGGGGAGAAAGCGGGAAAGTGGAACTGAGACACGACAGATCAGCCATGATCTTATTGAATGATGGGGCAGGCTCGAGGAGCTAGATGGCCTACTCCTGCTCCTATTTCTTATGTTCTTATGTTCTCTGTTCTCTCCTTACAGACACTGCCAGACCTGCTGAGATTTCTTGCCATTTTCTCTTTTGGTTAGACTTATGTTAACGCTGCAATGAAGTTACTGTGAAAATCCCCCAGTCGCCACACTCCGGCACCTGTTTGGGTACACTGAGGGAAAATTTAGCACGGTCAATGTACTCAACCAGCGCGTCTTTCGGACTGTGGGAGGAAACTGGAGAACCTGGAAGAAACCCACGCAGACACGGGGAGAATGTGCAGACTCCTTAATGACAGATGCCCAAGCCGGAATCGAACCCTGGTCCCTGGCGTTGTGAGATGGAAGTGCTAACCACCACGCCACCTCATTGGCAGCTGCCAACAGTGCAGGCTCCAAAATGGCCCCCGGGGACATCACTGTGGTTGACCCATATTGGATAAGAGTCATGTGCCCTGGGGAATGGGGGGAGAGGTGGGGGGGATGATGATTTGATGAATTGTCACATCGGCAACATTCATAGAAATCATAGAACCCTACAGTGCAGAAAGAGGCCATTCGGCCCATTGAGTCTGCACCAACCACAATCCCAACCAGGCCCTACACATATCCCTACACATTTACCCAATAATCTCCCTAACCTACGCATCTCAGGACACGCAGGGGCAATTTTTAAGCATGTCCAATCAACCTAACCCGCACACCTTTGCAGGAAACCGGAGCACCCGGAGGAAACCCACGCAGACACAAGGAGAATGTGCCAACTCCACGCAGACAGCGACCCGAGCCGGGAATCGAACCCAGGCCCCTGGGGCTGTGAAGCAGCAGCGCTAACCCGCTGTGCCACCGTGCCACCCCAAAGACCACGTCGAACTCACGATCTTCCCCTTGGGTTGACAACGCAATGGGCAGAAATGCTACGAGCGACCTGCGGCTTTCTTGGAGACAACGCGGTCGATCTATTCAGAAGAGAAAAACCTCAACCTACATCGCCAAGAGAACAATTCACCGGTGGAATGCTAGCTGGTATTTTTGGAACAACAGCGAGAAGAAAAGAAGAAAATAGCATTCAAAAGCCCTCGAGAACAAATAATAGCTGTCGCTGAAAGCGTTATTGTCTCTGTGACTGGGAACCATTCTCAGGCATTTGTGCCAAGCAGGGGCCTCCCCTCCCTCCCCACTCAGACATGCGCTGTTAAGGACCCATCAGAACTTCATAAACCGTCTGCCTCTCAGGCACTGAGAGTGAACAGCTCTGAGAGGCAGAGGTTCAGAAATAAACCTTTGTGCGGCGGTGGTGGTGTAGCAGGGGTGGGGGGGGGGGGGGGGGGGGTGGGGGGGGAAGCGGGTTGCGGGGAAGAACAGAGGAACCACAGCCGAACAAAAGGGAGCCTGTTATTATGACTGCTGAGTGCCATACGAGAAAATGGTCCCCGTAACGTGGAGATAATGAACAAGCACGTCAGCCTGCCCCCCGACGAGCGATTTCAAATGGACGGGCGATGAAATAAGAAGTGAATAAAGGGCTTGAAGGGAAAGCACGTGGTTCTTCCAACACATTGTGCAAAAAGTGACTGATTGTTCAAATGCACAGGGAGAGAGAGAGAGAGAGAGATGTGATTGAGTGGAATGCCTTTGGGCTTAATCTTCTCCAATCAGATAAAGGAGGACTGCCCCCAAGCTCTGCTAAATCATAGAAATACTCTGGTGCAGAAGGAGGCCATTAAGCCCATCGAGCCTGCAACAGCAAGAATCCCACCCAATTCCATAACTCCACACATTTACTCTGCTGATCACTCAACACTAAGGGGTAATTTAGCATGGCCAATCCACCTAACCTGAACATCTTTGGACACTAAGAGGCAATTTAGCATGGCCAATCCACCTAACCTGAACATCTTTGGACACTAAGAGGCAATTTAGCATGGCCAATCCACCTAACCTGCACATCTTTGGACACTAAGGGGCAATTTAGCATGGCCAATCCACCTAACCTGAACATCTTTGGACACTAAGAGGCAATTTAGCATGGCCAATCCACCTAACCTGCACATCTTTGGACACTAAGGGGCAATTTAGCATGACCAATCCACCTAACCTGCACATCTTTGGACACTAAGGGGCAATTTAGCATGGCCAATCCACCTAACCTGCACATCTTTGGATACTAAGGGGCAATTTAGCATGGCCAATCCACCTAACCTGCACACCTTTGGACACTAAGGGACAATTTAGCATGGCCAATCCACCTAACCTGAACATCTTTGGACACTAAGAGGCAATTTAGCATGGCCAATCCACCTAACCTGAACATCTTTGGACACTAAGAGGCAATTTAGCATGGCCAATCCACCTAACCTGCACATCTTTGGACACTAAGGGGCAATTTAGCATGGCCAATCCACCTAACCTGAACATCTTTGGACACTAAGGGGCAATTTAGCATGGCCAATCCACCTAACCTACACATCTTTGGACACTAAGGGGCAATTTAGCATGGCCAATCCACCCAACCTGAACAACTTTGGACACTAAGGTGCAGTTTTGCACGGCCATAGAACATAGAACTTAGAACACTACAGCGCAGAACAGGCCCTTCGACCCACGATGTTGCACCAACCAGTTAAAAAACAATGACCCACTAACCTAAACCAATCTCTTTTCGTCCATAAACCTATCCACGGATCTCTTAAACGCCCCCAAGCTTGGCGCATTTACAACTGCAGCAGGCAGGGCATTCCAATCCCTCACCATCCTCTGGGTAAAGAACCTACCCCTGACATCTGTCCTATAACTACCCCCCCTTAATTTAAAGCCATGCCCCCTCGTGTTAGCTTTCTCCTTCCGAGGAAAAAGGCTATCACTATCCACCCTATCTAAACCTCTAATCATCTTATATGTTTCAATAAGATCCCCTCTCAGCCGCCTTCTTTCTAGTGAAAACAATCCCAAATCCCTCAGTCTCTCCTCATAGGACCTCCGCTCCATACCAGGCAACATCCTGGTAAACCTTCTCTGCACCCTCTCCAAAGCCTCCACATCCTTCCTGTAATGTGGGGACCAGAACTGCACACAATACTCCAAGTGCGGCTGCACCAGAGTTTTGTACAGTTGCAACATGACGCTGCGACTCCTAAATTCAATCCCCCTACCAATAAACGCCAAGACACCGTACGCCTTCTTAACAACCTTATCTACTTGATTCCCAACTTTCAGGGATCTATGTACACATGCACCTACATCCAATCCACCAATTCTGCACATCTTTTGAGTGTGAGAGGAAACCGGAGCACCCGGAGAAAATCCACGCAGACATCGGAAGAATGTGCAAACTCCACAAAATTGGTGATCCGAGGTTGGAATCGAAACCGGGTCCCTAGCGCTGTGAGGTAGCAGTGCTAACCATTGTGCCACCCTTGGGCTGCAGGAGTTCACAAAGGCAGCACACTCATTTCTTCAGAAGGTCAATTAGGGATGGGTCATAAATGTTGGACCAGCCAGAGATGCCCACAGCCCATATAAAGGAAGGAACAGCGAGACGGCAGCCAGTTTTCCCACAGCAAGATCCCACAAAAGGCAATGTGAGAATGAGCCTGGTTGGCATGATATTGATTGAGGGGTTAAAAATGTCTTGGAACGAGCGTAGCGAGTCTTTGTGTGTGAGTTTTGAGGTACAAACTGAACCTTTATTCTCTAAACCCAAAGGGCATGGTACCAACTGAGCTATGATCCATGATTGAAGTTGCCACCTTCTTTAACCACTCTCACATCCATGTTTATGGGCGGCATGGTGGCACAATGGTTAACAACGCTGCCTCACAGCTCCAGGGAACCGGGTTCGATTTCTGTCTCGGGTCACTGTCTGTGAAGCACCTGCACATTCTCCCCATGTCTACGTGGGTTTCCTCCAGGTGCTCCGGTTTCCTCCCACAGTTCAAAGATGTGCAGGTGATTGGCCGTGCTAAATTACCCTTCAGTGTCCAAGGATCTGTGGCTTACAAGGATTACAAAGAACAAAAACAGCCCAGGAAACAGGCCTTTCGGCCCAACGAGCCCGCGCCGCCATTTTAACACTGCTAGTCCCCCCCTCCACCCATGACCCTTTTCTATTGTTTTATGCCATTCACATTGAGGGAAACTAATTTAGGGACAATTTATTACCCCCAATCAGCCTAATAGCATACCTTTGGGGTGTGGGAGGAAACGGGAGCACCTGGGGAAAACCCATGCAAGCATGGGGAGAATGCGCAAACTCCCACAGACACCGGCCCAAATCCATGTGTCTGCACAGCAATCAGCGATAGTCACTGAGCTGTTGTCTTGCCCAGTATCTGGTCCATTTTAGGCACACACTAACAACATGAAGCACTCGGCCAATCTCGAACAACCAAGAGCAGCCCAAGTACGACCCATCGCGTGTATGCCCCTCGTTGGACAACAAGGCGGACACAAGGTTGGACATCAACCTCCAGGTGCTCCAGTTTCTGTCTACAGTTCAAAGATGTGCAGGTGATTGGCCATGCTAAATTACCCCTTAGTGCCCAAGGATCTGGAAGGATGTCAAAATTACCCCTTAGTGCCCAAGGATCTGGAAGGATGTCAAAAGTTGCAGCAGGACATAGATAGGATGCAGGAATGGGCGGAGAAGTGGCAGATGGACTTCAACGCGGATAAATGTGTAGTAGTCCATTTCGGCAGAACCAACGGGATGAACGAGTACACTATTAAGGGCAGGGGTCTTAGTAGCGTTGAAGAGCAGAAGGATCTCGGGGTCCGGGTTCACAGGACTCTTAAATCGGCCTCGCAGGTGGAGGAGGTGGTCAAGAAGGCGTATGGTGTACTGGCCTTCATTAATCGAGGGATTGAGTTTAGGAGTCGGGAGGTAATGCTGCAACTTTACAGGACCCTCGTCAGGCCTCATTTGGAGTACTGTGCGCAGTTCTGGTCGCCTCACTATAGGAAAGACGTAGAAGCTATTGAAAGGGTGCAGAGGAGATTTACAAGGATGTTGCCTGGACTGGGAGGCATGCCTTATGAAGATAGGTTGAGGGAGCTGGGACTCTTTTCCCTGGAGAGGCGAAGGTTGAGAGGCGACCTGATAGAAGTTTATAAAATGTTGAGAGGAATAGATAGGGTGGACTCTCAGAGGCTATTTCCCCGGGTTGAAATGGTCGCTACGAGAGGACACAGATTTAAGGTGCGGGGAGGGAAGTACAGAGGTGATGTTAGGGGTAAGTTTTTCACTCAGAGGCTAGTGAGTGATTGGAATCGGCTGCCGTCGTCGGTGGTGGAGGCGAACTCGCTGGGGTCTTTTAAAAGACTTCTGGATGAGTATATGGGGTTTAATGGGATTGGGGGTTATAGATAGGTCTATAGATTGGTGGGGTTGATGCGATCGGCGCAACTCGAGGGCCGAAGGGCCTGTTTGTGCTGTAATGTTCTATGTTCTATGTTCTATGATCTGTACGTTAGAGGGATTTATGGGGTAAATGTTTGGGGTTGTGGGGATAGGGCCTGGATGGGATTGGGGTTGGTGCAGACTCGATGGGCCGAATGGCCTCTGCAGTGTTTCTACAATTCTATGACCTCCACCTGCACAAAATGGCAGCTGTATTTCCAACGTTGCAATACTTGATAAATCCTTTAGTGTGTGCATCGTGCTTTGGCAAACCTTGTCGTTTTGGACGACGCTGCATAAATGTAAGTCTTTCTTTCTTTGATATTCCTCCAAAGTTCTTCTTGTTTTATTTATCAAATTCCCTCGTGAACGTAAACGTAAATCAGCTTCCAACATTCTGTCAGGCAGAGCAGAACCACTCACTGCGTAACAGTAACTTCTCCTCTCCCCCTCTTGTGCTAATTATATGATATCAGTATCCTTTCTTTACCCATCCTTCTGCCAGTTTTATTTTCATCATTGGATGGCACGGTGGCACAGTGGTTAGCGTTGCTGCCTCACTGTGACAGGGACCCGGGTTCATTTCCGGCCTCGGGTGACTGTGTAGTGTCTGCACATTCTCCCCATATCTGTGTAGGTTTCCTTTGGGTGCTCCAGTTCCCTCCCACAGTCCAAAGATGTGTGGATTGGCCTTGTTACATTGTCCCTTAGTCTCCAAAAACATGTAGGATAGGTGGATTGGCCATGCTAAATTGCCCCTTATTGTCCAAAAATGTGCAGGTTAGGTGGATTGGCCATGCTAAATTGTTCCTTTGTGTCCAATGATGTGCAGGTTTGGTGGATTGGCTGTGCTAAATTGCCCCTTAGTGTCCAAAGATGTGTAGGTTAGGTGGATTGGCCATGCTAAATTGCCCCTTAGTGTCCAAAGATGTGTAGGTTAGGTGGATTGGCCATGCTAAATTGCCCCTTAATGTCCAAAGATGTGCGGGTTAGGTGGATTGACCATGCTAAATTGCCCCTTAGTGTCCAAAGATGTGCAGGTTAGGTGGATTGGCCATGCTAAATTGCCTCTTAGTGTCCAAAGATGTGTAGGTTAGGCAGATTGGCCATGCTAAATTGTCCCTTAGTGTCCAAAGATGTGCAGGTTAGGTGGATTGGCCATACTAAGTTGTCCCTTATTGTCCAAAGATGTGTAGGTTAGGTGGATTGGCCATGCTAAATTGTCCCTTAGTGTCCAAAGATGTGTAGGTTAGGCGGATTGACCATGCTAAATTGCCCCTTATTGTCCAAAGATGTGTAGGTTAGGTGGATTGGCCATGCTAAATTGCCCCTTAGTGTCCAAAGATGTGCAGGTTAGGTGGATTGACCATGCTAAATTGCCCCTTATTGTCCAAAGATGTGTAGGTTAGGTGGATTGGCCATGCTAAATTGCCCCTTATTGTCCAAAGATGTGTAGGTTAGGTGGATTGGCCATGCTAAATTGCCCCTTAGTGTCCAAAGATGTGTAGGTTAGGTGGATTGGCCATGCTAAATTGCCCCTTATTGTCCAAAGATGTGTAGGTTAGGTAGATTGGCCTGGCTAAATTGCTCCTTTCTGTCCAAAGATGTGCCCTCTCTGTGTCAGGGAGATTAGCAGGGTAAAAATGTAAGGTTACAGGTTAGGGTCTGGGTGGGATTGATGTGGGTGTGGGCTCAATGTGCCAAATGGCCTCTCTCTCCACTGTGGTAATGCTATGATTCCATTCTATGATAGCATCTGACTATCACTGGCTAGGCCGGCATTTATTGCCCATTCCTAATTGCCCCCTTGAGAAGGTGGTGGTGAGCTGTCTTTTTGAATCGCTGCAGTCCATATGGTGTAGGTACACCCATAGTGTTGTTAGGGAGGGAGTTCCAGGATTTTGACCCAGTGACAATGAAAGAACGACCAATATATTTCCAAATCAGGATGGTGAGTGGCTCTGGGGGGGGGGCAAACTCCTGTCAGTGCGGAGTCTGCACATTCTCTCCGTGACTGCGTGGGTTTCCTCCGGGTGCTCCGGTTTCCTCCCACAGTCCAAAGATGCGCGGGTCAGGTTGATTGGCCATGCAAAGAAATTGCCCCTTAGTGTCCTGAGATGGGTAGGCTAAGGGGATACGGAGGTAGGGCCTGGGTGGGACTATGGTCAGTGCAGACTTGATGGACCGAATGGACTTTCTCTGTTATGTAGGGATTCTATGATTTCTTTGAAAACTTGCCGTTGGTGGTGTTCCCATGTGCCTGCTGCCCTTCTCGATGGTGGGGGTTTTAGATTTGGAAGGTGCTATCGGAGAATCCACACTGTACCATGTGGATTGCACAGCTGTGACTGGGAGAGAGTTTAACACTGTGGATGGAGTGGTGATAATGAGTTATTTTGTTTTGGATGGTGTTGAGATTATTGAGTGCTGTTAGAGCTCCACGTACCCAGGCAAGTATAGCATCGCACTCATAACTTGTCTTTGCAAAGAGTGTTTGGAAAGTCAGAGGTTTAAAGTTTATTTATTAGTGTGATAAGTAGGCTTACATTAACACTGCAATGAAGTTACTGTGAAAATTCCCTAGTGGCCGTACTCCGGCGCCTGTTCAGGTACCTATCTATTCCTCTCAACATTTTGTAAACCTCTATCAGGTCGCCTCTCAACCTTTGTCTCTCCAGGGAGAAGAGACCGAGCTCCCTCAACCTATCTTCATAAGGCATGCCTCCCAATCCAGGCAACATCCTTGTAAATCTCCTCTGCACCCTCTTCCACATCCTTCCTGTAGTGAGGCGACCAGAACTGCGCACAGTACTCCAAGTGGGGTCTGACAAGGGTCTTATAAAGTTGCAGCGTTACCTCCCGACTCCTAAACTCAATCCCTCGATTAATGAAGGCCAGTACACCATACGCCTTCTTGACCACATCCTCCACCTGCGAGGCCGATTTAAGAGTCCTGTGGACCCGGACCCCAAGATCCTTCTGCTCCTCAACACTGCTAAGACTCCTACCCTTGATATTGTACTCCTTCATCCCATTGGTCCTGCTAAAATGCACCAGTACACTCTGCGTTGAAATCCATTGAGGGGGTACATCGAGGGAGAATTTAGCATGGCTAAAGCACCTAACCAGCATGTCTTTCAGATTGTGGGAGGAAACCAGAGCACCCGGAGGAAACCCTTGAAGACACGGGGAGAACGTGCAGACTCCACACATACAGTGACCCAAAGCCAAAATCGAACCTGTGTCCCTGATGCTGGGAGGCCACTGCGCTAAGTGTTGTGCCATTGGGCGGCCCATGGTGATATACTCACCACGGACTCTCCAGCCTCCAACCTGCTCTTCTGGTCAATGGCCAACCGTAACACTCCCCACCTTCCATCCTCCAACCACCCGTTTGCAAGCCAGGATATTGGGGGTTCCCGCGAGGTTGTTGCATTGATTGTGAGCACTCTTGTTGGAGATGGTCGTCATTTCTGGCATGTCCAAACCCTACTTTGCCACGTATCTGCCCATGTTGCCATTCTCAATGCAGGTACAGAGAGTTCCTGTATCTGAAGGGTTGCCAATGGCCCCTGGGCATTTATCCCCACTTCTTACCTCATGTTGAGGGGAGGGGGGGGTGGTGGCATTGACAAAGCAACTGAAGATAGCTGGGCCTGGAACCCTACCCTGAGGAACTCCTGCACTGATGGCTGAGTTGATTGACCTGTAATGGTCATGTTCCCTTGCGCTCAGTGTGACTTCAACCAGTGGAGAATATCTTCCCCCTCTCCAATTCTGTCCAATTGTCTCTCCTTATCCATTCTCCAAAAGTCCTGCACAACCCATCTCCCAGATGTTCTCCTCGCCCCCTCCGTCCATCCCGATCTCCCTCTGGTCTCCGGCTGTAGACCCGAGACCCTCGCCACTTGCCCAATCCGCTCCTTAATTTTGGAAGAAACTTCAAGCAGATCAGCTTGAAGCCCCCTCGCATTTTCCTGAACAGAACGAGGCCAGATCGCACATCAATATTAAACATCGGCGACCGAGGGACTGTTTTTGTAACTCGCCTTGCTCCTGCGGAACTGACCGATTTCCCAGACTCCCCGGGGGGAGGGAGGAACATGATGGCCGCTCGCAGGCGTCGTGTGGTCACCCCCGCCCCGTGCCCCAGTTCCGGAAGGGCAAAATCTCCCCAAACAGCGGGGTCGCCCCCTCTGACAGGCGTGGTGTCTCTCTCGTTACGCGTCGCTAGTGTCAGCTCCTGCACCATTCCTTTATTATAATCTCTTTGGGAGGGATATTTTTAGTGCCGTCGCAGTCTGCGAGAGACTGGGCAGCAAAACAGCTGCTGATGAATCCATCACCCTCAAAGCAAATGTATTCGGAGAGGATGCAGGGCGTTTTTGTGCATAACCATCACATTATCGCGTGCCTCGTGCTAACCTATGACTCTCGCCAAGGGGGCTTTGAAAATCCAGGCACAGCCCAGGTAATTGGGCCGTGATAACTGCTGCAGAGCTGTGAGATAATCGTTTGCTCTGCCTCGAATGCAGTGAGAATTCCTCTTTAAACAGGCAGCTTGCCTTTTAGAACATCTCACGCAGGACCTGACCAGCTCTCTGAAAGTGTCTGAAAGCGTCACCTGTTCTGATGTGTTTTGCCACCTCAGATGAAAAAAAGAATACCGCCCCCCCCCCCCCCACCCCAAATCCCACACCACACTGTATGTCTGCGTGTCTGTACGCGAGCAACTTTGGACTCCGTATCGTAAGAACATAATGCTTAAACTGGCAACACATCAGCTCAGTGACTATCACTGTTTGCTGTGCAGACACATGGATTTGGGTCGGTGTCTGTGGGAGTTTGCGCATTCTCCCCGTGCTTGCGTGGGTTTTCTCCGGGTGCTCCGGTTTCCTCCCACACCCCAAAGATGTGCTCTTAGGCTGATTGGTGTTAACAAATTGTCCCTAAATTAGTTTCCCCGCAATCTTCCCCAATAGGCGTAGACACAAGTAGAGGGGGGGACTCATAATGTTAAAATGGCGGCACGGGCTCGTTGGGCCAAAGGGCCTGTTTCCCAGGCTGTGTTAGAACATAGAACATAGAACATTACAGCGCAGAACAGGCCCTTCGACCCACAATGTTGCGCCGACCAGTTACAAAAACAATGACCCACTAACCTAAACCAATCCCTTTTTGTCCATAAACCTATCCACGGATCTCTTAAATGCCCCCAAACTAGGCGCATTTACAACTGCAGCAGGCAGGGCATTCCAGTCCCTCACCACCCTCTGGGTAAAGAACCTACCCCTGACATCCATCCTATAACTACCACCCCTTAATTTAAAGCCATGCCCCCTCGTGCTAGCTTTCTCCATCAGAGGAAAAAGGCTATTACTATCCACCCTATCTAAACCTCTAATCATCTTATATGTTTCAATAAGATCCCATCTCGAGGGCATCATGGCAGCACAGAGGCTATCTCTGTTGCTGTGCGGACACATGGATTTGGGCCTGTGTCCGTGGGAGTTTGCGCGTTCTCCCCGTGGTTGCGTGGGTTTCCTCCGGGTACTCCGGTTTCCTCCCACATCCCAAAAATGTGCTTCTAGGCTGATTGATTGGGTAACAAATTGTCCCTATATTGGACCTCCCTGATCCTCACACATTAGGCATAGACTAGAGTCATGAATAGGTCACTGACCATGGGTCGGCGGCGCGGGCTCGTTGGGCCGAAGGGCCTGTTTCCCGTGCTGTGTTGTTCTTTGTTCTTTGTTCTTTGTATCCCCTCGCAGCCTCCTTCTTTTCAGCGAAAACAACCCCAAATCCCTCAGCCTCTCCTCATAGGACCTCCCCTCCATACCAGGCAACATCCTGGTAAACCTCCTCTGCACCTTCTCCAAAGCCTCCACATCCTTCCTGTAATGTGGGGACCAGAACTGCACACAATACTCCAAATGCGTCCGCACCAGAGTTGTGTACAGTTGCAACATGACGCTGCGACTCCTAAATTCAATCCCCCTACCAATAAACGCCAAGACACTGTATGCCTTCTTAACAACCTTATCTACTTGACTCCCAACTTTCAGGGATCTATGTACACATACACCTAGATCCCTCTGCTCATCCACACTATTCAAAGTCCTCCTGTTAGCCCTATACTCGACACATCTGTTATTCCTACCAAAGTGAATTACCTCACACTTCTCCGCATTAAACTCCATCCGCCACCTCTCGGCCCAGCTCTGCAACCTGTGTAAGTCTTCCTGCAAATTATGACACCCTTCCTCACAATCTACCACACCTCCGACTTTGGTGTCATCAGCAAATTTACTAATCCACCCAACTATACCCTCATCCAGATCATTAATAAAAATTACAAACAGCAGTGGCCCCAAACCTGAATAAAAATCTAAATTTGGTGGTGAATTGTAAAAACCCAAGAAGGCTCAGTTAGAGAAGGTAATCTGTGACCCCCCTCCCCCCCCCCCATCTTGGTCAGGCCTACATGTGACTCCAGACCCACTCGAAATGCACTTGAATCTTTTGGAAAGTTTATTTATTAGTGTCAGAAGTAGATCAACTTAACACCGCAATGAAGTTACTGTGAAATCCCCCAGTTGCCACACATTGGGGTGCACTGAGGGAGAATTTAGCATGGCCAATGCACCCGAACCAGTATGTCTTTTGGACTGTGAGCGTTAGTCGGGGCACCTGGAGGAACCCATGTAGACACGAGGAGAATCATAGAGTCATAGAACCCTACAGTGCAGAAAGAGACCCTTCGGCCCATCGAGTCTGCACCAAACACAATCCCACCCAGGCTCTACCCCCATATCCCTACATATTACACCCACTAATCCCTCTAATCTACACATCCCTGGACACTAAGGGGCAATTTCTTAGCACGGCCAATCAACCTAACCCACACATCTTTGGACTGTGGGAGCAAACCGGAGCATCCGGAGGAAACCCACGCAGACACGATGAGAATGTGCAAACTCCATGAAGACTATCACTGCTAGCTGTGCAGACACATGGATTTGGGCCGGTGTCTGTGCATTCTCCCCGTGCTTGCGTGGGTTTTCTCCGGGTGCTCCGGTTTCCTCCCACAGCCCAAAGATGTGCTCTTAGGCTGATTGGTGTAACAAATTGCCCCTAAATTCGTCTCCCCTCAATCTAGTTTCCAATGTGGAGTGCCATAAGCATAGACAAGGGTCATGGGTGGAAGCGGGAACTTGCAATGTTAAAATGGTGGCACGGGCTCGTTTCCCATGCTGTGTTGGTATTTGACAGTGATCCGAGCTGGGAATCGAACCCAGGACCCTGGAGCTGTGAAGCAGCAGTACTAACCACTGTGCTACCGTGCCATCCAACTTTGCACACACGGTGACCACTGTGAGTATCAAGGACCCCATTGGAATGTAAACTTCTCTAACCCGGTGACCCAAGGCCGGGAATCAAACCTGGGATCCTGGCACTGTGAGGCAGCAGTGCTAACCCACTGTGCCACCGGGCTGCCCCCTTCACTGCCCTGTGAGAGTGGGCCCCAGACCATTATCCTCTGCAGCTACTGGTCCAGTAACCAAACCAGTGCATGGACTGGAGTTTTGTTACAAGCACAGAAGCATGCCCAGTACTGGAAAAATAGACAACTAAACTTCCCACAGACAAAGGAGCAGAATTTTCTCTGCAAATGCATCCCTTGCCAAGCAATTAGGCTTTATGTTGAGGGATTTTCATCAGTAATTACTGCACTTGCAACATCTACACAACAATATTAACTTTATCCAAAATATAATGGGATGCTACACCGGGAGGGATCAGCAATACTTTTTTTTGTGTGTGGGCCTTTTCTTATCACAACTCCTCTACTGTTCAACTCTGGCACAGTCGTGTCGGAGACCTGCGAGGGGCCTGTGAAGCCCGTGAGAACCTCAAACTGCTGTAACTAGAGAAAAAAAAGCCCCATTGAACTTGGAAAATAGTGAAAAAGGCCAACAAGCCATTTTCACTATTTTCCAAGTTCAGTGGGGATGGTTCCTAAGGAGGGTAGCACCGAGGTGAAAGAAAATAGGAGGATAATTTAGTTAAGCTCAATTTCAAGGCCTAAAGCAGGCCCATCGCAGTTCAGGAAGGCACACAAACCTTCTAGACTCAACACTCAAGCTCAACAACTTCAGGTATTCAGTCCAACAAGGGGCATACACGCGGTGGGTCGTGTGGGGGCTGCTCTTGGATGTTTCGAGAGTAGCCAACTACTTCACGTCGTTAGTGTACGCTTAAACTGGACCAGCTGAAGGGCAACACAACAGCTCAGTGACTATCACTGTTTGCTGTGCGGATACATGGATTTGGGCCGGTGTTTGTGGGGAGTTTGCGCATTCTCCCCGTGCTTGCGTGGGTTTTCTCTGGGTGCTCCGCTTTCCTCCCAAAGATGTGCTCTGAGGCTGATTGGTGTAACAAATTGTCCCTAAATTAGTCTCCCCTCAATCTGGTTTCCAATGTGGAGTGCCATGAGCGTAGACAAGGGTCATGGGTGGAAGAGGGGACTCACAATGTTAAAATGGCGGCGTGGGCTCATTGGGCCGAAGGGCCTGTTTCCCGCGCTGTGTTGTTCTTTGTTTGTTCTTTGTTATTACTATTGTGGTAAAAGCAAAATGCTGAGAATACTGGAAGCAAAGCAGAAAATGCTGGAAAATCTCAGCAGGTCAGACAGCCTCTGTGGAGAGAGAATAGAAACACAGAAACTAGAATCAGTAGCAGGCTATTCAACCCTTCGAATCTGTGTCACATTTGCGGTTTTCCAATCTGCGGGAACCACCCCAGATTCCAGCGAATTTTGGTAAATTACCACGAGTGTATTTGCTATTTCTCCTGCCATCTTTTTTATTACCCTGGGATACATTCCATCAGGACCAGGAGACTTGTCTACCTTTAACTCCCATTAACTTGCCCAACACGACCTGTTTTGTGATAATGATAGTTTCTCGGTCCTCACCTTGCTGCCATCAATTTTTGGCATGTTATTTGTATCTTCCACTGTGAAGACCAACTCAAAATACTTGTTCAACACCTCAGCCATTTCCTCATTTCCAGTTATTACATCCCCCTTCTCGTACTCTAAAGGACCAATGTTTATTTCAGCCACTCTTTTTCATTTTATGTATTTGTAGAAACGTTTGCTATCTGTTTTTATATTCTGAGCTAGTTTACTCTCATAATCCATCTTACTTTTCTTATCATAGAATCATAGAACACTACAGTGCAGAAAGAGGCCCATCGAGTCTGCACCGAACACAATCCCATCCAGGCCAAACCCCCGTATCCCTGCACATTTACCCACTAATCCCTCTAATTTACGCATCCCTGGCCACTAAGGGGCAATTTTTTAGCACGGCCAATCAACCTAACCCGCACATCTTTGGACTGTGGGAGGAAACCGGAGTACCCAGAGGAAACCCACGCAGACACGAGGAGAATGTGCAAGCCCCACACAGACAGTGACCCGAGCCAGGAATTGAACCCAGGCCCCCGGAGCTGCGAAGTAGCGGTGCCAACCACCGCGCCACCGTACTTTTTTTGTGGCTTTCTGTTGACCTTTAAAGATTTCCCAATCCTCTAGGTTCCCACTAATCTTTGCCACGTTGTATGTATTTTCTTTCAATTTGATACCCTCCTTTATTTCCTTCGATATCCACGGCTGATTATCACCTTTGCAACAGTCCTTCCTTATCACTGGTATATACTTCTGCTGAGCACTATGAAAGGTTGCTCAGAAAGTCCTCCACTGTTCCTCAATTGTCCCATCAGAAAGTTCTTGCTCCCAGTCTACCTTAGTCAATTCCTCCCTCATCCCTTTGGAGCCTCCTTTGTTGAAGCACAAGACACTGGGATTGGATTTTACCTCCTCACACTCCATCTGTATTTTAAATTCAACCATTACTGTAATCCAGGAGGATCCCTAACTGGGAGATCATTCATTATTCCCTTCTCATTACACAGGACCAGATCTAGGATAGCTTGCTCCCTCATAGATTTCATTACACACTGTTCAAGGAAGCTATCGCGGAGACATCCTGTGAACTCAGTTACAAGTGGTGTACCTCAGGGATCTGTTTTGGGGCCACTGCTGTTTGACATTTTTATAAATGACCGAGATGAGGGTGTAGAAGGATGGGTTAGTAAATTTGCTGATGACACCAAAGTCGGAGGAGTTGTAGACAGTGAGGATGGATGTTACAGTTTGCAGAGGGACATAGATAAGCTGCAGAGCTGGGCCGAGAGGTGGCAAATGGAGTTTAATGCGGAAAAGTGTGAGGTGATTCACTTTGGTAAGAATAACAGGAGTACAAAATGTAGGGCTAATGGAAGGACTCTTAGTAGTGTCGATGAGCAGAGAGATAAGAACATAAGAACATAAGAAATAGGAGCAGGAGTAGGCCATCTGGCCCTTCGAGCCTGCCCCGCCATTCAATAAGATCATGGCTGATCTGTCGTGACTCAGCTCCACCTTCCCGCCCTCTCCCCATAACCCTTAATCCCTTCTCTTATCAAAAACCCATCAACCCGTTTCTTAAAAATATTTAGCGAGGCAGCCTCCACCACTTCAACGGGCAGAGAATTCCAGAGATTCACCACCCTTTGAGTGAAGAAGTTCCTCCTCAACTCTGTTCTAAACCGCCCCCCCTTTATCAGTAGTACGTGTGCATAGATCCCTGAAAGTTGGCCCCCAGGTTGATAAGGTTGTTAAGAAGGCGTACGGTGTGTTAGCTTTTATTGGTAGAGGGATTGAATTTCGGAGCGTGAGGTCATGTTACAACTGTACAAAACTCCGGTGCGGCTACACTTGGAGTATTGTGTACAGTTCTGGTCGCCGCATTATAAGAAGGATGTGGAGGCATTGGAAAGGGTGCAGAGGAGGTTTACCAGGATGTTGTCTCGTATGGTGGGAAGGTCTTATGAGGAAAGGCTGATGGACTTGAGGTTATTTTCATTAGAGAGAAGAAGGTTGAGAGGTGACCTAATTGAGGCATATAAGATGATCAGAGGGTTAGATAGGGTGGACAGTGAGAGCCTTTTTCCTCGGATGGTGATGGCTAACACGAGGGTACATAGCTTTAAATTAAGGGGTGGTAATTATAGGACAGATGTCAGAGGTAAGTTCTTTACTCAGAGGGTAGTAAGGGCGTGGAATGCCCTGCCTGCAGCAGTTGTGGACTCGCCAACTTTAAGGGTGTTCAAATGGTCAGTGGATAGGCATATGGATAACATTGGAATAGTTTAGGTTAGAGGGTCATTAGATTGGTTCCACTGGTCGGCGCAACATCGAGGGCCGAAGGGCCTGTACTGCGTTGGAATGTTCTACGTTCTAACTCCTCCTCAAGGCTGTCTTAGAACATAGAACATAGAACATGTTCTTGACTGACCTGGTTCGACCAATTGAGATGTAGATCAAAATCCCCCATGATAATTGCTGTACCATTTTTACACGCATCAGTTACTTCTTTGTTTTTGCTATCAGACCTGCTGAGATTTTCCAGCATTTTCCATTGCTGTTGAACATTATTGTGGTGACATGGTCTTTAACATGGGTCTGTACTCGTTGGAGTTTAGAAGGATGAGGAGGGATCTTATAGAGACTTACAAGATAATGAAAGGGAATGGATAGGGTAGAGGTAGAGAGATTCTTCCCGCTTAGAAAGGACAGCAGGACTAGAGGGCACAGCTTCAAGATAAGGGGGGGGGGGGCAGTTTAGAACGGAGTTGAGGAGGAACTTCTTCACTCAAAGGGTGGTGAATCTCTGGAATTCTCTGCCCGTTAAAGTGGTGGAGGCTACCTCGTTGAATATGTTTAAGACACAGGTAGATAGATTTCTGATCGGTAAGGGAATTAAGGGTTATGGGGAGCAGGCAGATAAGTGGAACTGAACCACTATCAGATCAGCCATGATCTTATTGAATGGCAGGGCAGGCTCAAAGGGCTAGATGGCCGACTCCTGCTCCTATTTCTTATGTTCCTATAAGGGGAGGTTGGGGGGGGGTGGGGTTGTGATTCTTTGAGGGCCACATGATCAAGCTAGACCCAATGGACAATCAGTGCAGGAAGACAAGCCAATTGGGAGCAAGGCTGTACATCTGGGAAGATCCAGGGAGAGAAGGAGGAAGACTTGCTTCCTGTAGACCTTATCTTGTATATAAATGTATATTATTGATAATAAATGATCTATTGTTGAAGCCACAACAACTCTCCTTCAAATTCAGTGCAATTAAAATGATGACTCTCTCTTTGACCTTGATGGATGAGGAGAGAGATCCCACAATGCCTTGGGCTACATCCCTCCAGACAATCTAACCATCAGCAGTGTGATATCCCCCCGGACCTGCATGGGGAAATCACTGATTGACCTCCCAGTAAGACTCATTGGATACAAGCTCCCTGGGGACTGATAATGAACTCATCCGATGGATCGCATATACCGAGACCAATATAAAGTAAGACCCCGAGTGGGTCCATTGTCGCATAGTCCTGGTTGGGAGCTATTTGGCTTGTGGGTTTTGCTTTACTTTATTGTGTGTGATAAAGCACGCACTTTAAGCAGCTGACTCCCCGAGTTTATATAGGAAGAATCGTATCGATTAACCGGCCCTTCCTCGCACTGCTTGTGGGATCCTGCTGTGCGAGAAATGGTTGTAGCGTTTATCCGCATGATGGGAGTCGCCACACTTCAAATGATGTGTGAGACACATTGGTTTTTGGATGCTTTTCCTGCCATCTTCACCTCGTTACTTTTATTCCGTAGCAGTGTAAGCTCCGATTATATTAATGTCACTGTTATGAATAATGAAAAGACGGGAAGGTTTATCATTTGCATTGCACCCTTCATGACCTCTGCCTGCCCTGAAGCTTCACACAGAATGTGTAGCATTTTTGAAATGAAGCCACTGGTGTAAACACAGCAAGCAATGTCAGTGAGACAGAGGAGATAGTCATCGACTTCAAGAAGTGCTGGAGGACATGCCCCTGTCTACATCAACGGGGATGAAGTGGAAATGGTCGGGACCTTTAGGTTTCTCGGTTCCCAGGTCACCAACAACCTGTCCTGGTCCCTCCACACCAACATTATAGTTAAAAAATCCCATCAACACCTCTACTTTCACAGGAGGTTAAAGAAATTCAGCACGTCCTCTATGACTCTCACCAATTCTTACAGATGCACCATAGAAAGCATTCTTTCCAATTCTTGGTATGGGCTCCTGCTCTGCCCAAGACCACAAGAAACTACAAAGGGTCATGAACGTAGCCCAATCCATCACACACACCAACCTCCCATTCATTGACTCTGTCTACACTTCCCGCTGCCTCGGAAAAGCAGCCAGCATAATTAAGGACCCCCACACACCCCAGACATTCTCTCTTCCACCTTCTTCCATTGAGAGAAAGAAACAAAATGCTGAGATCATGAAGCAACTGACTCAAGGGCAACTTCTTCCCTTCTGCCGTCAGGCTTTTGAGTGGACCTTTCACCCTAGCAATGACTGTAATATTACATTATCCAACCTCTCATAGAAACCATAGCATCATAGAAACCTTACGATGCAGGTGGCACAGTAGCATAGTGGTTAGCACAGCTGCTTCACAGCTCCAGGGTCTTGGGTTCGATTCCTGGCTTGGGTCACTGTCTGAGTGTTGCACATTCTCCTCGTGTCTGCATGGGTTTCCTCTAGGTACTCTGGTTTCCTCCCACAGTCCAAAGATGTGCGGTTTAGGTTGATTGGCCATGCTAAGAAATTGCCTGTTAGTGTCCAGGGATGTGTAGGTTAGAGGGATTAGTGGGTATAATATGTCGGGGTATGGGGGTAGGGCCTGGGTGGGATTGTGTTCAGTGCAGACTCAAAGGGCTTCTTTCTGGACTGTAGAGTTTCTATGATTCTATGATACCAAAGCATCCAGAGGGAACCAACGCATTCCTTCTCCCCTATGTACTCTATGAATGGTATGCTTCATCGGTAAAGCACAAAAGAAACAATACTTTTCACTGTATCCCAATACATGGAACCATAATAAGTCAAATCAATCTGTGCTCAGCACCATTGGAAAAGCATCGCTACGGCACTGCATCGATAATCTGTTTGAGTGCTGAGGGCTGGGGGACAAATATTGGTCTGGTTACTGGGGAGAAGGTCCTTGCATGGATGGGTTCTCTGGTCTCGTCTGTGGAGGGAGCTGTTGCAAGGGCGAATGGAAAACTTGGCATTCCAGCCAAAATCCCCTTCATTCTCAGTCCACCTTGTTGTCCAACGAGGGACATACACGCGGTGGGTCGTGCGAGGGCTGCTCTTGGATGTTGTTTCGAGAGTTGCCTAGTGCTTCACGTCGTTAGTGTACGCTTAAACTGGACCAACTGACGGGCAACACGACAGCTCAGTGACTATCACTGTTTGCTGTGCAGACACATGGATTTGGGCCGGTGTCTGTGGGAGTTTGCGCATTCTCCCCATGCTTGCGTGGGTTTTCTCCGGGTGCTCCGGTTTCCTCCCACAGCCCAAAGATGTGCTCTTAGGCTGATTGGTGTAACAAACTGTCCCTAAATTAGTCTTCCCTCAATCTGGTTTCCAATGTGGAGTGCCGTAAACATAGACAAGGGTCATGGGTGGAAGAGGGGACTCACAATGTTAAAATGGCGGCGCGGGCTCGTTGGGCCGAAGGGCCTGTTTCCCGGGCTGTGTTGTTCTATGTTCTCGGTGGAACTGGAGAATCTCAACCCCAGATAAGGGCGGAAGATTCCAGTGCGAGCGTCCGCCAGGAAGCACCTCGATAATTTTCTGTTCTTCCACCCGAGAGAACCTTAGTTTGGCATCCTTGTTTCAAGGGCAGCCTCTCAGGCAGTGCAGCACCCTCACCAGTGCTGCGCAGAAGGAGCGCGGTCCCAGGTTGAATTTTCCAGTCTTGGTGAGGTGGGAATCAGAGCTGGAACTTCCTGACTCAGAGGTGACCCACCCCGCCACGGCGGACACAGTGACTGGAATTCTCCAGCCTCGCCCAAGGCGGGGAATCTCCAGACTCGCTGCTGCGAATGGGGACTTGGCATGGGTGACAAAATTCTCCGTTCACGCCGGCAGTGGGGATGTACAGGATGGGATTTGGGGACAAATTGTCCCTAAATTAGTTTTCCCTCAATGTGGAATGCCGTAAGCATAGATAAGGGTCACGGGTGGAGGGGGGACCGGTAACGTTAAAATGGCGGCGCGGGCTCGTTGGGCCGAAGGGCCTGTTTCCCGGGCTGTTTTTTTGCTCTTTGGGACATCTCCGGCCAAGGAACGCGGGTTTTTGGCTGGTAAGGGGATCAGAGGTTATCATAGAAACCCTACAGTACAAAAAGAGGCCATTTGGCCCATCGAGTCTGCACTTAGCACAATCCTACCCAGGTCATATCCCTACATATTATACCCACTAACCCCTCTAAAGTACGCATCTCAGGACACTAAGGTGCAATTTTTAGCATGGCCAATCAACCTAACCTGCACTGCGGGAGGAAACCGGAGCACCCGGAGGAAACCCACGGTTATGGGATATAGGTGAGAGAATGGGGTTGAGACGTTTATCGGTTATTATCGAATGGCAGATTTTTTTAATCGTAGGAGGTGGGCATTAATGGCTGGCCAATACTTATTACCCATCCCTATTTGTCCTTTTGCAGAGGGCAGTTCAGAGTCAACCACATCGCTGTGGCTCTGGGGCCTCACAGAGGCCAGACCGGTTAAAGATGGCAGATTTCCTTCCCAAAGGACACTAGTGAACCAAATAGGTAGATTCTACATTCCAGATATTTTCTACAGAATTTAAATTCCACCACCTTGTCGTGACCAGCGCGTCTTCCAGATGACTGGGGGGAAACCGGAACACCTGAGGGAAACCCATGCAGACACAGGGAGAATGTGTAGACTCCACTCAGACAGTGACCCAAATCGAACCTGGGTCCCTGGCACCGTGAGGCAGCAGTGCTAACCATGGTGTCACAGGGCAATAACTTGTAAAGATCTGTGTACCTTGCTGAAGTATAATTCCTTTCCCGTCTGAGAATGATTCCTTATATGCCAATCAGTGATGTTCTGGGTGAGCAGATGAATGGCTTGTGAAGTTACTGTGATCTGGTCTTTTCTCAGAGGGCAGTTCCGAGTCAACCACATCGCTACGGCTCTGGGGCCACATATGGGCCAGACCAGTTAAAGATGGCAGATTTCCTTCCCGAAGGACATTGAGTACAACAAAGGTTTGTTCCGTGGAATGACAGGACTGCCTTATTGAGCCTGTTATCTCGAGAGTTTCCAAGAATGAGTGGGTGCAGCCTACAAAATACTGAATGGGGAAGACAGAGTAGATGTTTCCCTAGGTTGGGGAGTCATAACCAGGAGGCAGAATTTCAAAATAATTAGATCATAGAACCCTACAGTGCAGAAAGAAGCCCATCGAGTCTGCACCAACAACAATCCCACCCAGGCCCTACCCCAATATCTCAACACATTTACCCACTAATCCCTATAACCTACACATCCCTGGACACTAAGGGGCAACTTTAGCATAGCCAATGAACCTAACCCCCACATCTTTGGGAGGAAACCAAACACGAGGAGAATGTGCAAACTCCACACAGACAGTGACCTGAGCTGGGAATCGAACCCAGGACCCTGGAGCTGTGAAGCAGCAGTGCTAACCCACTGTGCTACCGTGCTGCCCAACTTATCACTAGCAACTGAGATGAGCAGAAATTTCTTCACACTTATTACTCTTTGGAAGTCTCTACTCTAAAGGGCAAAGTAAGAAGTCTCACAACACCAGGTTAAAATCCAGCGGGTTTATTTGGCATCACAAGCTGATGGGCGGCACAGTGGGTTAGCACTGCTGCTTCACAGCTCCAGGGACCTGGGTTCGATTCCCGGCTCGGTTCACTGTCTGTGTGGAGTTTGCACATTGTCCTCGTGTCTGCGTGGGTTTCCTCCGGGTGCTCCGATTTCCTCCCACAGTCCAAAGATGTGCGGGTTAGGTTGATTGGCCATGCTAAGAAATTGCCCCTTAGTGTCCAGGGATGAGTAGGTCAGAGGGATTAGTAAGTATATGTATATGTAGGGATATGGGGGTGGGACCTGGGTGGGATTGCGTTCGGTGCAGACTCGATGGGCCGAAGGGCCTCTTTCTGCGCTGTAGGGTTCTATGTTCACAAGTTTTCAGAGCACTGCACCTTCATCACTCACCTGATGTGCTCCAAAAGTTTGTGTTTGCAAATAAATCTGCTGGACTTTAACCTGGTGTTGTGAGACTTCTTACTGCACCCATCCCAGTTCAACGCCGGCATCTCCACATCGTGGCTTCTCTGTGGAAGTTCAGTTATTGAGTTAGAGATTGATAGCTTCCTGATCAACAATAACAGAAAGGGTATAATGTGGGTAAAAATGCATTGAAATGTCTGATCGTATAGAATCGTATAGAATGGCTCAACGGGCTGAATGGCCTCGTCCTATTCCTATAATTGTGGTGCGATATGTTCTTTTCATTGTCCAATGCTCCAACTTGACCTGGTCCCTCCACACCAACACATTATATCACAGCTTGGGCTCCTGCTCTGCCCAAGACCGCAAGAAACTACAAAGAGTTGTAAATGTAGCCCAATCCATCAGGCAAACCAGCCTCCCATCCATTGACTCTGTCTACACTTCCCGCTGCCTCAGCAAAGCAGCCAGCATAATTAAGGACCTCATGCATTGCGGACATTCTCTCTTCCACCTTCTTCCGTCGAGAAAAACATACAAAAGTCTGAGGTCCCGTACCGACCGACTCAAGAACAGCTTCTTCCCTGCTGCTGTCAGACTTTTGAATGGACCCACCTCGCATTAAGTTGATCTTTCCCTACACCCTAGCTATGACTGTAACACTACATTCTGCACTCTCTCCTTTCCTTCTCTATGAAGGGTATGCTTTGTCTATGCAACGCACAAGACACAATACTCTTTTCTGTATACTAATGCATGTAACAATAATAAATCAAATCAAATCCTCTTATTGTGTCCCATGTTATGCCGATAACATTGGTTATCATGTGAACATCCTGAAAGCTTGCTAAAATCCCAGTTAAATGTCTACTGGTGGGGTGTCATTGTGGCACAGTGGTTAGCATTGTCTGTGCGGCGTATGCATGTTCTCCCCGTGTCTGCATGGGTTTCCTCTGGGTGCTCCAGCTTCCTCCCACAGTCGAAGATGTGCTGGTTTGGTGCATTGGCCGTGCTAATTTCTCCCTCCGTGTACCCGAACAGGCCCCAGAGTGTGGCGACTGGAGGATTTTCACAGTAACTTCATTGCAGTGTTTTCTTTTTGCTGTTATTCCTGCCAAAATGGATGCCCGTCGTTTACCAACATTGTACTCCATCTGCCACACTCCTGCCCTCTCCCTGAAACTATTTATACCTCTTTGTAGACTTCCAGTGTCTTCGGCACACTTTACTCTACCTTAGTTGATTTGAGTTACGATTGTTACATGTATTAACATACAGTGAAAAGTGTCGTCTCTGCCGCGCTACACAGACAAAGCATACCGTTCATAGAGAAGGAAAGGAGAGGGTGCAGAATGTAGTGTTATGGTCATAGCTAGGGTGCAGAGAAAGATCAACTCAATGCGAGGTAGGTCCATTCAAAAGTCTGATGGCAGCAGGGAAGAAGTCGTTCTTGAGTCGGTCGGTGACCCCCAGACATTTGATTGGTTTTCCTAACAGAAGAAGGCGGAAGAGAGAATGTCCGGGGTGAGTGGCGTCAAAGAACAATACAACACAGCACAGGCAACAGGCCCTTCGGCCCCACAAGCCCCGCGCCGCCTGTTTTAACACTCAGTGAGTGCCTCATTCCAAAAGCAGCCCTCGTACAACCCACCGCGTGGGTGCCCCTCATTGGACAACAAGGCGGTAGGACACACCTGCGGAGTAAAAGAGACAAACATCAATTTAAATGGAAGGGAGGCGAGTGGGGGGTGGGGGTGGGGGGGGGTGTGTTGGGGGTGGGGGGAAGGAGGTGGCGGGGGATGGGGGGGGTTGACATTCGCAGTGAGAACGTGGCACTGCGGGTTGGGAAACTCTGAGCGCTAAGATAATAGGCTCACTTATCTATCAGGAGCTGGGATAATGGAAATAGTCGACTGAGAATGTAGGAGCGGAGGCATTGTCAATGGAAATGTGACAGCAGCCACTTATTGACGCCAATTAAGGTTTGGGTAATTATCAGTGTGATGTAGCAAGGTAAGTCATCGATATAATGTGGGCCGGGTAATTATGAGAGATCTCTACTTGCTTTGTCATTGCAAAAACGACATTTCCTCGGGACTGTGTGAAAGTAACGTGTTAATTTTACATCTTCCTGAAAGCCGGTGCCATCCAGATTGTTAATCCCAACAAACAGACACAGTGCTACAGCACCCTGAACAGGTCACACAGTGCTACAGCACCCTGAACAGGTCACACAGTGCTACAGCACCCTGAACAGGTCACACAGTGCTACAGCACCCTGAACTGGTCACACAGTGCTACAGCACCCTGAACAGGTCACACAGTGCTACAGCACCCTGAACAGGTCACACAGTGCTACAGAACCCTGAACAGGTCACACAGTGCTACAGCACCCTGAACTGGTCACACAGTGCTACAGCACCCTGAACAGGTCACACAGTGCTACAGAACCCTGAACAGGTCACACAGTGCTACAGCACCCTGAACAGGTCACACAGTGCTACAGCACCCTGAACAGGTCACACAGTGCTACAGAACCCTGAACAGGTCACACAGTGCTACAGCACCCTGAACTGGTCACACAGTGCTACAGCACCCTGAACAGGTCACACAGTGCTACAGAACCCTGAACAGGTCACACAGTGCTACAGCACCCTGAACAGGTCACACAGTGCTACAGCACCCTGAACAGGTCACACAGTGCTACAGCACCCTGAACTGGTCACACAGTGCTACAGCACCCTGAACTGGTCACACAGTGCTACAGCACCCTGAACAGGTCACACAGTGCTGCAGCACCCTGAACAGATCGCACAGTGCTACAGCACCCTGAACAGGTCACACAGAGCTACAGCACCCTGAACAGATCGCACAGTGCTACAGCACCCTGAACAGATCGCACAGTGCTACAGCACCCTGAACAGATCGCACAGTGCTGCAGCACCCTGAACAGATCGCACAGTGCTACAGCACCCTGAACAGATCGCACAGTGCTACAGCACCCTGAACAGATCGCACAGTGCTACAGCACCCTGAACAGATCGCACAGTGCTACAGCACCCTGAACAGATCGCACAGAGCTACAGCACCCTGAACAGGTCACACAGTGCTACAGCACCCTGAACAGATCGCACAGTGCTACAGCACCCTGAACAGATCGCACAGTGCTACAGCACCCTGAACAGATCGCACAGTGCTACAGCACCCTGAACAGGTCACACAGTGCTACAGCACCCTGAACAGGTCACAGAGTGCCCCAGCACCCTGAACAGGTCACACAGTGCTACAGCACCCTGAACAGGTCACACAGTGCTACAGCACCCTGAACAGGTCACACAGTGCTACAGCACCCTGAACAGGTCACACAGTGCTACAGCACCCTGAACAGGGCACACAGTGCTACAGCAGCCTGAACAGGTCACACAGTGCTACAGCACCCTGAACAGGTCACACAGAGCTACAGCACCCTGAACAGGGCACACAGTGCTACAGCACTCTGAACAGGTCACAGAGTGCTACAGCACCCTGAACAGGTCACACGGTGCGACAGCACCCTGAATAGGTCACACAGTGCTACAGCACCCTGAACAGATCACACAGTGCTACAGCACCCTGAACAGGTCACACAGTGCTACAGCACCCTGAACATTTCACACAGTGCTACAGCACCCTGAACAGATCACACAGTGCTACAGCACCCTGAACAGATCACACAGTGCTACAGCACCCTGAACAGGTCACACAGTGCTACAGCACCCTGAACAGGTCACACAGTGCTACAGCACCCTGAACAGATCGCACAGTGCTACAGCACCCTGAACAGATCGCACAGTGCTACAGCACCCTGAACAAGTCACACAGTGCTACAGCACCCTGAACAGATCGCACAGTGCTACAGCACCCTGAACAGATCACACAGTGCTACAGCACCCTGAACAGGTCACACAGAGCTACAGCACCCTGAACAGATCGCACAGTGCTACAGCACCCTGAACAGGTCACACAGTGCTACAGCACCCTGAACAGGTCACACAGTGCTACAGCAGCCTGAACAGATCACAGAGTGCTACAGCACCCTGAACAGATCGCACAGTGCTACAGCACCCTGAACAGGTCACACAGTGCTACAGCACCCTGAACAGATCGCACAGTGCTACAGCACCATGAACAGATCACACAGTGCTACAGCACCCTGAACAGATCGCACAGCGCTACAGCACCCTGAACAGATCACACAGTGCTACAGCACCCTGAACAGATCACAGAGTGCTACAGCACCCTGAACAGGTCACACAGTGCTACAGCAGCCTGAACAGGTCACACAGTGCTACAGCAGCCTGAACAGGTCACACAGTGCTACAGCAGCCTGAACAGGTCACACAGTGCTACAGCAGCCTGAACAGGTCACACAGTGCTACAGCAGCCTGAACAGGTCACACAGTGCTAAAGCACCCTGAACAGGTCACACAGTGCTACAGCACCCTGAACAGGTCACACAATGCTACAGCAGCCTGAACAGGTCACAGAGTGCTACAGCACCCTGAACAGGTCACACAGTGCTACAGCAGCCTGAGCAGGTCACACAGTGCTACAGCAGCCTGAACAGATCACACAGTGCTACAGCAGCCTGAACAGGTCACATAGTGCTACAGCAGCCTGAACAGGTCACACAGTGCTACAGCAGCCTGAACAGGTCAAACAGTGCTACAGCACGCTGAACAGGTCACACACTGCTACAGCACCCTGAACAGATCGCACAGTGCTACAGCACCCTGAACAGATCACACAGTGCTACAGCACCCTGAACAGGTCACACAGTGCTACAGCACCCTGAACAGATCGCACAGTGCTACAGCACCCTGAACAGATCGCACAGTGCTACAGCACCCTGAACAGATCGCACAGTGCGACAGCACCCTGAACAGATCGCACAGTGCTGCAGCACCCTGAACAGATCGCACAGTGCTACAGCACCCTGAACAGATCGCACAGTGCTACAGCACCCTGAACAGGTCACACAGTGCTACAGCACCCTGAACAGGTCACACAGTGCTACAGCAGCCTGAACAGATCACACAGTGCTACAGCAGCCTGAACAGATCGCACAGTGCTACAGCACGCTGAACAGGTCACACAGTGCTACAGCACCCTGAACAGATCGCACAGTGCTACAGCACCCTGAACAGATCACACAGTGCTACAGCACCCTGAACAGGTCACACAGTGCGACAGCACCCTGAATAGATCGCACAGTGCGACAGCACCCTGAAGAGATCGCACAGTGCTACAGCACCCTGAACAGATCGCACAGTGCTGCAGCACCCTGAACAGGTCACACAGTGCTACAGCACCCTGAACAGGTCACACATTGCTACAGCACCCTGAACAAGTCATACAGTGCTACAGCACCCTGAACAGATCACACAGTGCTACAGCACCCTGAACAGGACACACCGTGCTACAGCACCCTGAACAGGTCACACAGTGCTACAGCACCCTGAACAGGTCACACAGTGCTACAGCACCCTGAACAGGTCACACAGTGCTACAGCACCCTGAACAGATCACACAGTGCTACAGCACCCTGAACAGATCGCACAGAGCTACAGCACCCTGAATAGGTCACACAGTGCTACAGCACCCTGAACAGATCGCACAGTGCTACAGCACCCTGAACAGATCGCACAGTGCTACAGCACCCTGAACAGATCGAACAGAGCTACAGCACCCTGAACAGGTCACACAATGCCCCAGCACCCTGAACAGGTCACACAGTGCAACAGCACCCTGAACAGGTCACAGAGTGCTACAGCACCCTCAACAGATCACACAGTGCTACAGCACCCTGAACAGATCACACAGTGCTACAGCACCCTAAACAGGGCACACAGTGCTACAGCACCCTGAACAGGTCACAGAGTGCTACAGCACCCTCAACAGATCACACAGTGCTACAGCACCCTCAACAGATCACACAGTGCTACAGCACCCTGAACAGGACACACATTGCTACAGCACCCTGAACAGGTCACACAGTGCTACAGCACCCTGAACAGATTACACAGTGCTACAACACCCTGAACATATCACACAGTGCTACAGCACCCTGAACAGATCACACAAAACTACAGCACCCTGAACAGGACACACCGTGCTACAGCACCCTGAACAGGTCACACAGTGCTACAGCACCCTCAACAGATCACACAGTGCTACAGAACCCTGAACAGATCACACAGTGCTACAGCACCCTGAACAGATCACACATTGCTACAGCACCCTGAACAGGTCACACAGTGCTACAGCACCCTGAACAGATTACACAGTGCTACAACACCCTGAACAGATCACACAGTGCTACAGCACCCTGAACAGATCACACAAAACTACAGCACCCTGAACAGGACACACCGTGCTACAGCACCCTGAACAGGTCACACAGTGCTACAACACCCTGAACAGATCACACAGTGCTACAGTACACTGAACAGATCACACAGTGCTACAGCACCCTGAACAGCTCACACAGTGCTACAGCACCCTGAACAGGTCACAGTGCTACAGCACCATGAACAGGTCACACAGAGCTACAACACACTGAACAGATCACACAGTCCGACAGCACCCTCAACAGATCACACAGTGCTACAGCACCCTGAACAGGTCACACAGTGCTACAGCACCCTCAACAGGTCACACAGTGCTACAGCACCCTGAACAGGTCACACAGTGCTACAGCACCCTGAACAGGTCACACAGTGCTACAGCACCATGAAAAGGTCACACAGTGCTACAGCACCCTGAACAGGTCACACAGTGCTACAGCACCCTGAACAGGTCACACAGTGCTACAGCGCCCTGATCAGGTCACACAGTGCTACAGCACCCTGAACAGGTCACACAGTGCTACAGCACCCTCAACAGGTCACACAGTGCTACAGCACCCTGAACAGGTCACACAGTGCTACAGCACCCTCAACAGGTCACACAGTGCTACAGCACCCTGAACAGGTCACACAGTGCTACAGCAGCCTGAACAGATCGCACAGTGCTACAGCACGCTGAACAGGTCACACAGTGCTACAGCACCCTGAACAGATCGCACAGTGCTACAGCACCCTGAACAGATCACACAGTGCTACAGCACCCTGAACAGGTCACACAGTGCGACAGCACCCTGAATAGATCGCACAGTGCGACAGCACCCTGAAGAGATCGCACAGTGCTACAGCACCCTGAACAGATCGCACAGTGCTGCAGCACCCTGAACAGGTCACACAGTGCTACAGCACCCTGAACAGGTCACACATTGCTACAGCACCCTGAACAAGTCATACAGTGCTACAGCACCCTGAACAGATCACACAGTGCTACAGCACCCTGAACAGGACACACCGTGCTACAGCACCCTGAACAGGTCACACAGTGCTACAGCACCCTGAACAGGTCACACAGTGCTACAGCACCCTGAACAGGTCACACAGTGCTACAGCACCCTGAACAGATCACACAGTGCTACAGCACCCTGAACAGATCGCACAGAGCTACAGCACCCTGAATAGGTCACACAGTGCTACAGCACCCTGAACAGATCGCACAGTGCTACAGCACCCTGAACAGATCGCACAGTGCTACAGCACCCTGAACAGATCGAACAGAGCTACAGCACCCTGAACAGGTCACACAGTGCCCCAGCACCCTGAACAGGTCACACAGTGCTACAGCACCCTGAACAGGTCACAGAGTGCTACAGCACCCTCAACAGATCACACAGTGCTACAGCACCCTGAACAGATCACACAGTGCTACAGCACCCTAAACAGGGCACACAGTGCTACAGCACCCTGAACAGGTCACAGAGTGCTACAGCACCCTCAACAGATCACACAGTGCTACAGCACCCTGAACAGATCACACAGTGCTACAGCACCCTGAACAGGACACACATTGCTACAGCACCCTGAACAGGTCACACAGTGCTACAGCACCCTGAACAGATTACACAGTGCTACAACACCCTGAACAGATCACACAGTGCTACAGCACCCTGAACAGATCACACAAAACTACAGCACCCTGAACAGGACACACCGTGCTACAGCACCCTGAACAGGTCACACAGTGCTACAGCACCCTCAACAGATCACACAGTGCTACAGAACCCTGAACAGATCACACAGTGCTACAGCACCCTGAACAGATCACACATTGCTACAGCACCCTGAACAGGTCACACAGTGCTACAGCACCCTGAACAGATTACACAGTGCTACAACACCCTGAACAGATCACACAGTGCTACAGCACCCTGAACAGATCACACAAAACTACAGCACCCTGAACAGGACACACCGTGCTACAGCACCCTGAACAGGTCACACAGTGCTACAACACCCTGAACAGATCACACAGTGCTACAGTACACTGAACAGATCACACAGTGCTACAGCACCCTGAACAGCTCACACAGTGCTACAGCACCCTGAACAGGTCACAGTGCTACAGCACCATGAACAGGTCACACAGAGCTACAACACACTGAACAGATCACACAGTCCTACAGCACCCTCAACAGATCACACAGTCCTACAACACCCTCAACAGATCACACAGTGCTACAGCACCCTGAACAGGTCACACAGTGCTACAGCACCTTGAACAGGTCACACAGTGCTACAGCGCCCTGATCAGGTCACACAGTGCTACAGCACCCTGAACAGGTCACACAGTGCTACAGCACCCTCAACAGGTCACACAGTGCTACAGCAGCCTGAACAGGTCACACAGTGCTACAGCACCCTGAACAGGTCACACAGTGCTACAGCGCCCTGAACAGGTCACACAGTGCTACAGCACCCTGAACAGGTCACACAGTGCTACAGCGCCCTGAACAGGTCACACAGTGCTACAGCACCCTGAACAGGTCACAAAGTGCTACAGCGCCCTGATCAGGTCACACAGTGCTACAGCACCCTGAACAGGTTACACAGTGCTACAGCACCCTGATCAGGTCACACAGTGCTACAGCACCCTGAACAGGTTACACAGTGCTACAGCACCCTGATCAGGTCACACACTGCTACAGCACCCTGAACAGATCACACAAAACTACAGCACCCTGAACAGGACATACCGTGCTACAGCACCCTGAACAGGTCACACAGTGCTACAGCACCCTCAACAGATCACACAGTGCTACAGCACCCTGAACAGATCACACAGTGCTACAGCACCCTGAACAGATCACACAATGCTACAGCAGCCTGAACAGGTCACAGAGTGCTACAGCACCCTGAACAGGTCACACAGTGCTACAGCAGCCTGAACAGGTCACACAGTGCTACAGCAGCCTGAACAGGTCACACAGTGCTACAGCACCCTGAACAGGTCACACAGTGCTACAGCACCCTGAACAGGTCACACAATGCTATAGCAGCCTGAACAGGTCAGAGTGCTACAGCACCCTGAACAGGTCACACAGTGCTACAGCAGCCTGAACAGGTCACACAGTGCTACAGCAGCCTGAACAGATCACACAGTGCTACAGCAGCCTGAACAGGTCACATAGTGCTACAGCAGCCTGAACAGGTCACACAGTGCTACAGCAGCCTGAACAGATCACACAGTGCTACAGCACGCTGAACAGGTCACACAGTGCTACAGCACCCTGAACAGATCGCACAGTGCTACAGCACCCTGAACAGATCACACAGTGCTACAGCACCCTGAACAGGTCACACAGTGCTACAGCACCCTGAACAGATCGCACAGTGCTACAGCACCCTGAACAGATCGCACAGTGCTACAGCACCCTGAACAGATCGCAAAGTGCGACAGCACTCTGAACAGATCGCACAGTGCTGCAGCACCCTGAACAGATCGCACAGTGCTACAGCACCCTGAACAGATCGCACAGTGCTACAGCACCCTGAACAGGTCACACAGTGCTACAGCACCCTGAACAGGTCACACAGTGCTACAGCAGCCTGAACAGATCACACAGTGCTACAGCAGCCTGAACAGATCGCACAGTGCTACAGCACCCTGAACAGGTCACACAGTGCTACAGCACCCTGAACAGATCGCACAGTGCTACAGCACCCTGAACAGATCACACAGTGCTACAGCACCCTGAACAGGTCACACAGTGCGACAGCACCCTGAATAGATCGCACAGTGCGACAGCACCCTGAAGAGATCGCACAGTGCTACAGCACCCTGAACAGATCGCACAGTGCTGCAGCACCCTGAACAGGTCACACAGTGCTACAGCACCCTGAACAGGTCACACAGTGCTACAGCACCCTGAACAAGTCATACAGTGCTACAGCACCCTGAACAGATCACACAGTGCTACAGCACCCTGAACAGGACACACTGTGCTACAGCACCCTGAACAGGTCACACAGTGCTACAGCACCCTGAACAGGTCACACAGTGCTACAGCACCCTGAACAGGTCACACAGTGCTACAGCACCCTGAACAGATCACACAGTGCTACAGCACCCTGAACAGATCGCACAGAGCTACAGCACCCTAAATAGGTCACACAGTGCGACAGCACCCTGAACAGATCGCACAGTGCTACAGCACCCTGAACAGATCGCACAGTGCTACAGCACCCTGAACAGATCGAACAGAGCTACAGCACCCTGAACAGGTCACACAGTGCTACAGCACCCTGAACAGGTCACAGAGTGCCCCAGCACCCTGAACAGGTCACACAGTGCTACCGCACTCTGAACAGGTCACAGAGTGCTACAGCACCCTCAACAGATCACACAGTGCTACAGCACCCTAAACAGGGCACACAGTGCTACAGCACCCTGAACAGGTCACAGAGTGCTACAGCACCCTCAACAGATCACACAGTGCTACAGCACCCTGAACAGGACACACATTGCTACAGCACCCTGAACAGGTCACACAGTGCTACAGCACCCTGAACAGATTACACAGTGCTACAACACCCTGAACAGATCACACAGTGCTACAGCACCCTGAACAGATCACACAAAACTACAGCACCCTGAACAGGACACACCGTGCTACAGCACCCTGAACAGGTCACACAGTGCTACAGCACCCTCAACAGATCACACAGTGCTACAGCACCCTGAACAGATCACACAGTGCTACAGCACCCTGAACAGATCACACATTGCTACAGCACCCTGAACAGGTCACACAGTGCTACAGCACCCTGAACAGATTACACAGTGCTACAACACCCTGAACAGATCACACAGTGCTACAGCACCCTGAACAGATCACACAAAACTACAGCACCCTGAACAGGACACACCGTGCTACAGCACCCTGAACAGGTCACACAGTGCTACAACACCCTGAACAGATCACACAGTGCTACAGTACCCTGAACAGATCACACAGTGCTACAGCACCCTGAACAGGTCACCGTGCTACAGCACCATGAACAGGTCACACAGAGCTACAACACACTGAACAGATCACACAGAACTACAGCACCCTCAACAGATCACACAGTCCTACAACACCCTCAACAGATCACACAGTGCTACAGCACCCTGAACAGGTCACACAGTGCTACAGCACCCTCAACAGGTCACACAGTGCTACAGCACCCTGAACAGGTCACACAGTGCTACAGCACCCTGAACAGGTCACACAGTGCTACAGCACCCTGAACAGGTCACACAGTGCTACAGCACCCTGAACAGGTCACACAGTGCTACAGCACCCTGAACAGGTCACACAGTGCGACAGCACCCTGAACAGGTCACACAGTGCTACAGCGCCCTGAACAGGTCACACAGTGCTACAGCACCCTGAACAGGTCACACAGTGCTACAGCGCCCTGATCAGGTCACACAGTGCTACAGCACTGTGAACAGGTTACACAGTGCGACAGCACCCTGATCAGGTCACACAGTGCTACAGCACCCTGAACAGGTTACACAGTGCTACAGCACCCTGATCAGGTCACACACTGCTACAGCACCCTGAACAGATCACACAGTGCTACAGCACCCTGAACAGATCACACAGTGCTACAGCACCCTGAACAGGTCACACACTGCTACAGCACCCTCAACAGGTCACACAGTGCTACAGCACCCTGATCAGGTCACACAGTGCTACAACACCCTGAACAGATCACACAGTGCTACAGCACTCTGAACAGATCACACAAAACGACAGCACCCTGATCAGGTCACACAGTGCTACAGCACCCTGAACAGGTTACACAGTGCTACAGCACCGTGATCAGGTCACACACTGCTACAGCACCCTGAACAGATCACACAGTGCTACAGCACCCTCAACAGATCACACAGTGCTACAGCACCCTGAACAGATCACACAGTGCTACAGCACCCTGAACAGATCACACATTGCTACAGCATCCTGAACAGGTCACACAGTGCTACAGCACCCTGAACAGATTACACAGTGCTACAACACCCTGAACAGATCACACAGTGCTACAGCACCCTGAACAGATCACACAAAACTACAGCACCCTGAACAGGACACACCGTGCTACAGCACCCTGAACAGGTCACACAGTGCTACAACACCCTGAACAGATCACACAGTGCTACAGTACCCTGAACAGATCACACAGTGCTACAGCACCCTGAACAGCTCACACACTGCTACAGCACCCTGAACAGGTCACAGTGCTACAGCACCATGAACAGGTCACACAGAGCTACAACACACTGAACAGATCACACAGTCCTACAGCACCCTCAACAGATCACACAGTCCTACAACACCCTCAACAGATCACACAGTGCTACAGCACCCTGAATAGGTCACACAGTGCTACAGCACCCTCAACAGGTCACACAGTGCTACAGCACCCTGAACAGATCGCACAGTGCTACAGCACCCTGAACAGATCACACAGTGCTACAGCACCCTGAACAGGTCACACAGTGCGACAGCACCCTGAATAGATCGCACAGTGCGACAGCACCCTGAAGAGATCGCACAGTGCTACAGCACCCTGTACAGATCGCACAGTGCTGCAGCACCCTGAACAGGTCACACAGTGCTACAGCACCCTGAACAGGTCACACAGTGCTACAGCACCCTGAACAAGTCATACAGTGCTACAGCACCCTGAACAGATCACACAGTGCTACAGCACCCTGAACAGGACACACCGTGCTACAGCACCCTGAACAGGTCACACAGTGCTACAGCACCCTGAACAGGTCACACAGTGCTACAGCACCCTGAACAGGTCACACAGTGCTACAGCACCCTGAACAGATCACACAGTGCTACAGCACCCTGAACAGATCGCACAGAGCTACAGCACCCTGAATAGGTCACACAGTGCGACAGCACCCTGAACAGATCGCACAGTGCTACAGCACCCTGAACAGATCGCACAGTGCTACAGCACCCTGAACAGATCGAACAGAGCTACAGCACCCTGAACAGGTCACACAGTGCTACAGCACCCTGAACAGGTCACAGAGTGCCCCAGCACCCTGAACAGGTCACACAGTGCTACAGCATCCTGAACAGGTCACAGAGTGCTACAGCACCCTCAACAGATCACACAGTGCTACAGCACCCTCAACAGATCACACAGTGCTACAGCACCCTAAACAGGGCACACAGTGCTACAGCACCCTGAACAGGTCACAGAGTGCTACAGCACCCTCAACAGATCACACAGTGCTACAGCACCCTGAACAGATCACACAGTGCTACAGCACCCTGAACAGGACACACATTGCTACAGCACCCTGAACAGGTCACACAGTGCTACAGCACCCTGAACAGATTACACAGTGCTACAACACCCTGAACAGATCACACAGTGCTACAGCACCCTGAACAGATCACACAAAATTACAGCACCCTGAACAGGACACACCGTGCTACAGCACCCTGAACAGGTCACACAGTGCTACAGCACCCTCAACAGATCACACAGTGCTACAGCACCCTGAACAGATCACACAGTGCTACTGCACCCTGAACAGATCACACATTGCTACAGCACCCTGAACAGGTCACACAGTGCTACAGCACCCTGAACAGATTACACAGTGCTACAACACCCTGAACAGATCACACAGTGCTACAGCACCCTGAACAGATCACACAAAACTACAGCACCCTGAACAGGACACACCGTGCTACAGCACCCTGAACAGGTCACACAGTGCTACAACACCCTGAACAGATCACACAGTGCTACAGTACCCTGAACAGATCACACAGTGCTACAGCACCCTGAACAGGTCACAGTGCTACAGCACCATGAACAGGTCACACAGAGCTACAACACACTGAACAGATCACACAGTCCTACAGCACCCTCAACAGATCACACAGTCCTACAACACCCTCAACAGATCACACAGTGCTACAGCACCCTGAACAGGTCACACAGTGCTACAGCACCCTCAACAGGTCACACAGTGCTACAGCACCCTGAACAGGTCACACAGTGCTACAGCACCCTGAACAGGTCACACAGTGCTACAGCGCCCTGAACAGGTCACACAGTGCTACAGCACCCTGAACAGGTCACACAGTGCTACAGCGCCCTGATCAGGTCACACAGTGCTACAGCACCCTGAACAGGTTACACAGTGCTACAGCACCCTGATCAGGTCACACAGTGCTACAGCACCCTGAACAGGTTACACAGTGCTACAGCACCCTGATCAGGTCACACAGTGCTACAGCACCCTGAACAGATCACACAGTGCTACAGCACCCTGAACAGGTCACACACTGCTACAGCACCCTCAACAGGTCACACAGTGCTACAGCACCCTGATCAGGTCACACAGTGCTACAACACCCTGAACAGATCACACAGTGCTACAGCACCCTGAACAGATCACACAAAACGACAGCACCCTGATCAGGTCACACAGTGCTACAGCACCCTGAACAGGTAACACAGTGCTACAGCACCCTGATCAGGTCACACAGTGCTACAGCACCCTCAACAGATCACACAGTGCTACAGCACCCTGAACAGATCACACAGTGCTACAGCACCCTGAACACATCACACATTGCTACAGCACCCTGAACAGGTCACACAGTGCTACAGCACCCTGAACAGATTACACAGTGCTACAACACCCTGAACAGATCACACAGTGCTACAGCACCCTGAACAGATCACACAAAACTACAGCACCCTGAACAGGACACACCGTGCTACAGCACCCTGAACAGGTCACACAGTGCTACAACACCCTGAACAGATCACACAGTGCTACAGTACCCTGAACAGATCACACAGTGCTACAGCACCCTGAACAGCTCACACACTGCTACAGCACCCTGAACAGGTCACAGTGCTACAGCACCATGAACAGGTCACACAGAGCTACAACACACTGAACAGATCACACAGTCCTACAGCACCCTCAACAGATCACACAGTCCTACAACACCCTCAACAGATCACACAGTGCTACAGCACCCTGAATAGGTCACACAGTGCTACAGCACCCTCAACAGGTCACACAGTGCTACAGCACCCTGAACAGGTCACACAGTGCTACAGCACCCTGAACAGGTCACACAGTGCTACAGCACCCTGAACAGGTCACACAGTTCTACAGCACCCTGAACAGGTCACACAGTGCTACAACACCCTGAACAGGTCACACAGTGCTACAGCGCCCTGAACAGGTCACACAGTGCTACAGCACCCTGAACAGGTCACACAGTGCTACAGCGCCCTGATCAGGTCACACAGTGCTACAGCACCCTGAACAGGTTACACAGTGCTACAGCACCCTGATCAGGTCACACAGTGCTACAGCACCCTGAACAGGTCACACACTGCTACAGCACCCTCAACAGGTCACACAGTGCTACAGCACCCTGATCAGGTCACACAGTGCTACAGCACCCTGAACAGGTTACACAGTGCTACAGCACCCTGAACAGATTACACAGTGCTACAGCACCCTGAACAGATCACACAGTGCTACAGCACCCTAAACAGATCACACAGTGCTACAGCACCCTGAACAGATCACACAGTGCTACAGCACCCTGAACAGATCACACAGTGCTACAGCACCCTGAACGGGTCACACAGTGCTACAGCACCCTGATCAGGTCACACAGTGCTACAGCACCCTGAACAGGTTACACAGTGCTACAGCACCCTGAACAGATCACACAGTGCTACAGCACCCTGAACATATCACACAGTGCTACAGCACCATGAACAGGCTACACAGTTCTACAGCACCCTGAAAAGGTCACACAGTGCTACAGCACCCACAACAGGTCACACAGTGCTACAGCACCCTCAACAGGTCACACAGTGCGACAGCACCCTCAACAGGTCACACAGTGCTACAGCACCCTCAACAGGTCACACAGTGCTACAGCACCCTCAACAGGTCACACAGTGCTACAGCACCCTGAACAGATCACACAGTGCTACAGCACCCTGAACAGGTCACACAGTGCTACAGCACCCTGATCAGGTCACACAGTGCTACAGCACCCTGAACAGGTTACACAGTGCTACAGCACCCTGAACAGATCACACAGTGCTACAGCACCCTGAACAGATCACACAGTGCTACAGCACCCTGAAAAGGTCACACAGTGCTACAGCACCCACAACAGGTCACACAGTGCTACAGCACCCACAACAGGTCACACAGTGCTACAGCACCCTCAACAGGTCACACAGTGCGACAGCACCCAAAACAGATCACACAGTGCTACAGCACCCTCAACAGGTCACACAGTGCTACAGCACCCTCAACAGGTCACACAGTGCTACAGCACCCTGAACAGGTCACACAGTGCTACAGCACCCTGAACAGATCACACAGTGCTACAGCACCCTCAACAGGTCACACAGTGCGACAGCACCCAAAACAGATCACACAGTGCTACAGCACCCTCAACAGGTCACACAGTGCTACAGCACCCACAACAGGTCACACAGTGCTACAGCACCCTCAACAGGTCACACAGTGCGACAGCACCCAAAACAGATCACACAGTGCTACAGCACCCTCAACAGGTCACACAGTGCTACAGCACCCTCAACAGGTCACACAGTGCTACAGCACCCACAACAGGTCACACAGTGCTGCAGCACCCTCAACAGGTCACACAGTGGTACAGCACCCACAACAGGTCACACAGTGCTACAGCACCCTGATCAGGTCACACAGTGCTACAGCACCCTCAACAGGTCACACAGTGCTACAGCACCCTGATCAGGTCACACAGTGCTACAGCACCCTGAACAGGTTACACAGTGCTACAGCACCCTGAACAGATCACACAGTGCTACAGCACCCTGAACAGATCACACAGTGCTACAGCACCCTGAACAGATCACACAGTGCTACAGCACCCTGAACAGATCACACAGTGCTACAGCACCCTGAACAGATCACACAGTGCTACAGCACCCTGAACAGATCACACAGTGCTACAGCACCCTGAACAGGTTACACAGTGCTACAGCACCCTGAACAGATCACACAGTGCTACAGCACCCTGAACAGATCACACATTGCTACAGCACCCTGAACAGATCACACAGTGCTACAGCACCCTGAACAGATCACACAGTGCTACAGCACCCTCAACAGGTCACACAGTGCTACAGCACCCTGAACAGATCACACAGTGCTACAACACCCTGAACAGGTCACACAGTGCTACAGCGCCCTGAACAGGTCACACAGTGCTACAGCACCCTGAACAGGTCACACAGTGCTACAGCGCCCTGATCAGGTCACACAGTGCTACAGCACCCTGAACAGGTTACACAGTGCTACAGCACCCTGATCAGGTCACACAGTGCTACAGCACCCTGAACAGGTCACACACTGCTACAGCACCCTCAACAGGTCACACAGTGCTACAGCACCCTGATCAGGTCACACAGTGCTACAGCACCCTGAACAGGTTACACAGTGCTACAGCACCCTGAACAGATTACACAGTGCTACAGCACCCTGAACAGATCACACAGTGCTACAGCACCCTAAACAGATCACACAGTGCTACAGCACCCTGAACAGATCACACAGTGCTACAGCACCCTGAACAGATCACACAGTGCTACAGCACCCTGAACGGGTCACACAGTGCTACAGCACCCTGATCAGGTCACACAGTGCTACAGCACCCTGAACAGGTTACACAGTGCTACAGCACCCTGAACAGATCACACAGTGCTACAGCACCCTGAACATATCACACAGTGCTACAGCACCATGAACAGGCTACACAGTTCTACAGCACCCTGAAAAGGTCACACAGTGCTACAGCACCCACAACAGGTCACACAGTGCTACAGCACCCTCAACAGGTCACACAGTGCGACAGCACCCTGAACAGGTCACACAGTGCTACAGCACCCTCAACAGGTCACACAGTGCTACAGCACCCTCAACAGGTCACACAGTGCTACAGCACCCTGAACAGATCACACAGTGCTACAGCACCCTGAACAGGTCACACAGTGCTACAGCACCCTGAACAGATCACACAGTGCTACAGCACCCTCAACAGGTCACACAGTGCTACAGCACCCACAACAGGTCACACAGTGCTACAGCACCCTCAACAGGTCACACAGTGCGACAGCACCCAAAACAGATCACACAGTGCTACAGCACCCACAACAGGTCACACAGTGCTACAGCACCCTCAACAGGTCACACAGTGCTACAGCACCCACAACAGGTCACACAGTGCTGCAGCACCCTCAACAGGTCACACAGTGGTACAGCACCCACAACAGGTCACACAGTGCTACAGCACCCTGATCAGGTCACACAGTGCTACAGCACCCTCAACAGGTCACACAGTGCTACAGCACCCTGATCAGGTCACACAGTGCTACAGCACCCTGAACAGGTTACACAGTGCTACAGCACCCTGAACAGATCACACAGTGCTACAGCACCCTGAACAGATCACACAGTGCTACAGCACCCTGAACAGATCACACAGTGCTACAGCACCCTGAACAGATCACACAGTGCTACAGCACCCTGAACAGATCACACAGTGCTACAGCACCCTGAACAGATCACACAGTGCTACAGCACCCTGAACAGGTTACACAGTGCTACAGCACCCTGAACAGATCACACAGTGCTACAGCACCCTGAACAGATCACACAGTGCTACAGCACCCTGAACAGATCACACAGTGCTACAGCACCCTGAACAGATCACACAGTGCTACAGCACCCTCAACAGGTCACACAGTGCTACAGCACCCTGAACAGATCACACAGTGCTACAGCACCCTGAACAGGTCACACAGTGCTACAGCACCATGAACAGGCTACACAGTTCTACAGCACCCTGAAAAGGTCACATAGTGCTACAGCACCCTGAACAGATCGCACAGTGCTACAGCACCCTGAACAGATCACACAGTGCTACAGCACCCTGAACAGGTCACACAGTGCTACAGCACCATGAACAGGCTACACAGTTCTACAGCACCCTGAAAAGGTCACATAGTGCTACAGCACCCTGAACAGATCGCACAGTGCTCCAGCACCCTGAACAGGTCACACAGTGCTACAGCACCCACAACAGGTCACACAGTGCTACAGCACCCTCAACAGGTCACACAGTGCTACAGCACCCTGAACAGGTCACACTGTGCTACAGCACCCTGAACAGATCATACAGTGCTCCAGCACCCTGAACAGATCACACATTGCTACAGCACCCTGAACAGGGAACACAGTGCTACAGCATGATGAACAGTTCACACAGTGCTAAAGCACCCTGAACAGATCACACAGTGCTACAGCACCCTGAACAGATCACACAGAGCTACATCACCCTGAACAGGGTACACAGTGCTACAGCACGCTGAACAGGGCACACAGTGCTACAGCACCTTGAACAGGGCACACAGTGCTACAGCACCCTGAACAGATCGCGCAGTGCTACAGCACCCTGAACAGATCACACAGTGCTACAGCACCTTGAACAGATCACACAGAGCTACAGCACCTTGAACAGATCACACAGAGCTACAGCACCCTGAACAGATCACATAGAGCTACAGCACCCTGAACAGGGCACACAGTGCTACAGCACCCTTAACAGATCACACAGAGCTACAGCACCCTGAACAGGTCACACAGTGCTACAGCACCCTGAAAAGATCACACAGTGCTACAGCACCCTGAACAGGTCACACAGTGCTACAGCACCCTGAACAGGTCACACAGTGCTACAGCACCCTGAACAGGTCACACAGTGCTACAGCACCCTGAACAGGTCACACAGTGCTACAGCACCCTGAACAGGTCACACAGTTCTAAAGCACCCTGAACAGGTCACGTAGTGCTAGAGCACCCTGAACAGTTCAAACAGTGCTACAGCACCCTCAACAGGTCACACAGTGCTACAGTACCCTCAACAGGTCAGACAGTGCTACAGCACCATGAACAGGTCACACAGTGCTACAGCACCATGAACAGGTCACACAGTGCTACAGCACCCAGAATAGGTCACACAGTGCTACAGCAACCTCAACAGGTCACACAGTGCTACAGCACCCCCAACAGATCACACAGTGCTACAGCACCCTCAATAGATCACACAGTGCTACAGCACCCTGAACAGATCACACAGTGCTACAGCACCCTGAACAGGGAACACAGTGCTACAGCATGATGAACAGTTCACACAGTGCTAAAGCACCCTGAACAGATCACACAGTGATACAGCACCCTGAACAGATCACACAGTGCTACAGCACCCTGAACAGGGCACACAGTGCTACAGCACCCTGAACAGGGCACACAGTGCTACAGCACCCTGAACAGATCGCAGAGTGCTACAGCACACTGAACAGATCACACAGTGCCACAGCACCCTGAACAGATCACACAGTGCTACAGCACCCTGAACAGATCACACAGTGCTACAGCACCCTGAACAGATCACACAGTGCTACAGCACCCTGAACAGGTCACACAGTGAGACAGCACCCTGAACATATCACACAGTGCTACAGCACCATGAACAGGCTACACAGTTCTACAGCACCCTGAAAAGGTCACACAGTGCTACAGCACCCTGAACAGGTCACACTGTGCTACAGCACCCTGAACAGATCACACAGTGCTCCAGCACCCTGAACAGATCACACATTGCTACAGCACCCTGAACAGGGTACACAGTGCTACAGCATGATGAACAGTTCACACAGTGCTAAAGCACCCTGAACAGATCACACAGTGCTACAGCACCCTGAACAGATCACACAGAGCTACATCACCCTGAACAGGGTACACAGTGCTACAGCACCCTGAACAGATCGCGCAGTGCTACAGCACCCTGAACAGATCACACAGTGCTACAGCACCTTGAACAGATCACACAGAGCTACAGCACCTTGAACAGATCACACAGAGCTACAGCACCCTGAACAGATCACATAGAGCTACAGCACCCTGAACAGGGCACACAGTGCTACAGCTCCCTGAACAGATCACACGGAGCTACAGCACCCTGAACAGGTCACACAGTGCTACAGCACCCTGAACAGATCACCCAGTGCTACAGCACCCTAAACAGATCACACAGTGTTACAGCACCCTGATCAGGGCACACAGTGTTACAGCACCATGAAGTGTTCACACAGTGTTACAGCACCCTGAACACATCACACAGTGCTACAGCACCCTGAACAGATCACACAGAGCTACAGCACCCTGAACAGGTCACACAGTGCTACAGCACCCTGAACAGATCACCCAGTGCGACAGCACCCTGAACAGATCACACAGTGTTACAGCACCCTGATCAGGGCACACAGTGTTACAGCACCATGAAGTGTTCACACAGTGTTACAGCACCCTGAACAGATCACACAGTGTTACAGCACCCTGAACAGATCACACAGTGCTACAGCACCCTGAACAGATCACACAGTGCTACAGCACCCTGAACAGATCACACAGTGTTACAGCACCCTGATCAGGGCACACAGTGTTACAGCACGCTGAACAGATCACACAGTGCTACGGCACCCTGAACAGGTCACACAGTGCTGCAGCACCCTGAACAGGTCACACAGTGCTACAGCACCCTGAACAGATCACACAGTGCTACAGCACCCTGAACAGATCACACAGTGCTACAGCACCCTGAACAGATCACACAGTGTTACAGCACCCTGATCAGGTCACACAGTGCTACAGCACCCTGAACAGATCACACAGTGCTACAGCACCCTGAACAGATCACACAGTGCTACAGCACCCTGAACAGATCACACAGTGTTACAGCACCCTGATCAGGTCACACAGTGCTACAGCACCCTGAACAGATCACACAGTGCTACAGCACCCTGAACAGATCACACAGTGGTACAGCACCCTGAACAGGTCTCACAGTGCTACAGCACCCTGAACAGGTCACACAGTGCTACAGCACCCTCAACAGGTCACACAGTGCTACAGCACCATGAACAGGTCACACAGTGCTACAGCACCCTGAACAGGTCACACAGAGCTACAGCACCCTGAACAGATCACACAGTGCTACAGCACCCTGACCAGGTCACACAGAGCTACAGCACCCAGAACAGATCACACAGTGCTACAGCACCCTGAACAGATCACACAGTGCTACAGCACGCTCAACAGGTCACACAGTGCTACAGCACGATGAACAGTTCACACAGTGCTACAGCACCCTGAACAGATCACACAGTGCTACAGCACCCTGAACAGTTCACACAGTGCTACAGCACCCTGAACAGATCACACAGTGCTACAGCACCATGAACAGTTTACACAGTTCTACAGCACCCTGAACAGGTCACGTAGTGCGAGAGCACCCTGAACAGTTCAAACAGTGCTACAGCACCCTCAACAGGTCACACAGTGCTACAGTACCCTCAACAGGTCAGACAGTGCTACAGCACCATGAACAGGTCACACAGTGCTACAGCACCATGAACAGGTCACACGGTGCTACAGCACCCAGAATAGGTCACACAGTGCTACAGCAACCTCAACAGGTCACACAGTGCTACAGCACCCCCAACAGATCACACAGTGCTACAGCACCCTCAATAGATCACACAGTGCTACAGCACCCTGAACAGATCACACAGTGCTCCAGCACCCTGAACAGATCACACAGTGCTACAGCACCCTGAACAGGGAACACAGTGCTACAGCATGATGAACAGTTCACACAGTGCTAAAGCACCCTGAACAGATCACACAGTGATACAGCACCCTGAACAGATCACACAGTGCTACAGCACCCTGAACAGGGCACACAGTGCTACAGCACCCTGAACAGGGCACACAGTGCTACAGCACCCTGAACAGATCGCAGAGTGCTACAGCACACTGAACAGATCACACAGTGCTACAGCACCTTGAACAGATCACACAGTGCTACAGCACCCTGAACAGATCACACAGAGCTACAGCACCCTGAACAGATCACAGAGAGCTACAGCACCCTGAACAGATCACACAGTGCTACAGCACCCTGAACAGATCACACAGTGCTATAGCACCCTCAACAGATCACACAGTGCTACAGCACCCTGAACAGGTCACACAGTGCTACAGCACCCTGAACAGATCACACAGTGCTACAGCACGCTGAACAGATCCAACAGTGCCACAGCACCCTGAACAGATCACACAGTGCTACAGCACCCTCAACAGGTCACACAGTGCTACAGCACCATGAACAGGTCACACAGTGCTACAGCACCCACAACAGGTCACACAGTGCTACAGCAGCCTAAACAGGTCACACAGTGCTACAGCACCCTGAACAGGTCACACAATGCTACAGCACCCTGAACAGGTCACACAGTGGTACAACACACTGAATAGATCACACAGTGCTACAGCACCCTGAACAGGTCACACAGTGCTACAGCACCCTGAACAGGTCACACAGTGCTACAGCACCCACAACAGGTCACACAGTGCTACAGCACCCTGAACAGGTCACACAGTGCTACAGCAGCCTAAACAGGTCACACAGTGCTACAGCACCCTGAACAGGTCACACAGTGCTACAGCACCCTGAACAGGTCACACAGTGGTACAATACACTGAATAGATCACACAGTGCTACAGCACCCTGAACAGGTCACACAGTGCTACAGCACCCTGAACAGGTCACACAGTGCTACAGCACCCTGATCAGGGCACACAGTGCTATAGCACCCTGAACAGATCACACAGTGCTCCAGCACCCTCAACAGGTCACAAAGTGCTACAGCACCCTCAACAGGTCACACAGTGCTACAGCACCCTGAACAGATCACATAGTGCTACAGCACCCTGATCAGGGCACACAGTGCTACAGCACCCTGAACAGGTCACACAGTGCTACAGCACCCTCAACAGGTCACACAGTGCTACAGCACCCTCAACAGGTCACACAGTGCTACAGCACCCTGAACAGGTCACACAGTGCTACAGCACCCTCAACAGGTCACACAGTGCTACAACACCCTGAACAGGCCACACAGTGTAACAGCACCCTGAACAGGTCACGAAGTGCTACAACACACATAACTGATAACACAGTGCTCCAAAACCCTAAACAGGTCACACAGTGCTACAGCACCCTGAACAGATCACACAGTGCTACAGCACCCTCAACAGGTCACACAGTGGTACAACACACTGAATAGATCACACAGTGCTACAGCACCCTGAACAGGTCACACAGTGCTACAGCACCCTGAACAGGTCACACAGTGCTACAGCACCCACAACAGGTCACACAGTGCTACAGCACCCTGAACAGGTCACACAGTGCTACAGCAGCCTAAACAGGTCACACAGTGCTACAGCACCCTGAACAGGTCACACAGTGCTACAGCACCCTGAACAGGTCACACAGTGCTATAGAACCCTGAACAGATCACACAGTGCTACAGCACCCTCAACAGGTCACACAGTGCTACAGCACCCTCAACAGGTCACACAGTGCTACAGCACCCTGAACAGATCACATAGTGCTACAGCACCCTGATCAGGGCACACAGTGCTACAGCACCCTGAACAGGTCACACAGTGCTACAGCACCCTGAACAGGTCACACAGTGCTACAGCACCCTCAACAGGTCACACAGTGCTACTGCACCCTGAACAGGTCACACAGTGCTACAGCACCCTCAACAGGTCACACAGTGCTACAGCACCCTGAACAGGTCACACAGTGCTACAGCACCCTCAACAGGTCACACAGTGCTACAACACCCTGAACAGGTCAAACAGTGTAACAGCACCCTGAACAGGTCACAAAGTGCTACAACACACATAACTGATAACACAGTGCTCCAAAACCCTAAACAGGTCACACAGTGCTACAGAACCCTGAACAGGTCACACAGTGCTACAGCACCCTGAAAATGTCACACAGTGATACAACACCTTGAACAGGGCACACAGTGCTACAGCACCCTGAACAGATCACACAGTGCTACAGCACCCTGAACAGGGCACAAAGTGCTAGAGCACCCTGAACAGATCGCACAGTGCTCCAGCACCCTGAACAGATCACACAGAGCTACAGCACCCTCAACAGATCACACAGTGCTACAGCACCCTCAACAGGTCACACAGTCCTACAGCACCCTGAGCAGGTCACAAGTGCTACAGCACGCTGAACAGATCACACAGTGCTACAGCACCGTGAACAGATCACACAGTGCTACAGCACCCTCAACAGGTCACACAGTGCTACAGCACCCTGAACAGGTCACACAGTGCTACAGCACCCTGAACAGGTCACACAATGCTACAGCACCCTGAACAGATCACACAGTGCTACAGCACCCTGAACAGGTCACACAGTGGTACAACACACTGAATAGATCACACAGTGCAACAGCACCCTGAACAGGTCACACAGTGCTATAGAACCCTGAACAGATCACACAGTGCTACAGCACCCTCAACAGGTCACACAGTGCTACAGCACCCTCAACAGGTCACACAGTGCTACAGCACCCTGAACAGATCACATAGTGCTACAGCACCCTGATCAGGGCACACAGTGCTACAGCACCCTGAACAGGTCACACAGTGCTACAGCACCCTGAACAGGTCACACAGTGCTACAGCACCCTCAACAGGTCACACAGTGCTACTGCACCCTGAACAGGTCACACAGTGCTACAGCACCCTCAACAGGTCACACAGTGCTACAGCACCCTGAACAGGTCACACAGTGCTACAGCACCCTCAACAGGTCACACAGTGCTACAACACCCTGAACAGGTCAAACAGTGTAACAGCACCCTGAACAGGTCACAAAGTGCTACAACACACATAACTGATAACACAGTGCTCCAAAACCCTAAACAGGTCACACAGTGCTACAGAACCCTGAAGAGGTCACACAGTGCTACAGCACCCTGAAAATGTCACACAGTGATACAACACCTTGAACAGGGCACACAGTGCTACAGCACCCTGAACAGATCACACAGTGCTACAGCACCCTGAACAGGGCACAAAGTGCTAGAGCACCCTGAACAGATCGCACAGTGCTCCAGCACCCTGAACAGATCACACAGAGCTACAGCACCCTCAACAGACCACACAGTGCTACAGCACCCTCAACAGGTCACACAGTCCTACAGCACCCTGAGCAGGTCACAAGTGCTACAGCACGCTGAACAGATCACACAGTGCTACAGCACCGTGAACAGATCACACAGTGCTACAGCACCCTCAACAGGTCACACAGTGCTACAGCACCCTGAAGAGGTCACACAATGCTACAGCACCCTGAACAGATCACACAGTGCTACAGCACCCTGAACAGGTCACACAGTGCTACAGCACCCTGATCAGGGCACACAGTGCGACTGCACCATGGACAGTTCACACAGTGCTACAGCACCCTGAACAGGTCACACAATGCTACAGCACCCTGAACAGATCACACAGTGCTAGAGCACCATGAACAGGCTACACAGTTCTACAGCACCCTGAAAAGGTCACACAGTGCTACAGCACCCACAACAGGTCACACAGTGCTACAGCACCCTCAACAGGTCACACAGTGCGACAGCACCCTCAACAGGTCACACAGTGCTACAGCACCCTCAACAGGTCACACAGTGCTACAGCACCCTCAACAGGTCACACAGTGCTACAGCACCCTGAACAGATCACACAGTGCTACAGCACCCTGAACAGGTCACACAGTGCTACAGCACCCTGATCAGGTCACACAGTGCTACAGCACCCTGAACAGGTTACACAGTGCTACAGCACCCTGAACAGATCACACAGTGCTACAGCACCCTGAACAGATCACACAGTGCTACAGCACCCTGAAAAGGTCACACAGTGCTACAGCACCCACAACAGGTCACACAGTGCTACAGCACCCACAACAGGTCACACAGTGCTACAGCACCCTCAACAGGTCACACAGTGCGACAGCACCCAAAACAGATCACACAGTGCTACAGCACCCTCAACAGGTCACACAGTGCTACAGCACCCTCAACAGGTCACACAGTGCGACAGCAACCTGAACAGGTCACACAGTGCTACAGCACCCTGAACAGATCACACAGTGCTACAGCACCCTCAACAGGTCACACAGTGCGACAGCACCCAAAACAGATCACACAGTGCTACAGCACCCTCAACAGGTCACACAGTGCTACAGCACCCACAACAGGTCACACAGTGCTACAGCACCCTCAACAGGTCACACAGTGCGACAGCACCCAAAACAGATCACACAGTGCTACAGCACCCTCAACAGGTCACACAGTGCTACAGCACCCTCAACAGGTCACACAGTGCTACAGCACCCACAACAGGTCACACAGTGCTGCAGCACCCTCAACAGGTCACACAGTGGTACAGCACCCACAACAGGTCACACAGTGCTACAGCACCCACAACAGGTCACACAGTGCTACAGCACCCTGATCAGGTCACACAGTGCTACAGCACCCTCAACAGGTCACACAGTGCTACAGCACCCTGATCAGGTCACACAGTGCTACAGCACCCTGAACAGGTTACACAGTGCTACAGCACCCTGAACAGATCACACAGTGCTACAGCACCCTGAACAGATCACACAGTGCTACAGCACCCTGAACAGATCACACAGTGCTACAGCACCCTGAACAGATCACACAGTGCTACAGCACCCTGAACAGATCACACAGTGCTACAGCACCCTGAACAGATCACACAGTGCTACAGCACCCTGAACAGGTTACACAGTGCTACAGCACCCTGAACAGATCACACAGTGCTACAGCACCCTGAACAGATCACACAGTGCTACAGCACCCTGAACAGATCACACAGTGCTACAGCACCCTGAACAGATCACACAGTGCTACAGCACCCTCAACAGGTCACACAGTGCTACAGCACCCTGAACAGGTCACACAGTGCTACAGCGCCCTGATCAGGTCACACAGTGCTACAGCACCCTGAACAGGTTACACAGTGCTACAGCACCCTGATCAGGTCACACAGTGCTACCGCACCCTGAACAGGTCACACACTGCTACAGCACCCTCAACAGGTCACACAGTGCTACAGCACCCTGATCAGGTCACACAGTGCTACAGCACCCTGAACAGGTTACACAGTGCTACAGCACCCTGAACAGATTACACAGTGCTACAGCACCCTGAACAGATCACACAGTGCTACAGCACCCTAAACAGATCACACAGTGCTACAGCACCCTGAACAGATCACACAGTGCTACAGCACCCTGAACAGATCACACAGTGCTACAGCACCCTGAACGGGTCACACAGTGCTACAGCACCCTGATCAGGTCACACAGTGCTACAGCACCCTGAACAGGTTACACAGTGCTACAGCACCCTGAACAGATCACACAGTGCTACAGCACCCTGAACATATCACACAGTGCTACAGCACCATGAACAGGCTACACAGTTCTACAGCACCCTGAAAAGGTCACACAGTGCTACAGCACCCACAACAGGTCACACAGTGCTACAGCACCCTCAACAGGTCACACAGTGCGACAGCACCCTGAACAGGTCACACAGTGCTACAGCACCCTCAACAGGTCACACAGTGCTACAGCACCCTCAACAGGTCACACAGTGCTACAGCACCCTGAACAGATCACACAGTGCTACAGCACCCTGAACAGGTCACACAGTGCTACAGCACCCTGATCAGGTCACACAGTGCTACAGCACCCTGAACAGGTTACACAGTGCTACAGCACCCTGAACAGATCACACAGTGCTACAGCACCCTGAACAGATCACACAGTGCTACAGCACCCTGAAAAGGTCACACAGTGCTACAGCACCCACAACAGGTCACACAGTGCTACAGCACCCACAACAGGTCACACAGTGCTACAGCACCCTCAACAGGTCACACAGTGCGACAGCACCCAAAACAGATCACACAGTGCTACAGCACCCTCAACAGGTCACACAGTGCTACAGCACCCTCAACAGGTCACACAGTGCGACAGCACCCTGAACAGGTCACACAGTGCTACAGCACCCTGAACAGATCACACAGTGCTACAGCACCCTCAACAGGTCACACAGTGCGACAGCACCCAAAACAGATCACACAGTGCTACAGCACCCTCAACAGGTCACACAGTGCTACAGCACCCACAACAGGTCACACAGTGCTACAGCACCCTCAACAGGTCACACAGTGCGACAGCACCCAAAACAGATCACACAGTGCTACAGCACCCTCAACAGGTCACACAGTGCTACAGCACCCTCAACAGGTCACACAGTGCTACAGCACCCACAACAGGTCACACAGTGCTGCAGCACCCTCAACAGGTCACACAGTGGTACAGCACCCACAACAGGTCACACAGTGCTACAGCACCCTGATCAGGTCACACAGTGCTACAGCACCCTCAACAGGTCACACAGTGCTACAGCACCCTGATCAGGTCACACAGTGCTACAGCACCCTGAACAGGTTACACAGTGCTACAGCACCCTGAACAGATCACACAGTGCTACAGCACCCTGAACAGATCACACAGTGCTACAGCACCCTGAACAGATCACACAGTGCTACAGCACCCTGAACAGATCACACAGTGCTACAGCACCCTGAACAGATCACACAGTGCTACAGCACCCTGATCAGATCACACAGTGCTACAGCACCCTGAACAGGTTACACAGTGCTACAGCACCCTGAACAGATCACACAGTGCTACAGCACCCTGAACAGATCACACAGTGCTACAGCACCCTGAACAGATCACACAGTGCTACAGCACCCTGAACAGATCACACAGTGCTACAGCACCCTCAACAGGTCACACAGTGCTACAGCACCCTGAACAGATCACACAGTGCTACAGCACCCTGAACAGGTCACACAGTGCTACAGCACCATGAACAGGCTACACAGTTCTACAGCACCCTGAAAAGGTCACATAGTGCTACAGCACCCTGAACAGATCGCACAGTGCTACAGCACCCTGAACAGATCACACAGTGCTACAGCACCCTGAACAGGTCACACAGTGCTACAGCACCATGAACAGGCTACACCTTTCTACAGCACCCTGAAAAGGTCACATAGTGCTACAGCACCCTGAACAGATCGCACAGTGCTCCAGCACCCTGAACAGGTCACACAGTGCTACAGCACCCACAACAGGTCACACAGTGCTACAGCACCCTCAAGAGGTCACACAGTGCTACAGCACCCTGAACAGGTCACACTGTGCTACAGCACCCTGAACAGATCATACAGTGCTCCAGCACCCTGAACAGATCACACATTGCTACAGCACCCTGACCAGGGAACACAGTGCTACAGCATGATGAACAGTTCACACAGTGCTAAAGCACCCTGAACAGATCACACAGTGCTACAGCACCCTGAACAGATCACACAGAGCTACATCACCCTGAACAGGGTACACAGTGCTACAGCACGCTGAACAGGGCACACAGTGCTACAGCACCATGAACAGGGCACACAGTGCTACAGCACCCTGAACAGATCGCGCAGTGCTACAGCACCCTGAACAGATCACACAGTGCTACAGCACCTTGAACAGATCACACAGAGCTACAGCACCTTGAACAGATCACACAGAGCTACAGCACCCTGAACAGATCACATAGAGCTACAGCACCCTGAACAGGGCACACAGTGCTACAGCACCCTGAACAGATCACACAGAGCTACAGCACCCTGAACAGGTCACACAGTGCTACAGCACCCTGAAAAGATCACACAGTGCTACAGCACCCTGAACAGGTCACACAGTGCTACAGCACCCTGAACAGGTCACACAGTGCTACAGCACCCTGAACAGGTCACACAGTGCTACAGCACCCTGAACAGGTCACACAGTGCTACAGCACCCTGAACAGGTCACACAGTTCTAGAGCACCCTGAACAGGTCACGTAGTGCTAGAGCACCCTGAACAGTTCAAACAGTGCTACAGCACCCTCAACAGGTCACACAGTCCTACAGTACCCTCAACAGGTCAGACAGTGCTACAGCACCATGAACAGGTCACACAGTGCTACAGCACCATGAACAGGTCACACAGTGCTACAGCACCCAGAATAGGTCACACAGTGCTACAGCAACCTCAACAGGTCACACAGTGCTACAGCACCCCCAACAGATCACACAGTGCTACAGCACCCTCAATAGATCACACAGTGCTACAGCACCCTGAACAGATCACACAGTGCTACAGCACCCTGAACAGGGAACACAGTGCTACAGCATGATGAACAGTTCACACAGTGCTAAAGCACCCTGAACAGATCACACAGTGATACAGCACCCTGAACAGATCACACAGTGCTACAGCACCCTGAACAGGGCACACAGTGCTACAGCACCCTGAACAGGGCACACAGTGCTACAGCACCCTGAACAGATCGCAGAGTGCTACAGCACACTGAACAGATCACACAGTGCTACAGCACCCTGAACAGATCACACAGTGCTACAGCACCCTGAACAGATCACACAGTGCTACAGCACCCTGAACAGATCACACAGTGCTACAGCACCCTGAACAGGTCACACAGTGCGACAGCACCCTGAACATATCACACAGTGCTACAGCACCATGAACAGGCTACACAGTTCTACAGCACCCTGAAAAGGTCACATAGTGCTACAGCACCCTGAACAGATCGCACAGTGCTACAGCACCCTGAACAGATCACACAGTGCTACAGCACCCAAAACAGGTCACACAGTGCTACAGCACCTCAACAGGTCACACAGTGCTACAGCACCCACAACAGGTCACACAGTGCTACAGCACCCTGAACAGGTCACACTGTGCTACAGCACCCTGAACAGATCACACAGTGCTCCAGCACCCTGAACAGATCACACATTGCTACAGCACCCTGAACAGGGTACACAGTGCTACAGCATGATGAACAGTTCACACAGTGCTAAAGCACCCTGAACAGATCACACAGTGCTACAGCACCCTGAACAGATCACACAGAGCTACATCACCCTGAACAGGGTACACAGTGCTACAGCACCCTGAACAGACCGCGCAGTGCTACAGCACCCTGAACAGATCACACAGTGCTACAGCACCTTGAACAGATCACACAGAGCTACAGCACCTTGAACAGATCACACAGAGCTACAGCACCCTGAACAGATCACATAGAGCTACAGCACCCTGAACAGGGCACACAGTGCTACAGCTCCCTGAACAGATCACACGGAGCTACAGCACCCTGAACAGGTCACACAGTGCTACAGCACCCTGAACAGATCACCCAGTGCTACAGCACCCTAAACAGATCACACAGTGTTACAGCACCCTGATCAGGGCACACAGTGTTACAGCACCATGAAGTGTTCACACAGTGTTACAGCACCCTGAACAGATCACACAGTGCTACAGCACCCTGAACAGATCACACAGAGCTACAGCACCCTGAACAGGTCACACAGTGCTACAGCACCCTGAACAGATCACCCAGTGCGACAGCACCCTGAACAGATCACACAGTGTTACAGCACCCTGATCAGGGCACACAGTGTTACAGCACCATGAAGTGTTCACACAGTGTTACAGCACCCTGATCAGGGCACACAGTGTTACAGCACACTGAACAGATCACACAGTGCTACGGCACCCTGAACAGGTCACACAGTGCTGCAGCACCCTGAACAGGTCACACAGTGCTACAGCACCCTGAACAGATCACACAGTGCTACAGCACCCTGAACAGATCACACAGTGCTACAGCACCCTGAACAGATCACACAGTGTTACAGCACCCTGATCAGGTCACACAGTGCTACAGCACCCTGAACAGATCACACAGTGCTACAGCACCCTGAACAGATCACACAGTGCTACAGCACCCTGAACAGATCACACAGTGTTACAGCACCCTGATCAGGTCACACAGTGCTACAGCACCCTGAACAGATCACACAGTGCTACAGCACCCTGAACAGATCACACAGTGGTACAGCACCCTGAACAGGTCTCACAGTGCTACAGCACCCTGAACAGGTCACACAGTGCTACAGCACCCTCAACAGGTCACACAGTGCTACAGCACCATGAACAGGTCACACAGTGCTACAGCACCCTGAACAGGTCACACAGAGCTACAGCACCCTGAACAGATCACACAGTGCTACAGCACCCTGACCAGGTCACACAGAGCTACAGCACCCAGAACAGATCACACAGTGCTACAGCACCCTGAACAGATCACACAGTGCTACAGCACGCTCAACAGGTCACACAGTGCTACAGCACGATGAACAGTTCACACAGTGCTACAGCACCCTGAACAGATCACACAGTGCTACAGCACCCTGAACAGTTCACACAGTGCTACAGCACCCTGAACAGATCACACAGTGCTACAGCACCATGAACAGTTTACACAGTTCTACAGCACCCTGAACAGGTCACGTAGTGCGAGAGCACCCTGAACAGTTCAAACAGTGCTACAGCACCCTCAACAGGTCACACAGTGCTACAGTACCCTCAACAGGTCAGACAGTGCTACAGCACCATGAACAGGTCACACAGTGCTACAGCACCATGAACAGGTCACACGGTGCTACAGCACCCAGAATAGGTCACACAGTGCTACAGCAACCTCAACAGGTCACACAGTGCTACAGCACCCCCAACAGATCACACAGTGCTACAGCACCCTCAATAGATCACACAGTGCTACAGCACCCTGAACAGATCACACAGTGCTCCAGCACCCTGAACAGATCACACAGTGCTACAGCACCCTGAACAGGGAACACAGTGCTACAGCATGATGAACAGTTCACACAGTGCTAAAGCACCCTGAACAGATCACACAGTGATACAGCACCCTGAACAGATCACACAGTGCTACAGCACCCTGAACAGGGCACACAGTGCTACAGCACCCTGAACAGGGCACACAGTGCTACAGCACCCTGAACAGATCGCAGAGTGCTACAGCACACTGAACAGATCACACAGTGCTACAGCACCTTGAACAGATCACACAGTGCTACAGCACCCTGAACAGATCACACAGAGCTACAGCACCCTGAACAGATCACAGAGAGCTACAGCACCCTGAACAGATCACACAGTGCTACAGCACCCTGAACAGATCACACAGTGCTATAGCACCCTCAACAGATCACACAGTGCTACAGCACCCTGAACAGGTCACACAGTGCTACAGCACCCTGAACAGATCACACAGTGCTACAGCACCCTCAACAGGTCACACAGTGCTACAGCACCATGAACAGGTCACACAGTGCTACAGCACCCACAACAGGTCACACAGTGCTACAGCAGCCTAAACAGGTCACACAGTGCTACAGCACCCTGAACAGGTCACACAATGCTACAGCACCCTGAACAGGTCACACAGTGGTACAACACACTGAATAGATCACACAGTGCTACAGCACCCTGAACAGGTCACACAGTGCTACAGCACCCTGAACAGGTCACACAGTGCTACAGCACCCACAACAGGTCACACAGTGCTACAGCACCCTGAACAGGTCACACAGTGCTACAGCAGCCTAAACAGGTCACACAGTGCTACAGCACCCTGAACAGGTCACACAGTGCTACAGCACCCTGAACAGGTCACACAGTGGTACAATACACTGAATAGATCACACAGTGCTACAGCACCCTGAACAGGTCACACAGTGCTACAGCACCCTGAACAGGTCACACAGTGCTACAGCACCCTGATCAGGGCACACAGTGCTATAGCACCCTGAACAGATCACACAGTGCTCCAGCACCCTCAACAGGTCACAAAGTGCTACAGCACCCTCAACAGGTCACACAGTGCTACAGCACCCTGAACAGATCACATAGTGCTACAGCACCCTGATCAGGGCACACAGTGCTACAGCACCCTGAACAGGTCACACAGTGCTACAGCACCCTCAACAGGTCACACAGTGCTACAGCACCCTCAACAGGTCACACAGTGCTACAGCACCCTGAACAGGTCACACAGTGCGACAGCACCCTCAACAGGTCACACAGTGCTACAACACCCTGAACAGGCCACACAGTGTAACAGCACCCTGAACAGGTCACGAAGTGCTACAACACACATAACTGATAACACAGTGCTCCAAAACCCTAAACAGGTCACACAGTGCTACAGCACCCTGAACAGATCACACAGTGCTACAGCACCCTCAACAGGTCACACAGTGGTACAACACACTGAATAGATCACACAGTGCTACAGCACCCTGAACAGGTCACACAGTGCTACAGCACCCTGAACAGGTCACACAGTGCTACAGCACCCACAACAGGTCACACAGTGCTACAGCACCCTGAACAGGTCACACAGTGCTACAGCAGCCTAAACAGGTCACACAGTGCTACAGCACCCTGAACAGGTCACACAGTGCTACAGCACCCTGAACAGGTCACACAGTGCTATAGAACCCTGAACAGATCACACAGTGCTACAGCACCCTCAACAGGTCACACAGTGCTACAGCACCCTCAACAGGTCACACAGTGCTACAGCACCCTGAACAGATCACATAGTGCTACAGCACCCTGATCAGGGCACACAGTGCTACAGCACCCTGAACAGGTCACACAGTGCTACAGCACCCTGAACAGGTCACACAGTGCTACAGCACCCTCAACAGGTCACACAGTGCTACTGCACCCTGAACAGGTCACACAGTGCTACAGCACCCTCAACAGGTCACACAGTGCTACAGCACCCTGAACAGGTCACACAGTGCTACAGCACCCTCAACAGGTCACACAGTGCTACAACACCCTGAACAGGTCAAACAGTGTAACAGCACCCTGAACAGGTCACAAAGTGCTACAACACACATAACTGATAACACAGTGCTCCAAAACCCTAAACAGGTCACACAGTGCTACAGAACCCTGAACAGGTCACACAGTGCTACAGCACCCTGAAAATGTCACACAGTGATACAACACCTTGAACAGGGCACACAGTGCTACAGCACCCTGAACAGATCACACAGTGCTACAGCACCCTGAACAGGGCACAAAGTGCTAGAGCACCCTGAACAGATCGCACAGTGCTCCAGCACCCTGAACAGATCACACAGACCTACAGCACCCTCAACAGATCACACAGTGCTACAGCACCCTCAACAGGTCACACAGTCCTACAGCACCCTGAGCAGGTCACAAGTGCTACAGCACGCTGAACAGATCACACAGTGCTACAGCACCGTGAACAGATCACACAGTGCTACAGCACCCTCAACAGGTCACACAGTGCTACAGCACCCTGAACAGGTCACACAGTGCTACAGCACCCTGAACAGGTCACACAATGCTACAGCACCCTGAACAGATCACACAGTGCTACAGCACCCTGAACAGGTCACACAGTGGTACAACACACTGAATAGATCACACAGTGCAACAGCACCCTGAACAGGTCACACAGTGCTATAGAACCCTGAACAGATCACACAGTGCTACAGCACCCTCAACAGGTCACACAGTGCTACAGCACCCTCAACAGGTCACACAGTGCTACAGCACCCTGAACAGATCACATAGTGCTACAGCACCCTGATCAGGGCACACAGTGCTACAGCACCCTGAACAGGTCACACAGTGCTACAGCACCCTGAACAGGTCACACAGTGCTACAGCACCCTCAACAGGTCACACAGTGCTACTGCACCCTGAACAGGTCACACAGTGCTACAGCACCCTCAACAGGTCACACAGTGCTACAGCACCCTGAACAGGTCACACAGTGCTACAGCACCCTCAACAGGTCACACAGTGCTACAACACCCTGAACAGGTCAAACAGTGTAACAGCACCCTGAACAGGTCACAAAGTGCTACAACACACATAACTGATAACACAGTGCTCCAAAACCCTAAACAGGTCACACAGTGCTACAGAACCCTGAAGAGGTCACACAGTGCTACAGCACCCTGAAAATGTCACACAGTGATACAACACCTTGAACAGGGCACACAGTGCTACAGCACCCTGAACAGATCACACAGTGCTACAGCACCCTGAACAGGGCACAAAGTGCTAGAGCACCCTGAACAGATCGCACAGTGCTCCAGCACCCTGAACAGATCACACAGAGCTACAGCACCCTCAACAGATCACACAGTGCTACAGCACCCTCAACAGGTCACACAGTCCTACAGCACCCTGAGCAGGTCACAAGTGCTACAGCACGCTGAACAGATCACACAGTGCTACAGCACCGTGAACAGATCACACAGTGCTACAGCACCCTCAACAGGTCACACAGTGCTACAGCACCCTGAACAGGTCACACAGTGCTACAGCACCCTGATCAGGGCACACAGTGCGACTGCACCATGGACAGTTCACACAGTGCTACAGCACCCTCAACAGGTCACACAGTGCTACAGCACCCTGAACAGATCACACAGTGCTACAGCACCCTGAACAGATCACACAGTGTTACAGCACCCTGAACAGATCACACACTGCTACAGCACCGTCAACAGGTCACACAGTGCAACAGCACCATGAACAGATCACACAGTGCTACAGCACCCTGAACAGGTCACACAGTGCTACAGCACCATGGACAGTTCACACAGTGATACAGCTCCCTCAACAGGTCACACAGTGCTACAGCACCCTGAACAGATCACACAGTGCTACAGCACCCTGAACAGATCACACAGTGCTACAGCACCCTGATCAGGGCACACAGTTGTGCAGCACCCTGAACACGTCACACAATGCTACAGCACCCTGAACAGATCACACAGTGGAAAAGCACCCTGAACAGATCACACAGTGCTAAAGCACCCTGAACAGGTCACACAGAGCTACAGCACCCTGAACAGGTCACACAGTGCTACAGCACCCTGAACAGGTCACACAGAGCTACAGCACCCTGAACAGGTCACACAGTGCTACAGCACCCTGAACAGGTCACACAGAGCTACAGCACCCTGAACAGACCACACAGTGCTACAGCACCCTCAACAAGTCACACAGTGCTACAGCACCCTCAACAGGTCACACAGTGCTACAGCACGATGAACAGTTCACACAGTTCTACAGCACCCTGAACAGATCACACATTGCTCCAGCACCCTGAACAGATCACACAGTGCTACAGCACCCTGAACAGGGAACACAGTGCTACAGCATGATGAACAGTTCACACAGTGCTAAAGCACCCTGAACAGATCACACAGTGCTACAGCACCCTGAACAGATCACACAGAGCTACATCACCCTGAACAGGGCACACAGTGCTACAGCACCCTGAACAGGGCACACAGTGCTACAGCACCCTGAACAGATCGCAGAGTGCTACAGCACCCTGAACAGATCACACAGAGCTACAGGACCCTGAACAGATCACACAGAGCTACAGCACCCTGAACAGGGCACACAGTGCTACAGCACCCTGAACAGATCACACAGAGCTACAGCACCCTGAACAGGTCACACAGTGCTACAGCACCCTGATCAGATCACACAGTGCTACAGCACCCTGAACAGATCACACAGTGCTACAGCACCCTGAACAGGTAACACCGTGCTACAGCACCGTGAAAAGATCACACAGTGCTACAGCACCCTGAACAGATCACACAGTGCTACAGCACCCTGATCAGATCCAACAGTGCTACAGCACCCTGAACAGATCACACAGTGCTACAGCACCCTGAACAGGTCACACAGTGCTACAGCACCCTCAAAAGGTCACACAGTGCTACAGCACCATGAACAGGTCACACAGTGCGACAGCACCCACAACAGGTCACACTGTGCTACAGCAGCCTAAACAGGTCACAGAGTGCTACAGCACCCTGAACAGGTCACACAGTGGTACAACACACTGAATAGATCACACAGCACCCTGATCAGGGCACACAGTGCTACAGCACCCTGAACAGGTCACACAGTGCTACAGCAACAGAACAGGTCACTCAGTGCTACAGCACCCTCAACAGATGACACAGTGCTACAGCACCCTGAACAGGTCACACAGTGCTACAACACGCTGAACAGGACACACAGTGCTACAGCACCCTGAACAGGTCACACAGTGCTGCAGCACCCTCAACAGGTCACACAGTGCTACAGCACCCACAACAGGTCACACTGTGCTACAGCAGCCTAAACAGGTCACAGAGTGCTACAGCACCCTGAACAGGTCACACAGTGGTACAACACACTGAATAGATCACACAGCACCCTGATCAGGGCACACAGTGCTACAGCACCCTGAACAGGTCACACAGTGCTACAGCAACAGAACAGGTCACTCAGTGCTACAGCACCCTCAACAGATGACACAGTGCTACAGCACCCTGAACAGGTCACACAGTGCTACAACACGCTGAACAGGACACACAGTGCTACAGCACCCTGAACAGGTCACACAGTGCTGCAGCACCCTCAACAGGTCACACAGTGCTACAGCACCCTTAACAGGTCACACAGTGCTACAGCACCCTGAACAAGTCACACACTGCTACACCACCCTGAACAGGTCACACAGTGCTACAGCACCCTGAACAGGTCACACAGTGCTACAACACCCTGAACAGGTCACACAGAGCTACAACACCCTGAACAGGTCACACAGTGTAACAGCTCCCTGAACAGGTCACACAGTGCTACAGCACCCTGAACAGGTCACACAGTGCTACAACACACTGAACAGATCACACAGTGCTCCAGCACCCTAAACAGGTCACACAGTGCTACAGCACCCTGATCAGGACACACAGTGTTACAGCACCATGAAGTGTTCACACAGTGTTACAGCACCCTGAACAGATCACACAGTGCTACAGCACCCTGAACAGATCACACAGAGCTACAGCACCCTGAACAGGTCACACAGTGCTACAGCACCCTGAACAGATCACCCAGTGCGACAGCACCCTGAACAGATCACACAGTGTTACAGCACCCTGATCAGGGCACACAGTGTTACAGCACCATGAAGTGTTCACACAGTGTTACAGCACCCTGATCAGGGCACACAGTGTTACAGCACACTGAACAGATCACACAGTGCTACGGCACCCTGAACAGGTCACACAGTGCTGCAGCACCCTGAACAGGTCACACAGTGCTACAGCACCCTGAACAGATCACACAGTGCTACAGCACCCTGAACAGATCACACAGTGCTACAGCACCCTGAACAGATCACACAGTGTTACAGCACCCTGATCAGGTCACACAGTGCTACAGCACCCTGAACAGATCACACAGTGCTACAGCACCCTGAACAGATCACACAGTGCTACAGCACCCTGAACAGATCACACAGTGTTACAGCACCCTGATCAGGTCACACAGTGCTACAGCACCCTGAACAGATCACACAGTGCTACAGCACCCTGAACAGATCACACAGTGGTACAGCACCCTGAACAGGTCTCACAGTGCTACAGCACCCTGAACAGGTCACACAGTGCTACAGCACCCTCAACAGGTCACACAGTGCTACAGCACCATGAACAGGTCACACAGTGCTACAGCACCCTGAACAGGTCACACAGAGCTACAGCACCCTGAACAGATCACACAGTGCTACAGCACCCTGACCAGGTCACACAGAGCTACAGCACCCAGAACAGATCACACAGTGCTACAGCACCCTGAACAGATCACACAGTGCTACAGCACGCTCAACAGGTCACACAGTGCTACAGCACGATGAACAGTTCACACAGTGCTACAGCACCCTGAACAGATCACACAGTGCTACAGCACCCTGAACAGTTCACACAGTGCTACAGCACCCTGAACAGATCACACAGTGCTACAGCACCATGAACAGTTTACACAGTTCTACAGCACCCTGAACAGGTCACGTAGTGCGAGAGCACCCTGAACAGTTCAAACAGTGCTACAGCACCCTCAACAGGTCACACAGTGCTACAGTACCCTCAACAGGTCAGACAGTGCTACAGCACCATGAACAGGTCACACAGTGCTACAGCACCATGAACAGGTCACACGGTGCTACAGCACCCAGAATAGGTCACACAGTGCTACAGCAACCTCAACAGGTCACACAGTGCTACAGCACCCCCAACAGATCACACAGTGCTACAGCACCCTCAATAGATCACACAGTGCTACAGCACCCTGAACAGATCACACAGTGCTCCAGCACCCTGAACAGATCACACAGTGCTACAGCACCCTGAACAGGGAACACAGTGCTACAGCATGATGAACAGTTCACACAGTGCTAAAGCACCCTGAACAGATCACACAGTGATACAGCACCCTGAACAGATCACACAGTGCTACAGCACCCTGAACAGGGCACACAGTGCTACAGCACCCTGAACAGGGCACACAGTGCTACAGCACCCTGAACAGATCGCAGAGTGCTACAGCACACTGAACAGATCACACAGTGCTACAGCACCTTGAACAGATCACACAGTGCTACAGCACCCTGAACAGATCACACAGAGCTACAGCACCCTGAACAGATCACAGAGAGCTACAGCACCCTGAACAGATCACACAGTGCTACAGCACCCTGAACAGATCACACAGTGCTATAGCACCCTCAACAGATCACACAGTGCTACAGCACCCTGAACAGGTCACACAGTGCTACAGCACCCTGAACAGATCACACAGTGCTACAGCACCCTCAACAGGTCACACAGTGCTACAGCACCATGAACAGGTCACACAGTGCTACAGCACCCACAACAGGTCACACAGTGCTACAGCAGCCTAAACAGGTCACACAGTGCTACAGCACCCTGAACAGGTCACACAATGCTACAGCACCCTGAACAGGTCACACAGTGGTACAACACACTGAATAGATCACACAGTGCTACAGCACCCTGAACAGGTCACACAGTGCTACAGCACCCTGAACAGGTCACACAGTGCTACAGCACCCACAACAGGTCACACAGTGCTACAGCACCCTGAACAGGTCACACAGTGCTACAGCAGCCTAAACAGGTCACACAGTGCTACAGCACCCTGAACAGGTCACACAGTGCTACAGCACCCTGAACAGGTCACACAGTGGTACAATACACTGAATAGATCACACAGTGCTACAGCACCCTGAACAGGTCACACAGTGCTACAGCACCCTGAACAGGTCACACAGTGCTACAGCACCCTGATCAGGGCACACAGTGCTATAGCACCCTGAACAGATCACACAGTGCTCCAGCACCCTCAACAGGTCACAAAGTGCTACAGCACCCTCAACAGGTCACACAGTGCTACAGCACCCTGAACAGATCACATAGTGCTACAGCACCCTGATCAGGGCACACAGTGCTACAGCACCCTGAACAGGTCACACAGTGCTACAGCACCCTCAACAGGTCACACAGTGCTACAGCACCCTCAACAGGTCACACAGTGCTACAGCACCCTGAACAGGTCACACAGTGCTACAGCACCCTCAACAGGTCACACAGTGCTACAACACCCTGAACAGGCCACACAGTGTAACAGCACCCTGAACAGGTCACGAAGTGCTACAACACACATAACTGATAACACAGTGCTCCAAAACCCTAAACAGGTCACACAGTGCTACAGCACCCTGAACAGATCACACAGTGCTACAGCACCCTCAACAGGTCACACAGTGGTACAACACACTGAATAGATCACACAGTGCTACAGCACCCTGAACAGGTCACACAGTGCTACAGCACCCTGAACAGGTCACACAGTGCTACAGCACCCACAACAGGTCACACAGTGCTACAGCACCCTGAACAGGTCACACAGTGCTACAGCAGCCTAAACAGGTCACACAGTGCTACAGCACCCTGAACAGGTCACACAGTGCTACAGCACCCTGAACAGGTCACACAGTGCTATAGAACCCTGAACAGATCACACAGTGCTACAGCACCCTCAACAGGTCACACAGTGCTACAGCACCCTCAACAGGTCACACAGTGCTACAGCACCCTGAACAGATCACATAGTGCTACAGCACCCTGATCAGGGCACACAGTGCTACAGCACCCTGAACAGGTCACACAGTGCTACAGCACCCTGAACAGGTCACACAGTGCTACAGCACCCTCAACAGGTCACACAGTGCTACTGCACCCTGAACAGGTCACACAGTGCTACAGCACCCTCAACAGGTCACACAGTGCTACAGCACCCTGAACAGGTCACACAGTGCTACAGCACCCTCAACAGGTCACACAGTGCTACAACACCCTGAACAGGTCAAACAGTGTAACAGCACCCTGAACAGGTCACAAAGTGCTACAACACACATAACTGATAACACAGTGCTCCAAAACCCTAAACAGGTCACACAGTGCTACAGAACCCTGAACAGGTCACACAGTGCTACAGCACCCTGAAAATGTCACACAGTGATACAACACCTTGAACAGGGCACACAGTGCTACAGCACCCTGAACAGATCACACAGTGCTACAGCACCCTGAACAGGGCACAAAGTGCTAGAGCACCCTGAACAGATCGCACAGTGCTCCAGCACCCTGAACAGATCACACAGACCTACAGCACCCTCAACAGATCACACAGTGCTACAGCACCCTCAACAGGTCACACAGTCCTACAGCACCCTGAGCAGGTCACAAGTGCTACAGCACGCTGAACAGATCACACAGTGCTACAGCACCGTGAACAGATCACACAGTGCTACAGCACCCTCAACAGGTCACACAGTGCTACAGCACCCTGAACAGGTCACACAGTGCTACAGCACCCTGAACAGGTCACACAATGCTACAGCACCCTGAACAGATCACACAGTGCTACAGCACCCTGAACAGGTCACACAGTGGTACAACACACTGAATAGATCACACAGTGCAACAGCACCCTGAACAGGTCACACAGTGCTATAGAACCCTGAACAGATCACACAGTGCTACAGCACCCTCAACAGGTCACACAGTGCTACAGCACCCTCAACAGGTCACACAGTGCTACAGCACCCTGAACAGATCACATAGTGCTACAGCACCCTGATCAGGGCACACAGTGCTACAGCACCCTGAACAGGTCACACAGTGCTACAGCACCCTGAACAGGTCACACAGTGCTACAGCACCCTCAACAGGTCACACAGTGCTACTGCACCCTGAACAGGTCACACAGTGCTACAGCACCCTCAACAGGTCACACAGTGCTACAGCACCCTGAACAGGTCACACAGTGCTACAGCACCCTCAACAGGTCACACAGTGCTACAACACCCTGAACAGGTCAAACAGTGTAACAGCACCCTGAACAGGTCACAAAGTGCTACAACACACATAACTGATAACACAGTGCTCCAAAACCCTAAACAGGTCACACAGTGCTACAGAACCCTGAAGAGGTCACACAGTGCTACAGCACCCTGAAAATGTCACACAGTGATACAACACCTTGAACAGGGCACACAGTGCTACAGCACCCTGAACAGATCACACAGTGCTACAGCACCCTGAACAGGGCACAAAGTGCTAGAGCACCCTGAACAGATCGCACAGTGCTCCAGCACCCTGAACAGATCACACAGAGCTACAGCACCCTCAACAGATCACACAGTGCTACAGCACCCTCAACAGGTCACACAGTCCTACAGCACCCTGAGCAGGTCACAAGTGCTACAGCACGCTGAACAGATCACACAGTGCTACAGCACCGTGAACAGATCACACAGTGCTACAGCACCCTCAACAGGTCACACAGTGCTACAGCACCCTGAACAGGTCACACAGTGCTACAGCACCCTGATCAGGGCACACAGTGCGACTGCACCATGGACAGTTCACACAGTGCTACAGCACCCTCAACAGGTCACACAGTGCTACAGCACCCTGAACAGATCACACAGTGCTACAGCACCCTGAACAGATCACACAGTGTTACAGCACCCTGAACAGATCACACACTGCTACAGCACCGTCAACAGGTCACACAGTGCAACAGCACCATGAACAGATCACACAGTGCTACAGCACCCTGAACAGGTCACACAGTGCTACAGCACCATGGACAGTTCACACAGTGATACAGCTCCCTCAACAGGTCACACAGTGCTACAGCACCCTGAACAGATCACACAGTGCTACAGCACCCTGAACAGATCACACAGTGCTACAGCACCCTGATCAGGGCACACAGTTGTGCAGCACCCTGAACACGTCACACAATGCTACAGCACCCTGAACAGATCACACAGTGGAAAAGCACCCTGAACAGATCACACAGTGCTAAAGCACCCTGAACAGGTCACACAGAGCTACAGCACCCTGAACAGGTCACACAGTGCTACAGCACCCTGAACAGGTCACACAGAGCTACAGCACCCTGAACAGGTCACACAGTGCTACAGCACCCTGAACAGGTCACACAGAGCTACAGCACCCTGAACAGACCACACAGTGCTACAGCACCCTCAACAAGTCACACAGTGCTACAGCACCCTCAACAGGTCACACAGTGCTACAGCACGATGAACAGTTCACACAGTTCTACAGCACCCTGAACAGATCACACATTGCTCCAGCACCCTGAACAGATCACACAGTGCTACAGCACCCTGAACAGGGAACACAGTGCTACAGCATGATGAACAGTTCACACAGTGCTAAAGCACCCTGAACAGATCACACAGTGCTACAGCACCCTGAACAGATCACACAGAGCTACATCACCCTGAACAGGGCACACAGTGCTACAGCACCCTGAACAGGGCACACAGTGCTACAGCACCCTGAACAGATCGCAGAGTGCTACAGCACCCTGAACAGATCACACAGAGCTACAGGACCCTGAACAGATCACACAGAGCTACAGCACCCTGAACAGGGCACACAGTGCTACAGCACCCTGAACAGATCACACAGAGCTACAGCACCCTGAACAGGTCACACAGTGCTACAGCACCCTGATCAGATCACACAGTGCTACAGCACCCTGAACAGATCACACAGTGCTACAGCACCCTGAACAGGTAACACCGTGCTACAGCACCGTGAAAAGATCACACAGTGCTACAGCACCCTGAACAGATCACACAGTGCTACAGCACCCTGATCAGATCCAACAGTGCTACAGCACCCTGAACAGATCACACAGTGCTACAGCACCCTGAACAGGTCACACAGTGCTACAGCACCCTCAAAAGGTCACACAGTGCTACAGCACCATGAACAGGTCACACAGTGCGACAGCACCCACAACAGGTCACACTGTGCTACAGCAGCCTAAACAGGTCACAGAGTGCTACAGCACCCTGAACAGGTCACACAGTGGTACAACACACTGAATAGATCACACAGCACCCTGATCAGGGCACACAGTGCTACAGCACCCTGAACAGGTCACACAGTGCTACAGCAACAGAACAGGTCACTCAGTGCTACAGCACCCTCAACAGATGACACAGTGCTACAGCACCCTGAACAGGTCACACAGTGCTACAACACGCTGAACAGGACACACAGTGCTACAGCACCCTGAACAGGTCACACAGTGCTGCAGCACCCTCAACAGGTCACACAGTGCTACAGCACCCACAACAGGTCACACTGTGCTACAGCAGCCTAAACAGGTCACAGAGTGCTACAGCACCCTGAACAGGTCACACAGTGGTACAACACACTGAATAGATCACACAGCACCCTGATCAGGGCACACAGTGCTACAGCACCCTGAACAGGTCACACAGTGCTACAGCAACAGAACAGGTCACTCAGTGCTACAGCACCCTCAACAGATGACACAGTGCTACAGCACCCTGAACAGGTCACACAGTGCTACAACACGCTGAACAGGACACACAGTGCTACAGCACCCTGAACAGGTCACACAGTGCTGCAGCACCCTCAACAGGTCACACAGTGCTACAGCACCCTGAACAGGTCACACAGTGCTACAGCACCCTGAACAAGTCACACACTGCTACACCACCCTGAACAGGTCACACAGTGCTACAGCACCCTGAACAGGTCACACAGTGCTACAACACCCTGAACAGGTCACACAGAGCTACAACACCCTGAACAGGTCACACAGTGTAACAGCTCCCTGAACAGGTCACACAGTGCTACAGCACCCTGAACAGGTCACACAGTGCTACAACACACTGAACAGATCACACAGTGCTCCAGCACCCTAAACAGGTCACACAGTGCTACAGAACCCTGAACAGGTCACACAGTGCTACAGCACCCTGAAAATGTCACACAGTGCTACAACACCTTGAACAGGTCACAGAGAGCTACAACACCCTGAACACATCACACAGTGCTACAGCACACTGAACAGGGCACACAGTGGTACAGCACCCTCAACAGATCACACAGTGCTACAACACCCTGAACAGGTCACACAGTGCTACAGCACCCTGAACAGATCGCACAGTGCTACAGCACCCTGAACAGGTCACACAGTGCTACAACACCCTGAACAGGTCACACAGAGCTACAGCACCCTGAACAGATCGCACAGTGCTACAGCACCCTGAACAGGTCACACAGAGCTACAGCACCCTGAACAGATCACATAGTGCTACAGCACCCTGAACAGATCACACAGTGCTACAGCACCCTCAACAGGTCACACAGTGCTACAGCACCCTGAACAGATCACACAGTGCTACAGCACCCTGAACTGGTCACACAGTGCTACAGCACCCTGAACAGATCACAAAGTGCTACAGCACCCTGAACAGATCCATCAGTGCTACAGCGCCCTGAACAGATCACACAGTGCTACAGCACCCTCAACAGGTCACACAGTGCTACAGCACCATGAACATGTCACACAGTGCTACAGCACCCACAGCAGGTCACACAGTGCTACAGCAGCCTAAACAGGACACACAGTGCTACAGCACCCTGAACAGGTCACACAGTGTTACAGCACCCTGAACAGGTCACACAGTGGTAGAACACACTGAATAGATCACACAGTGCTACAGCACCCTGAACAGGTCACACAGTGCTACAGCACCCTGAACAGGTCACACAGTGCTACAACACCCTGAACAGGTCACACAGTGCTACAGCACCCTGAACATGTCACACAGTGCTACAGCACCCTCAACAGATCACACATTGCTACAGCACCCTGAACTGGTCACACAGTGCTACAGCACCCTGAACAGGTCACACACTGCTACAGCACCCTGAACAGATCACACAGTGCTACAACACCCTGCACAGGTCATATAGTGCTACAGCACCCTGAACAGGTCACACAGTGCTACAGCACCCTGAACAAGTCACACAGTGCTACAACACCCTGAACAGGTCACACAGAGCTACAACACCCTGAACAGGTCACACAGTGTAACAGCACCCTGAACAGGTCACACAGTGCTCCAGCACCCTGAACAGGTCACACAGTGCTACAACACACTGAACAGATCACACAGTGCACCAGCACCCTAAACAGGTCACACAGTGCTACAGAACCCTGAACAGGTCACACAGTGCTACAGCACCCTGAAAATGTCACACAGTGCTACAACACCTTGAACAGGTCACAGAGAGCTACAACACCCTGCACAGATCACACAGTGCTACAGCACCCTGAACAGGGCACACAGTGGTACAGCACCCTGAACAGATCGCACAGTGCTACAGCACCCTGAACAGGTCACACTACAGCACCCTCAACAGGTCAGACAGTACTACAGCACCCTGAACAGGTCTCACAGTGCAACAGCGCCCTGAACAGGTCACACAGAGCTACAGCACCCTCAATAGATCACACAGTGCTACAGCACCCTGAACAGATCACACAGTGCTACAGCACCCTGAACAGGTCACACAGTGCTACAGCATCCTGAACAGGTCGCACAGTGCTACAGCACCCTGAACAGATCACACAGTGCTACACACCCTCAACAGGTCACACAGTGCTACAGCACCCTGAACACATCACACACTGCTACAGCACCCTGATCAGATCACACAATGCTGCAGCACCCTGAACAGATCAAACAGTGCTACAGCACCCTGATCAGATCACACAGTGCTACAGCACCCTGAACAGATCACACACTGCTACAGCACCCTGATCAGATCACACAGTGCTACAGCACCCTGAACAGGTCACACAGTGCTACAGAACCCTGAACAGGTCACACAGTGCTACAGCACCCTTAACAGATCACACAGTGCTACAGAACCCAGAACAGATCACACAGTGTTACAGCACCCTGATCAGGACACACAATGTTACAGCACCATGAACAGTTCACACACAGTGCTACAGCACCCTGAACAGATCACACAGTGCTACAGCACCCTGAACAGATCACACAGTGCTACAGCACCGTCAACAGGTCACACAGTGCTACAGCACCCTGAACAGATCACACAGTGCAACAGCACCCTGAACAGATCACACAGTGCTACAGCACCCTGAACTGGTCACACAGTGCTACAGCACCCTGAACAGATCACACAGTGCAACAGCACCCTGAACAGATCACACAGTGCGACAGCACCCTGAACTGGTCACACAGTGCTACAGAACCCTGAACAGATCACACAGTGTTACAGCACCCTGATCAGGGCACACAGTGTTACAGCACCATGAACATGTCACACAGTGCTACAGCACCCTGAACAGATCACACAGTGCTACAGCACCCTGAACAGATCACACAGTGCTACAGCACCGTCAACAGGTCACACAGTGCTACAGCACCCTGAACAGATCACACAGTGCAACAGCACCCTGAAAAGATCACACAGTGCTACAGCACCGTCAACATGTCACACAGTGCTACAGCACCCTGAACAGATCACACAGTGCAACAGCACCCTGAACAGATCACACAGTGCTACAGCACCCTGAACAGGTCACACAGTGCTACAGCACCCTGAACAGGTCACACAGTGCTACAACACCCTGAACAGGTCACACAGTGCTACAGCACCCTGAACATGTCACACAGTGCTACAGCACCCTCAACAGATCACACATTGCTACAGCACCCTGAACTGGTCACACAGTGCTACAGCACCCTGAACAGGTCACACACTGCTACAGCACCCTGAACAGATCACACAGTGCTACAGCACCCTCAACACGTCACACAGTGCTCCAACACCCTGCACAGGTCATATAGTGCTACAGCACCCTGAACAGGTCACACAGTGCTACAGCACCCTGAACAAGTCACACAGTGCTACAACACCCTGAACAGGTCACACAGAGCTACAACACCCTGAACAGGTCACACAGTGTAACAGCACCCTGAACAGGTCACACAGTGCTCCAGCACCCTGAACAGGTCACACAGTGCTACAACACACTGAACAGATCACACAGTGCACCAGCACCCTAAACAGGTCACACAGTGCTACAGAACCCTGAACAGGTCACACAGTGCTACAGCACCCTGAAAATGTCACACAGTGCTACAACACCTTGAACAGGTCACAGAGAGCTACAACACCCTGCACAGATCACACAGTGCTACAGCACCCTGAACAGGGCACACAGTGGTACAGCACCCTCAACAGATCACACAGTGCTACAACACCCTGAACAGGTCACACAGAGCTACAGAACCCTGAACAGATCGCACAGTGCTACAGCACCCTGAACAGGTCACACTACAGCACCCTCAACAGGTCAGACAGTACTACAGCACCCTGAACAGGTCTCACAGTGCAACAGCGCCCTGAACAGGTCACACAGAGCTACAGCACCCTGAACAGATCACACAGTGCTACAGCACCCTGAACAGGTCACACAGAGCTACAGCACCCTGAACAGATCACACAGTGCTACAGCACCCTGAACAGGTCACACAGTGCTACAGCATCCTGAACAGGTCGCACAGTGCTAGAGCACCCTGAACAGATCACACAGTGCTACAGCACCCTCAACAGGTCACACAGTGCTACAGCACCCTGAACAGATCACACACTGCTACACACCCTCAACAGGTCACACAGTGTTACAGCACCCTGAACAGATCACACACTGCTACAGCACCCTGATCAGATCACACAATGCTGCAGCACCCTGAACAGATCAAACAGTGCTACAGCACCCTGATCAGGGCACACAGTGCTACTGCACCATGGACAGTTCACACAGTGCTACAGCACCCTCAACAGGTCACACAATGCTACAACACCCTTAACAGATCACACAGTGCTACAGAACCCAGAACAGATCACACAGTGTTACAGCACCCTGATCAGGACACACAATGTTACAGCACCATGAACAGTTCACACACAGTGCTACAGCACCCTGAACAGATCACACAGTGCTACAGCACCCTGAACAGATCACACAGTGCTACAGCACCGTCAACAGGTCACACAGTGCTACAGCACCCTGAACAGATCACACAGTGCAACAGCACCCTGAACAGATCACACAGTGCTACAGCACCCTGAACTGGTCACACAGTGCTACAGCAAACTGAACAGATCACACAGTGCAACAGCACCCTGAACAGATCACACAGTGCGACAGCACCCTGAACTGGTCACACAGTGCTACAGAACCCTGAACAGATCACACAGTGTTACAGCACCCTGATCAGGGCACACAGTGTTACAGCACCATGAACAGTTCACACAGTGCTACAGCACCCTGAACAGATCACACAGTGCTACAGCACCCTGAACAGATCACACAGTGCTACAGCACCGTCAACAGGTCACACAGTGCTACAGCACCCTGAACAGATCACACAGTGCAACAGCACCCTGAAAAGATCACACAGTGCTACAGCACCGTCAACATGTCACACAGTGCTACAGCACCCTGAACAGATCATACAGTGCAACAGCACCCTGAACAGATCACACAGTGCTACAGCACCCTGAGCAGGTCACACAGTGCTACAACACCTTGAACAGGTCACAGAGAGCTACAACACCCTGAACAGATCACACAGTGCTACAGCACCCTGAACAGGGCACACAGTGCTACAGCACCCTCAACAGATCACACAGTGCTACAACACCCTGAACAGGTCCCACAGTGCTACAGCATCCTGAACAGGTGACAGAGAGCTACAGCACCCTGAACAGATCACACAGTGTTACAGCACCCTGATCAGGGCACACAGTGCTACAGCACCATGAACAGTTCACACAGTGCTACAGCACCCTGAACAGATCACTCAGTGCTACAGCACCCTGAACAGATCACACAGTGCTACAGCACCGTCAACAGGTCACACAGTGCTACAGCACCCTGAACAGATCACACAGTGCAACAGCACCCTGAACAGATCACACAGTGCTACAGCACCCTGAACAGATCACACAGTGCTACAGCACCCTCAACAGGTCACACATTGCTACAGCACCCTGAACAGATCACACAGTGCTACAGCACCCTGCACAGATCACACACTGCTACAGCACCCTGAACAGGTCACAAAGTGCTACAGCACCCTAAACAGGTCACACAGTGCTACAGCACCCTGAACAGGTCACACAGTGCTACAACACACTGAATAGATCACATAGTGCTGCAACACACAGAACAGATCACACAGTGCTGCAGCACCCTGAACAGGTCACAGAGTGCTACAGCACCCTGAACAGGTCACACACTGCTACACCACCCTGAACAGGTCCCACAGTGCTACAGCACCCTGAACAGGTCACACAGTGCTACAACACCCTGAACAGGTCACACAGAGCTACAACACCCTGAACAGGTCACACAGTGCTATAGCACCCTGAACAGATCACACAGTGCTACAGCACCCTGAACAGGTCACACAGTGCTATAGCACCCTGAACAGGTCACACAGTGCTACAGCACCCTGAACAGGTCACACAGTGCTACAGCACCCTGAACAGGTCACACAGTGCTATAGCACCCTGAACAGGTCACACAGTGCTACAGCAAACTGAACAGGTCACACAGTGCGACAGCACCCTGAACAGGTCACACAGTGCTACAGCACCCTGAAAATGTCACACAGTGCTACAGCACCCTGAACAGGTCACAGAGAGCTACAACACCCTGAACAGATCACACAGTGCTACAGCACCCTGAACAGGTCACACAGTGCTACAGCACCCTGAACAGATCACACAGTGCTACAGCACCCTGAACAGGTCACAGAGAGCTACAACACCCTGAACAGATCACACAGTGCTACAGCACCCTGAACAGGTCACACAGTGCTACAGCACCCTGAACAGGTCACACAGTGCTACAACACACTGAACAGATCGCACAGTGCTACAGCACCCTGAACAGGTCACACAGTGCTACAGCACCCTGAACAGGTCACACAGAGCTACAGCACCCTGAACAGATCGCACAGTGCTACAGCACCCTGAACAGGTCACACAGAGCTACAGCACCCTGAACAGATCACACAGTGCTACAGCACCCTGAACAGATCACACAGTGCTACAGCACCCTCAACAGGTCACACAGTGCTACAGCACCCTGAACAGATCACACAGTGCTACAGCACCCTGAACTGGTCACACAGTGCTACAGCACCCTGAACAGATCACAAAGTGCTACAGCACCCTGAACAGATCCATCAGTGCTACAGCGCCCTGAACAGATCACACAGTGCTACAGCACCCTGAACAGATCACAAAGTGCTACAGCACCCTGAACAGATCCATCAGTGCTACAGCGCCCTGAACAGATCACACAGTGCTACAGCACCCTGAACAGGTCACACAGAGCTACAGCACCCTGAACAGATCACACAGTGCTACAGCACCCTGAACAGATCACACAGTGCTACAGCACCCTCAACAGGTCACACAGTGCTACAGCACCCTGAACAGGTCACACAGTGCTACAGCACCCTGAACAAGTCACACAGTGCTACAACACCCTGAACAGGTCACACAGAGCTACAGCACCCTGAACAGGTCACACAGTGTAACAGCACCCTGAACAGGTCACACAGTGCTACAGCATCCTGAACAGGTCACAGAGAGCTACAGCACCCTGAACAGATCACACAGTGTTACAGCACCCTGATCAGGGCACACAGTGCTACAGCACCATGAACAGTTCACACAGTGCTACAGCACCCTGAACAGATCACTCAGTGCTACAGCACCCTGAACAGACCACACAGTGCTACAGCACCCTGAACAGATCACACAGTGCTACAGCACCCTGAACAGATCACACAGTGCTACAGCACCCTCAACAGATCACACAGTGCTACAGCACCCTCAACAGGTCACACAGTGCTACAGCACGATGAACAGTTCACACAGTTCTACAGCACCCTGAACAGATCACACATTGCTCCAGCACCCTGAACAGATCACACAGTGCTACAGCACCCTGAACAGGGAACACAGTGCTACAGCATGATGAACAGTTCACACAGTGCTAAAGCACCCTGAACAGATCACACAGTGCTACAGCACCCTGAACAGATCACACAGAGCTACATCACCCTGAACAGGGCACACAGTGCTACAGCACCCTGAACAGATCGCAGAGTGCTACAGCACCCTGAACAGATCACACAGAGCTACAGGACCCTGAACAGATCACACAGAGCTACAGCACCCTGAACAGGGCACACAGTGCTACAGCACCCTGAACAGATCACACAGAGCTACAGCACCCTGAACAGGTCACACAGTGCTACAGCACCCTGATCAGATCACACAGTGCTACAGCACCCTGAACAGATCACACAGTGCTACAGCACCCTGAACAGGTAACACCGTGCTACAGCACCGTGAAAAGATCACACAGTGCTACAGCACCCTGAACAGATCACACAGTGCTACAGCACCCTGATCAGATCCAACAGTGCTACAGCACCCTGAACAGATCACACAGTGCTACAGCACCCTGAACAGGTCACACAGTGCTACAGCACCCTCAAAAGGTCACACAGTGCTACAGCACCATGAACAGGTCACACAGTGCGACAGCACCCACAACAGGTCACACTGTGCTACAGCAGCCTAAACAGGTCACAGAGTGCTACAGCACCCTGAACAGGTCACACAGTGGTACAACACACTGAATAGATCACACAGTGCTACAGCACCCTGATCAGGGCACACAGTGCTACAGCACCCTGAACAGGTCACACAGTGCTACAGCAACAGAACAGGTCACACAGTGCTACAGCACCCTCAACAGATGACACAGTGCTAGAGCACCCTGAACAGGTCACACAGTGCTACAACACGCTGAACAGGTCACACAGTGCTACAGCACCCTGAACAGGTCACACAGTGCTGCAGCACCCTGAACATGTCACACAGTGCTGCAGCACCCTCAACAGGTCACACAGTGCTACAGCACCCTGAACAGGTCACACAGTGCTACAGCACCCTGAACAAGTCACACACTGCTACACCACCCTGAACAGGTCACACAGTGCTACAGCACCCTGAACAGGTCACACAGTGCTACAACACCCTGAACAGGTCACACAGAGCTACAACACCCTGAACAGGTCACACAGTGTAACAGCTCCCTGAACAGGTCACACAGTGCTACAGCACCCTGAACAGGTCACACAGTGCTACAACACACTGAACAGATCACACAGTGCTCCAGCACCCTAAACAGGTCACACAGTGCTACAGAACCCTGAACAGGTCACACAGTGCTACAGCACCCTGAAAATGTCACACAGTGCTACAACACCTTGAACAGGTCACAGAGTGCTACAACACCCTGAACACATCACACAGTGCTACAGCACACTGAACAGGGCACACAGTGGTACAGCACCCTCAACAGATCACACAGTGCTACAACACCCTGAACAGGTCACACAGTGCTACAGCACCCTGAACAGATCGCACAGTGCTACAGCACCCTGAACAGGTCACACAGTGCTACAGCACCCTGAACAGGTCACACAGAGCTACAGCACCCTGAACAGATCGCACAGTGCTACAGCACCCTGAACAGGTCACACAGAGCTACAGCACCCTGAACAGATCACACAGTGCTACAGCACCCTGAACAGATCACACAGTGCTACAGCACCCTCAACAGGTCACACAGTGCTACAGCACCCTGAACAGATCACACAGTGCTACAGCACCCTGAACTGGTCACACAGTGCTACAGCACCCTGAACAGATCACAAAGTGCTACAGCACCCTGAACAGATCCATCAGTGCTACAGCGCCCTGAACAGATCACACAGTGCTACAGCACCCTCAACAGGTCACACAGTGCTACAGCACCCTGAACAGATCACACAGAGCTACATCACCCTCAACAGATCACACAGTGCTACAGCACCCTGAACAGGGCACACAGTGCTACAGCACCCTGAACAGATCGCAGAGTGCTACAGCACCCTGAACAGATCACACAGAGCTACAGGACCCTGAACAGATCACACAGAGCTACAGCACCCTGAACAGGGCACACAGTGCTACAGCACCCTGAACAGATCACACAGAGCTACAGCACCCTGAACAGGTCACACAGTGCTACAGCACCCTGATCAGATCACACAGTGCTACAGCACCCTGAACAGATCACACAGTGCTACAGCACCCTGAACAGGTAACACCGTGCTACAGCACCGTGAAAAGATCACACAGTGCTACAGCACCCTGAACAGATCACACAGTGCTACAGCACCCTGATCAGATCCAACAGTGCTACAGCACCCTGAACAGATCACACAGTGCTACAGCACCCTGAACAGGTCACACAGTGCTACAGCACCCTCAAAAGGTCACACAGTGCTACAGCACCATGAACAGGTCACACAGTGCGACAGCACCCACAACAGGTCACACTGTGCTACAGCAGCCTAAACAGGTCACAGAGTGCTACAGCACCCTGAACAGGTCACACAGTGGTACAACACACTGAATAGATCACACAGTGCTACAGCACCCTGATCAGGGCACACAGTGCTACAGCACCCTGAACAGGTCACACAGTGCTACAGCAACAGAACAGGTCACACAGTGCTACAGCACCCTCAACAGATGACACAGTGCTAGAGCACCCTGAACAGGTCACACAGTGCTACAACACGCTGAACAGGTCACACAGTGCTACAGCACCCTGAACAGGTCACACAGTGCTGCAGCACCCTGAACATGTCACACAGTGCTGCAGCACCCTCAACAGGTCACACAGTGCTACAGCACCCTGAACAGGTCACACAGTGCTACAGCACCCTGAACAAGTCACACACTGCTACACCACCCTGAACAGGTCACACAGTGCTACAGCACCCTGAACAGGTCACACAGTGCTACAACACCCTGAACAGGTCACACAGAGCTACAACACCCTGAACAGGTCACACAGTGTAACAGCTCCCTGAACAGGTCACACAGTGCTACAGCGCCCTGAACAGGTCACACAGTGCTACAGCACCCTGAACAGGGCACACAGTGCTACAGCACCCTGAACAGGGCACACAGTGCTACAGCACCCTGAACAGGTCACACAGTGCTACAACACACTGAACAGATCACACAGTGCTCCAGCACCCTAAACAGGTCACACAGTGCTACAGAACCCTGAACAGGTCACACAGTGCTACAGCACCCTGAACAGGTCACACAGTGCTACAACACACTGAACAGATCACACAGTGCTCCAGCACCCTAAACAGGTCACACAGTGCTACAGAACCCTGAACAGGTCACACAGTGCTACAGCACCCTGAAAATGTCACACAGTGCTACAACACCTTGAACAGGTCACAGAGAGCTACAACACCCTGAACACATCACACAGTGCTACAGCACACTGAACAGGGCTCACAGTTGTACAGCACCCTCAACAGATCACACAGTGCTACAACACCCTGAACAGGTCACACAGTGCTACAGCACCCTGAACAGATCGCACAGTGCTACAGCACCCTGAACAGGTCACACAGTGCTACAGCACCCTGAACAGGTCACACAGAGCTACAGCACCCTGAACAGATCGCCCAGTGCTACAGCACCCTGAACAGGTCACACAGAGCTACAGCACCCTGAACAGATCACACAGTGCTACAGCACCCTGAACAGATCACACAGTGCTACAGCACCCTCAACAGGTCACACAGTGCTACAGCACCCTGAACAGATCACACAGTGCTACAGCACCCTGAACTGGTCACACAGTGCTACAGCACCCTGAACAGATCACAAAGTGCTACAGCACCCTGAACAGATCCATCAGTGCTACAGCGCCCTGAACAGATCACACAGTGCTACAGCACCCTCAACAGGTCACACAGTGCTACAGCACCATGAACATGTCACACAGTGCTACAGCACCCACAGCAGGTCACACAGTGCTACAGCAGCCTAAACAGGACACACAGTGCTACAGCACCCTGAACAGGTCACACAGTGTTACAGCACCCTGAACAGGTCACACAGTGGTACAACACACTGAATAGATCACACAGTGCTACAGCACCCTGAACAGGTCACACAGTGCTACAGCACCCTGAACAGGTCACACAGTGCTACAACACCCTGAACAGGTCACACAGTGCTACAGCACCCTCAACAGGTCACACAATGCTACAGCACCCTTAACAGATCACACAGTGCTACAGAACCCAGAACAGATCACACAGTGTTACAGCACCCTGATCAGGACACACAATGTTACAGCACCATGAACAGTTCACACACAGTCCTACAGCACCCTGAACAGATCACACAGTGCTACAGCACCCTGAACAGATCACACAGTGCTACAGCACCGTCAACAGGTCACACAGTGCTACAGCACCCTGAACAGATCACACAGTGCAACAGCACCCTGAACAGATCACACAGTGCTACAGCACCCTGAACTGGTCACACAGTGCTACAGCACCCTGAACAGATCACACAGTGCAACAGCACCCTGAACAGATCACACAGTGCGACAGCACCCTGAACTGGTCACACAGTGCTACAGAACCCTGAACAGATCACACAGTGTTACAGCACCCTGATCAGGGCACACAGTGTTACAGCACCATGAACAGTTCACACAGTGCTACAGCACCCTGAACAGATCACACAGTGCTACAGCACCCTGAACAGATCACACAGTGCTACAGCACCGTCAACAGGTCACACAGTGCTACAGCACCCTGAACAGATCACACAGTGCAACAGCACCCTGAAAAGATCACACAGTGCTACAGCACCGTCAACATGTCACACAGTGCTACAGCACCCTGAACAGATCATACAGTGCAACAGCACCCTGAACAGATCACACAGTGCTACAGCACCCTGAGCAGGTCACACAGTGCTACAACACCTTGAACAGGTCACAGAGAGCTACAACACCCTGAACAGATCACACAGTGCTACAGCACCCTGAACAGGGCACACAGTGCTACAGCACCCTCAACAGATCACACAGTGCTACAACACCCTGAACAGGTCCCACAGTGCTACAGCATCCTGAACAGGTGACAGAGAGCTACAGCACCCTGAACAGATCACACAGTGTTACAGCACCCTGATCAGGGCACACAGTGCTACAGCACCATGAACAGTTCACACAGTGCTACAGCACCCTGAACAGATCACTCAGTGCTACAGCACCCTGAACAGATCACACAGTGCTACAGCACCGTCAACAGGTCACACAGTGCTACAGCACCCTGAACAGATCACACAGTGCAACAGCACCCTGAACAGATCACACAGTGCTACAGCACCCTGAACAGATCACACAGTGCTACAGCACCCTCAACAGGTCACACATTGCTACAGCACCCTGAACAGATCACACAGTGCTACAGCACCCTGCACAGATCACACACTGCTACAGCACCCTGAACAGGTCACAAAGTGCTACAGCACCCTAAACAGGTCACACAGTGCTACAGCACCCTGAACAGGTCACACAGTGCTACAACACACTGAATAGATCACATAGTGCTGCAACACACAGAACAGATCACACAGTGCTGCAGCACCCTGAACAGGTCACAGAGTGCTACAGCACCCTGAACAGGTCACACACTGCTACACCACCCTGAACAGGTCCCACAGTGCTACAGCACCCTGAACAGGTCACACAGTGCTACAACACCCTGAACAGGTCACACAGAGCTACAACACCCTGAACAGGTCACACAGTGCTATAGCACCCTGAACAGATCACACAGTGCTACAGCACCCTGAACAGGTCACACAGTGCTATAGCACCCTGAACAGGTCACACAGTGCTACAGCACCCTGAACAGGTCACACAGTGCTACAGCACCCTGAACAGGTCACACAGTGCTATAGCACCCTGAACAGGTCACACAGTGCTACAGCAAACTGAACAGGTCACACAGTGCTACAGCACCCTGAACAGGTCACACAGTGCTACAGCACCCTGAAAATGTCACACAGTGCTACAGCACCCTGAACAGGTCACAGAGAGCTACAACACCCTGAACAGATCACACAGTGCTACAGCACCCTGAACAGGTCACACAGTGCTACAGCACCCTGAACAGATCACACAGTGCTACAGCACCCTGAACAGGTCACAGAGAGCTACAACACCCTGAACAGATCACACAGTGCTACAGCACCCTGAACAGGTCACACAGTGCTACAGCACCCTGAACAGGTCACACAGTGCTACAACACACTGAACAGATCGCACAGTGCTACAGCACCCTGAACAGGTCACACAGTGCTACAGCACCCTGAACAGGTCACACAGAGCTACAGCACCCTGAACAGATCGCACAGTGCTACAGCACCCTGAACAGGTCACACAGAGCTACAGCACCCTGAACAGATCACACAGTGCTACAGCACCCTGAACAGATCACACAGTGCTACAGCACCCTCAACAGGTCACACAGTGCTACAGCACCCTGAACAGATCACACAGTGCTACAGCACCCTGAACTGGTCACACAGTGCTACAGCACCCTGAACAGATCACAAAGTGCTACAGCACCCTGAACAGATCCATCAGTGCTACAGCGCCCTGAACAGATCACACAGTGCTACAGCACCCTGAACAGATCACAAAGTGCTACAGCACCCTGAACAGATCCATCAGTGCTACAGCGCCCTGAACAGATCACACAGTGCTACAGCACCCTGAACAGGTCACACAGAGCTACAGCACCCTGAACAGATCACACAGTGCTACAGCACCCTGAACAGATCACACAGTGCTACAGCACCCTGAACAGATCACACAGAGCTACATCACCCTGAACAGGGCACACAGTGCTACAGCACCCTGAACAGATCGCAGAGTGCTACAGCACCCTGAACAGATCACACAGAGCTACAGGACCCTGAACAGATCACACAGAGCTACCGCACCCTGAACAGGGCACACAGTGCTACAGCACCCTGAACAGATCACACAGAGCTACAGCACCCTGAACAGGTCACACAGTGCTACAGCACCCTGATCAGATCACACAGTGCTACAGCACCCTGAACAGATCACACAGTGCTACAGCACCCTGAACAGGTAACACCGTGCTACAGCACCGTGAAAAGATCACACAGTGCTACAGCACCCTGAACAGATCACACAGTGCTACAGCACCCTGATCAGATCCAACAGTGCTACAGCACCCTGAACAGATCACACAGTGCTACAGCACCCTGAACAGGTCACACAGTGCTACAGCACCCTCAAAAGGTCACACAGTGCTACAGCACCATGAACAGGTCACACAGTGCGACAGCACCCACAACAGGTCACACTGTGCTACAGCAGCCTAAACAGGTCACAGAGTGCTACAGCACCCTGAACAGGTCACACAGTGGTACAACACACTGAATAGATCACACAGTGCTACAGCACCCTGATCAGGGCACACAGTGCTACAGCACCCTGAACAGGTCACACAGTGCTACAGCAACAGAACAGGTCACACAGTGCTACAGCACCCTCAACAGATGACACAGTGCTACAGCACCCTGAACAGGTCACACAGTGCTACAACACGCTGAACAGGTCACACAGTGCTACAGCACCCTGAACAGGTCACACAGTGCTGCAGCACCCTGAACATGTCACACAGTGCTGCAGCACCCTCAACAGGTCACACAGTGCTACAGCACCCTGAACAGGTCACACAGTGCTACAGCACCCTGAAAATGTCACACAGTGCTACAACACCTTGAACAGGTCACACAGTGCTGCAGCACCCTGAACATGTCACACAGTGCTGCAGCACCCTCAACAGGTCACACAGTGCTACAGCACCCTGAACAAGTCACACACTGCTACACCACCCTGAACAGGTCACACAGTGCTACAGCACCCTGAACAGGTCACACAGTGCTACAACACCCTGAACAGGTCACACAGAGCTACAACACCCTGAACAGGTCACACAGTGTAACAGCTCCCTGAACAGGTCACACAGTGCTACAGCACCCTGAACAGGTCACACAGTGCTACAGCACCCTGAAAATGTCACACAGTGCTACAACACCTTGAACAGGTCACAGAGTGCTACAACACCCTGAACACATCACACAGTGCTACAGCACACTGAACAGGGCACACAGTGGTACAGCACCCTCAACAGATCACACAGTGCTACAACACCCTGAACAGGTCACACAGTGCTACAGCACCCTGAACAGATCGCACAGTGCTACAGCACCCTAAACAGGTCACACAGTGCTACAGAACCCTGAACAGGTCACACAGTGCTACAGCACCCTGAAAATGTCACACAGTGCTACAACACCTTGAACAGGTCACAGAGTGCTACAACACCCTGAACACATCACACAGTGCTACAGCACACTGAACAGGGCACACAGTGGTACAGCACCCTCAACAGATCACACAGTGCTACAACACCCTGAACAGGTCACACAGTGCTACAGCACCCTGAACAGATCGCACAGTGCTACAGCACCCTGAACAGGTCACACAGTGCTACAGCACCCTGAACAGGTCACACAGAGCTACAGCACCCTGAACAGATCGCACAGTGCTACAGCACCCTGAACAGGTCACACAGAGCTACAGCACCCTGAACAGATCACACAGTGCTACAGCACCCTGAACAGATCACACAGTGCTACAGCACCCTCAACAGGTCACACAGTGCTACAGCACCCTGAACAGATCACACAGTGCTACAGCACCCTGAACTGGTCACACAGTGCTACAGCACCCTGAACAGATCACAAAGTGCTACAGCACCCTGAACAGATCCATCAGTGCTACAGCGCCCTGAACAGATCACACAGTGCTACAGCACCCTCAACAGGTCACACAGTGCTACAGCACCCTGAACAGATCACACAGAGCTACATCACCCTCAACAGATCACACAGTGCTACAGCACCCTGAACAGGGCACACAGTGCTACAGCACCCTGAACAGATCGCAGAGTGCTACAGCACCCTGAACAGATCACACAGAGCTACAGGACCCTGAACAGATCACACAGAGCTACAGCACCCTGAACAGGGCACACAGTGCTACAGCACCCTGAACAGATCACACAGAGCTACAGCACCCTGAACAGGTCACACAGTGCTACAGCACCCTGATCAGATCACACAGTGCTACAGCACCCTGAACAGATCACACAGTGCTACAGCACCCTGAACAGGTAACACCGTGCTACAGCACCGTGAAAAGATCACACAGTGCTACAGCACCCTGAACAGATCACACAGTGCTACAGCACCCTGATCAGATCCAACAGTGCTACAGCACCCTGAACAGATCACACAGTGCTACAGCACCCTGAACAGGTCACACAGTGCTACAGCACCCTCAAAAGGTCACACAGTGCTACAGCACCATGAACAGGTCACACAGTGCGACAGCACCCACAACAGGTCACACTGTGCTACAGCAGCCTAAACAGGTCACAGAGTGCTACAGCACCCTGAACAGGTCACACAGTGGTACAACACACTGAATAGATCACACAGTGCTACAGCACCCTGATCAGGGCACACAGTGCTACAGCACCCTGAACAGGTCACACAGTGCTACAGCAACAGAACAGGTCACACAGTGCTACAGCACCCTCAACAGATGACACAGTGCTAGAGCACCCTGAACAGGTCACACAGTGCTACAACACGCTGAACAGGTCACACAGTGCTACAGCACCCTGAACAGGTCACACAGTGCTGCAGCACCCTGAACATGTCACACAGTGCTGCAGCACCCTCAACAGGTCACACAGTGCTACAGCACCCTGAACAGGTCACACAGTGCTACAGCACCCTGAACAAGTCACACACTGCTACACCACCCTGAACAGGTCACACAGTGCTACAGCACCCTGAACAGGTCACACAGTGCTACAACACCCTGAACAGGTCACACAGAGCTACAACACCCTGAACAGGTCACACAGTGTAACAGCTCCCTGAACAGGTCACACAGTGCTACAGCGCCCTGAACAGGTCACACAGTGCTACAGCACCCTGAACAGGGCACACAGTGCTACAGCACCCTGAACAGGGCACACAGTGCTACAGCACCCTGAACAGGTCACACAGTGCTACAACACACTGAACAGATCACACAGTGCTCCAGCACCCTAAACAGGTCACACAGTGCTACAGAACCCTGAACAGGTCACACAGTGCTACAGCACCCTGAACAGGTCACACAGTGCTACAACACACTGAACAGATCACACAGTGCTCCAGCACCCTAAACAGGTCACACAGTGCTACAGAACCCTGAACAGGTCACACAGTGCTACAGCACCCTGAAAATGTCACACAGTGCTACAACACCTTGAACAGGTCACAGAGAGCTACAACACCCTGAACACATCACACAGTGCTACAGCACACTGAACAGGGCACGCAGTTGTACAGCACCCTCAACAGATCACACAGTGCTACAACACCCTGAACAGGTCACACAGTGCTACAGCACCCTGAACAGATCGCACAGTGCTACAGCACCCTGAACAGGTCACACAGTGCTACAGCACCCTGAACAGGTCACACAGAGCTACAGCACCCTGAACAGATCGCCCAGTGCTACAGCACCCTGAACAGGTCACACAGAGCTTTAGCACCCTGAACAGATCACACAGTGCTACAGCACCCTGAACAGATCACACAGTGCTACAGCACCCTCAACAGGTCACACAGTGCTACAGCACCCTGAACAGATCACACAGTGCTACAGCACCCTGAACTGGTCACACAGTGCTACAGCACCCTGAACAGATCACAAAGTGCTACAGCACCCTGAACAGATCCATCAGTGCTACAGCGCCCTGAACAGATCACACAGTGCTACAGCACCCTCAACAGGTCACACAGTGCTACAGCACCATGAACATGTCACACAGTGCTACAGCACCCACAGCAGGTCACACAGTGCTACAGCAGCCTAAACAGGACACACAGTGCTACAGCACCCTGAACAGGTCACACAGTGTTACAGCACCCTGAACAGGTCACACAGTGGTACAACACACTGAATAGATCACACAGTGCTACAGCACCCTGAACAGGTCACACAGTGCTACAGCACCCTGAACAGGTCACACAGTGCTACAACACCCTGAACAGGTCACACAGTGCTACAGCACCCTCAACAGGTCACACAATGCTACAGCACCCTTAACAGATCACACAGTGCTACAGAACCCAGAACAGATCACACAGTGTTACAGCACCCTGATCAGGACACACAATGTTACAGCACCATGAACAGTTCACACACAGTCCTACAGCACCCTGAACAGATCACACAGTGCTACAGCACCCTGAACAGATCACACAGTGCTACAGCACCGTCAACAGGTCACACAGTGCTACAGCACCCTGAACAGATCACACAGTGCAACAGCACCCTGAACAGATCACACAGTGCTACAGCACCCTGAACTGGTCACACAGTGCTACAGCACCCTGAACAGATCACACAGTGCAACAGCACCCTGAACAGATCACACAGTGCGACAGCACCCTGAACTGGTCACACAGTGCTACAGAACCCTGAACAGATCACACAGTGTTACAGCACCCTGATCAGGGCACACAGTGTTACAGCACCATGAACAGTTCACACAGTGCTACAGCACCCTGAACAGATCACACAGTGCTACAGCACCCTGAACAGATCACACAGTGCTACAGCACCGTCAACAGGTCACACAGTGCTACAGCACCCTGAACAGATCACACAGTGCAACAGCACCCTGAAAAGATCACACAGTGCTACAGCACCGTCAACATGTCACACAGTGCTACAGCACCCTGAACAGATCATACAGTGCAACAGCACCCTGAACAGATCACACAGTGCTACAGCACCCTGAGCAGGTCACACAGTGCTACAACACCTTGAACAGGTCACAGAGAGCTACAACACCCTGAACAGATCACACAGTGCTACAGCACCCTGAACAGGGCACACAGTGCTACAGCACCCTCAACAGATCACACAGTGCTACAACACCCTGAACAGGTCCCACAGTGCTACAGCATCCTGAACAGGTGACAGAGAGCTACAGCACCCTGAACAGATCACACAGTGTTACAGCACCCTGATCAGGGCACACAGTGCTACAGCACCATGAACAGTTCACACAGTGCTACAGCACCCTGAACAGATCACTCAGTGCTACAGCACCCTGAACAGATCACACAGTGCTACAGCACCGTCAACAGGTCACACAGTGCTACAGCACCCTGAACAGATCACACAGTGCAACAGCACCCTGAACAGATCACACAGTGCTACAGCACCCTGAACAGATCACACAGTGCTACAGCACCCTCAACAGGTCACACATTGCTACAGCACCCTGAACAGATCACACAGTGCTACAGCACCCTGCACAGATCACACACTGCTACAGCACCCTGAACAGGTCACAAAGTGCTACAGCACCCTAAACAGGTCACACAGTGCTACAGCACCCTGAACAGGTCACACAGTGCTACAACACACTGAATAGATCACATAGTGCTGCAACACACAGAACAGATCACACAGTGCTGCAGCACCCTGAACAGGTCACAGAGTGCTACAGCACCCTGAACAGGTCACACACTGCTACACCACCCTGAACAGGTCCCACAGTGCTACAGCACCCTGAACAGGTCACACAGTGCTACAACACCCTGAACAGGTCACACAGAGCTACAACACCCTGAACAGGTCACACAGTGCTATAGCACCCTGAACAGATCACACAGTGCTACAGCACCCTGAACAGGTCACACAGTGCTATAGCACCCTGAACAGGTCACACAGTGCTACAGCACCCTGAACAGGTCACACAGTGCTACAGCACCCTGAACAGGTCACACAGTGCTATAGCACCCTGAACAGGTCACACAGTGCTACAGCAAGCTGAACAGGTCACACAGTGCTACAGCACCCTGAACAGGTCACACAGTGCTACAGCACCCTGAAAATGTCACACAGTGCTACAGCACCCTGAACAGGTCACAGAGAGCTACAACACCCTGAACAGATCACACAGTGCTACAGCACCCTGAACAGGTCACACAGTGCTACAGCACCCTGAACAGATCACACAGTGCTACAGCACCCTGAACAGGTCACAGAGAGCTACAACACCCTGAACAGATCACACAGTGCTACAGCACCCTGAACAGGTCACACAGTGCTACAGCACCCTGAACAGGTCACACAGTGCTACAACACACTGAACAGATCGCACAGTGCTACAGCACCCTGAACAGGTCACACAGTGCTACAGCACCCTGAACAGGTCACACAGAGCTACAGCACCCTGAACAGATCGCACAGTGCTACAGCACCCTGAACAGGTCACACAGAGCTACAGCACCCTGAACAGATCACACAGTGCTACAGCACCCTGAACAGATCACACAGTGCTACAGCACCCTCAACAGGTCACACAGTGCTACAGCACCCTGAACAGATCACACAGTGCTACAGCACCCTGAACTGGTCACACAGTGCTACAGCACCCTGAACAGATCACAAAGTGCTACAGCACCCTGAACAGATCCATCAGTGCTACAGCGCCCTGAACAGATCACACAGTGCTACAGCACCCTGAACAGATCACAAAGTGCTACAGCACCCTGAACAGATCCATCAGTGCTACAGCGCCCTGAACAGATCACACAGTGCTACAGCACCCTGAACAGGTCACACAGAGCTACAGCACCCTGAACAGATCACACAGTGCTACAGCACCCTGAACAGATCACACAGTGCTACAGCACCCTCAACAGGTCACACAGTGCTACAGCACCCTGAACAGGTCACACAGTGCTACAGCACCCTGAACAAGTCACACAGTGCTACAACACCCTGAACAGGTCACACAGAGCTACAGCACCCTGAACAGGTCACACAGTGTAACAGCACCCTGAACAGGTCACACAGTGCTACAGCATCCTGAACAGGTCACAGAGAGCTACAGCACCCTGAACAGATCACACAGTGTTACAGCACCCTGATCAGGGCACACAGTGCTACAGCACCATGAACAGTTCACACAGTGCTACAGCACCCTGAACAGATCACTCAGTGCTACAGCACCCTGAACAGACCACACAGTGCTACAGCACCCTGAACAGATCACACAGTGCTACAGCACCCTGAACAGATCACACAGTGCTACAGCACCCTCAACAGATCACACAGTGCTACAGCACCCTCAACAGGTCACACAGTGCTACAGCACGATGAACAGTTCACACAGTTCTACAGCACCCTGAACAGATCACACATTGCTCCAGCACCCTGAACAGATCACACAGTGCTACAGCACCCTGAACAGGGAACACAGTGCTACAGCATGATGAACAGTTCACACAGTGCTAAAGCACCCTGAACAGATCACACAGTGCTACAGCACCCTGAACAGATCACACAGAGCTACATCACCCTGAACAGGGCACACAGTGCTACAGCACCCTGAACAGATCGCAGAGTGCTACAGCACCCTGAACAGATCACACAGAGCTACAGGACCCTGAACAGATCACACAGAGCTACAGCACCCTGAACAGGGCACACAGTGCTACAGCACCCTGAACAGATCACACAGAGCTACAGCACCCTGAACAGGTCACACAGTGCTACAGCACCCTGATCAGATCACACAGTGCTACAGCACCCTGAACAGATCACACAGTGCTACAGCACCCTGAACAGGTAACACCGTGCTACAGCACCGTGAAAAGATCACACAGTGCTACAGCACCCTGAACAGATCACACAGTGCTACAGCACCCTGATCAGATCCAACAGTGCTACAGCACCCTGAACAGATCACACAGTGCTACAGCACCCTGAACAGGTCACACAGTGCTACAGCACCCTCAAAAGGTCACACAGTGCTACAGCACCATGAACAGGTCACACAGTGCGACAGCACCCACAACAGGTCACACTGTGCTACAGCAGCCTAAACAGGTCACAGAGTGCTACAGCACCCTGAACAGGTCACACAGTGGTACAACACACTGAATAGATCACACAGTGCTACAGCACCCTGATCAGGGCACACAGTGCTACAGCACCCTGAACAGGTCACACAGTGCTACAGCAACAGAACAGGTCACACAGTGCTACAGCACCCTCAACAGATGACACAGTGCTACAGCACCCTGAACAGGTCACACAGTGCTACAACACGCTGAACAGGTCACACAGTGCTACAGCACCCTGAACAGGTCACACAGTGCTGCAGCACCCTGAACATGTCACACAGTGCTGCAGCACCCTCAACAGGTCACACAGTGCTACAGCACCCTGAACAGGTCACACAGTGCTACAGCACCCTGAACAAGTCACACACTGCTACACCACCCTGAACAGGTCACACAGTGCTACAGCACCCTGAACAGGTCACACAGTGCTACAACACCCTGAACAGGTCACACAGAGCTACAACACCCTGAACAGGTCACACAGTGTAACAGCTCCCTGAACAGGTCACACAGTGCTACAGCACCCTGAACAGGTCACACAGTGCTACAACACACTGAACAGATCACACAGTGCTCCAGCACCCTAAACAGGTCACACAGTGCTACAGAACCCTGAACAGGTCACACAGTGCTACAGCACCCTGAAAATGTCACACAGTGCTACAACACCTTGAACAGGTCACAGAGAGCTACAACACCCTGAACACATCACACAGTGCTACAGCACACTGAACAGGGCACACAGTGGTACAGCACCCTCAACAGATCACACAGTGCTACAACACCCTGAACAGGTCACACAGTGCTACAGCACCCTGAACAGATCGCACAGTGCTACAGCACCCTGAACAGGTCACACAGTGCTACAGCACCCTGAACAGGTCACACAGAGCTACAGCACCCTGAACAGATCGCACAGTGCTACAGCACCCTGAACAGGTCACACAGAGCTACAGCACCCTGAACAGATCACACAGTGCTACAGCACCCTGAACAGATCACACAGTGCTACAGCACCCTCAACAGGTCACACAGTGCTACAGCACCCTGAACAGATCACACAGTGCTACAGCACCCTGAACTGGTCACACAGTGCTACAGCACCCTGAACAGATCACAAAGTGCTACAGCACCCTGAACAGATCCATCAGTGCTACAGCGCCCTGAACAGATCACACAGTGCTACAGCACCCTCAACAGGTCACACAGTGCTACAGCACCCTGAACAGATCACACAGAGCTACATCACCCTCAACAGATCACACAGTGCTACAGCACCCTGAACAGGGCACACAGTGCTACAGCACCCTGAACAGATCGCAGAGTGCTACAGCACCCTGAACAGATCACACAGAGCTACAGGACCCTGAACAGATCACACAGAGCTACAGCACCCTGAACAGGGCACACAGTGCTACAGCACCCTGAACAGATCACACAGAGCTACAGCACCCTGAACAGGTCACACAGTGCTACAGCACCCTGATCAGATCACACAGTGCTACAGCACCCTGAACAGATCACACAGTGCTACAGCACCCTGAACAGGTAACACCGTGCTACAGCACCGTGAAAAGATCACACAGTGCTACAGCACCCTGAACAGATCACACAGTGCTACAGCACCCTGATCAGATCCAACAGTGCTACAGCACCCTGAACAGATCACACAGTGCTACAGCACCCTGAACAGGTCACACAGTGCTACAGCACCCTCAAAAGGTCACACAGTGCTACAGCACCATGAACAGGTCACACAGTGCGACAGCACCCAGAACCGGTCACACTGTGCTACAGCAGCCTAAACAGGTCACAGAGTGCTACAGCACCCTGAACAGGTCACACAGTGGTACAACACACTGAATAGATCACACAGTGCTACAGCACCCTGATCAGGGCACACAGTGCTACAGCACCCTGAACAGGTCACACAGTGCTACAGCAACAGAACAGGTCACACAGTGCTACAGCACCCTCAACAGATGACACAGTGCTAGAGCACCCTGAACAGGTCACACAGTGCTACAACACGCTGAACAGGTCACACAGTGCTACAGCACCCTGAACAGGTCACACAGTGCTGCAGCACCCTGAACATGTCACACAGTGCTGCAGCACCCTCAACAGGTCACACAGTGCTACAGCACCCTGAACAGGTCACACAGTGCTACAGCACCCTGAACAAGTCACACACTGCTACACCACCCTGAACAGGTCACACAGTGCTACAGCACCCTGAACAGGTCACACAGTGCTACAACACCCTGAACAGGTCACACAGAGCTACAACACCCTGAACAGGTCACACAGTGTAACAGCTCCCTGAACAGGTCACACACTGCTACAGCGCCCTGAACAGGTCACACAGTGCTACAGCACCCTGAACAGGGCACACAGTGCTACAGCACCCTGAACAGGGCACACAGTGCTACAGCACCCTGAACAGGTCACACAGTGCTACAACACACTGAACAGATCACACAGTGCTCCAGCACCCTAAACAGGTCACACAGTGCTACAGAACCCTGAACAGGTCACACAGTGCTACAGCACCCTGAACAGGTCACACAGTGCTACAACACACTGAACAGATCACACAGTGCTCCAGCACCCTAAACAGGTCACACAGTGCTACAGAACCCTGAACAGGTCACACAGTGCTACAGCACCCTGAAAATGTCACACAGTGCTACAACACCTTGAACAGGTCACAGAGAGCTACAACACCCTGAACACATCACACAGTGCTACAGCACACTGAACAGGGCACACAGTTGTACAGCACCCTCAACAGATCACACAGTGCTACAACACCCTGAACAGGTCACACAGTGCTACAGCACCCTGAACAGATCGCACAGTGCTACAGCACCCTGAACAGGTCACACAGTGCTACAGCACCCTGAACAGGTCACACAGAGCTACAGCACCCTGAACAGATCGCACAGTGCTACAGCACCCTGAACAGGTCACACAGAGCTACAGCACCCTGAACAGATCACACAGTGCTACAGCACCCTGAACAGATCACACAGTGCTACAGCACCCTCAACAGGTCACACAGTGCTACAGCACCCTGAACAGATCACACAGTGCTACAGCACCCTGAACTGGTCACACAGTGCTACAGCACCCTGAACAGATCACAAAGTGCTACAGCACCCTGAACAGATCCATCAGTGCTACAGCGCCCTGAACAGATCACACAGTGCTACAGCACCCTCAACAGGTCACACAGTGCTACAGCACCATGAACATGTCACACAGTGCTACAGCACCCACAGCAGGTCACACAGTGCTACAGCAGCCTAAACAGGACACACAGTGCTACAGCACCCTGAACAGGTCACACAGTGTTACAGCTCCCTGAACAGGTCACACAGTGGTACAACACACTGAATAGATCACACAGTGCTACAGCACCCTGAACAGGTCTCACAGTGCTACAGCACCCTGAACAGGTCACACAGTGCTACAACACCCTGAACAGGTCACACAGTGCTACAGCACCCTGAACATGTCACACAGTGCTACAGCACCCTCAACAGATCACACATTGCTACAGCACCCTGAACTGGTCACACAGTGCTACAGCACTCTGAACAGGGCACACACTGCTACAGCACCCTGAACAGATCACACAGTGCTACAACACCCTGCACAGGTCATATAGTGCTACAGCACCCTGAACAGGTCACACAGTGCTACAGCACCCTGAACAAGTCACACAGTGCTACAACACCCTGAACAGGTCACACAGAGCTACAACACCCTGAACAGGTCACACAGTGTAACAGCACCCTGAACAGGTCACACAGTGCTCCAGCACCCTGAACAGGTCACACAGTGCTACAACACACTGAACAGATCACACAGTGCACCAGCACCCTAAACAGGTCACACAGTGCTACAGAACCCTGAACAGGTCACACAGTGCTACAGCACCCTGAAAATGTCACACAGTGCTACAACACCTTGAACAGGTCACAGAGAGCTACAACACCCTGCACAGATCACACAGTGCTACAGCACGCTGAACAGGGCACACAGTGGTACAGCACCCTCAACAGATCACACAGTGCTGCAACACCCTGAACAGGTCACACAGAGCTACAGAACCCTGAACAGATCGCACAGTGCTACAGCACCCTGAACAGGTCACACTACAGCACCCTCAACAGGTCAGACAGTACTACAGCACCCTGAACAGGTCTCACAGTGCAACAGCGCCCTGAACAGGTCACACAGAGCTACAGCACGCTGAACAGATCACACAGTGCTACAGCACCCTGAACAGGTCACACAGTGCTACAGCATCCTGAACAGGTCGCACAGTGCTACAGCACCCTGAACAGATCACACAGTGCTACAGCACCCTGAACAGGTCACACAGTGCTACAGCACCCTGAACAGGTCACACAGTGCTACAGCACCCTGAACAGATCACACACTGCTACACACCCTCAACAGGTCACACAGTGCTACAGCACCCTGAACAGATCACACACTGCTACAGCACCCTGATCAGATCACACAATGCTGCAGCACCCTGAACAGATCAAACAGTGCTACAGCACCCTGATCAGGGCACACAGTGCTACTGCACCATGGACAGTTCACACAGTGCTACAGCACCCTCAACAGGTCACACAATGCTACAGCACCCTTAACAGATCACACAGTGCTACAGAACCCAGAACAGATCACACAGTGTTACAGCACCCTGATCAGGACACACAATGTTACAGCACCATGAACAGTTCACACACAGTGCTACAGCACCCTGAACAGATCACACAGTGCTACAGCACCCTGAACAGATCACACAGTGCTACAGCACCGTCAACAGGTCACACAGTGCTACAGCACCCTGAACAGATCACACAGTGCAACAGCACCCTGAACAGATCACACAGTGCTACAGCACCCTGAACTGGTCACACAGTGCTACAGCACCCTGTACAGATCACACAGTGCAACAGCACCCTGAACAGATCACACAGTGCGACAGCACCCTGAACTGGTCACACAGTGCTACAGAACCCTGAACAGATCACACAGTGTTACAGCACCCTGACCAGGGCACACAGTGTTACAGCACCATGAACAGTTCACACAGTGCTACAGCACCCTGAACAGATCACACAGTGCTACAGCACCCTGAACAGATCACACAGTGCTACAGCACCGTCAACAGGTCACACAGTGCTACAGCACCCTGAACAGATCACACAGTGCAACAGCACCCTGAAAAGATCACACAGTGCTACAGCAGCGTCAACATGTCACACAGTGCTACAGCACCCTGAACAGATCACACAGTGCAACAGCACCCTGAACAGATCACACAGTGCTACAGCACCCTGAGCAGGTCACACAGTGCTACAACACCTTGAACAGGTCACAGAGAGCTACAACACCCTGAACAGATCACACAGTGCTACAGCACCCTGAACAGGGCACACAGTGCTACAGCACCCTCAACAGATCACACAGTGCTACAACACCCTGAACAGGTCCCACAGTGCTACAGCATCCTGAACAGGTGACAGAGAGCTACAGCACCCTGAACAGATCACACAGTGTTACAGCACCCTGATCAGGGCACACAGTGCTACAGCACCATGAACAGTTCACACAGTGCTACAGCACCCTGAACAGATCACTCAGTGCTACAGCACCCTGAACAGATCACACAGTGCTACAGCACCGTCAACAGGTCACACAGTGCTACAGCACCCTGAACAGATCACACAGTGCAACAGCACCCTGAACAGATCACACAGTGCTACAGCACCCTGAACAGATCACACAGTGCTACAGCACCCTCAACAGGTCACACATTGCTACAGCTCCCTGAACAGATCACACAGTGCTACAGCACCCTGCACAGATCACACACTGCTACAGCACCCTGAACAGGTCACACAGTGCTACAGCACCCTAAACAGGTCACACAGTGCTACAGCACCCTGAACAGGTCACACAGTGCTACAACACACTGAATAGATCACATAGTGCTGCAACACACAGAACAGATCACACAGTGCTGCAGCACCCTGAACAGGTCACAGAGTGCTACAGCACCCTGAACAGGTCACACACTGCTACACCACCCTGAACAGGTCCCACAGTGCTACAGCACCCTGAACAGGTCACACAGTGCTACAACACCCTGAACAGGTCACAGAGAGCTACAACACCCTGAACAGGTCACACAGTGCTATAGCACCCTGAACAGATCACACAGTGCTACAGCACCCTGAACAGGTCACACAGTGCTACAGCACCCTGAACAGGTCACACAGTGCTATAGCACCCTGAACAGGTCACACAGTGCTACAGCACCCTGAACAGGTCACACAGTGCTACAGCACCCTGAACAGGTCACACAGTGCTATAGCACCCTGAACAGGTCACACAGTGCTACAGCAAACTGAACAGGTCACACAGTGCTACAGCACCCTGAACAGGTCACACAGTGCTACAGCACCCTGAAAATGTCACACAGTGCTACAGCACCCTGAACAGGTCACAGAGAGCTACAACACCCTGAACAGATCACACAGTGCTACAGCACCCTGAACAGGTCACACAGTGCTACAGCACCCTGAACAGATCACACAGTGCTACAGCACCCTGAACAGGTCACAGAGAGCTACAACACCCTGAACAGATCACACAGTGCTACAGCACCCTGAACAGGTCACACAGTGCTACAGCACCCTGAACAGGTCACACAGTGCTACAACACACTGAACAGATCGCACAGTGCTACAGCACCCTGAACAGGTCACACAGTGCTACAGCACCCTGAACAGGTCACACAGAGCTACAGCACCCTGAACAGATCGCACAGTGCTACAGCACCCTGAACAGGTCACACAGAGCTACAGCACCCTGAACAGATCACACAGTGCTACAGCACCCTGAACAGATCACACAGTGCTACAGCACCCTCAACAGGTCACACAGTGCTACAGCACCCTGAACAGATCACACAGTGCTACAGCACCCTGAACTGGTCACACAGTGCTACAGCACCCTGAACAGATCACAAAGTGCTACAGCACCCTGAACAGATCCATCAGTGCTACAGCGCCCTGAACAGATCACACAGTGCTACAGCACCCTCAACAGGTCACACAGTGCTACAGCACCATGAACATGTCACACAGTGCTACAGCACCCACAACAGGTCACACACTGCTACAGCAGCCTAAACAGGACAGACAGTGCTACAGCACCCTGAACAGGTCACACAGTGTTACAGCACCCTGAACAGGTCACACAGTGGTACAACACACTGAATAGATCACACAGTGCTACAGCACCCTGAACAGGTCACACAGTGCTACAGCACCCTGAACAGGTCACACAGTGCTACAGCACCCTGAACAGGTCACACAGTGCTACAGCACCCTGAACAAGTCACACAGTGCTACAACACCCTGAACAGGTCACACAGTGTAACAGCACCCTGAACAGGTCACATAGTGCTACAGCATCCTGAACAGGTCACAGAGAGCTACAGCACCCTGAACAGATCACACAGTGTTACAGCACCCTGATCAGGGCACACAGTGCTACAGCACCATGAACAGTTCACACAGTGCTACAGCACCCTGAACAGATCACTCAGTGCTACAGCACCCTGAACAGATCACACAGTGCTACAGCACCGTCAACAGGTCACACAGTGCTACAGCACCCTGAACAGATCACACAGTGCAACAGCACCCTGAACAGATCACACAGTGCTACAGCACCCTGAACAGATCACACAGTGCTACAGCACCCTCAACAGGTCACACATTGCTACAGCACCCTGAACAGATCACACAGTGCTACAGCACCCTGCACAGATCACACACTGCTACAGCACCCTGAACAGGTCACACAGTGCTACAGCACCCTAAACAGGTCACACAGTGCTACAGCACCCTGAACAGGTCACACAGTGCTACAACACACTGAATAGATCACATAGTGCTACAACACACAGAACAGATCACACAGTGCTGCAGCACCCTGAACAGGTCACAGAGTGCTACAGCACCCTGAACAGGTCACACACTGCTACACCACCCTGAACAGGTCCCACAGTGCTACAGCACCCTGAACAGGTCACACAGTGCTACAACACCCTGAACAGGTCACACAGAGCTACAACACCCTGAACAGGTCACACAGTGCTAAAGCACCCTGAACAGATCACACAGTGCTACAGCACCCTGAACAGGTCACACAGTGCTACAGCACCCTGAACAGGTCACACAGTGCTATAGCACCCTGAACAGGTCACACAGTGCTACAGCACCCTGAACAGGTCACACAGTGCTACAGCACCCTGAACAGGTCACACAGTGCTATAGCACCCTGAACAGGTCACACAGTGCTACAGCACCCTGAACAGGTCACACAGTGCTACAGCACCCTGAACAGGTCACACAGTGCTACAGCACCCTGAAAATGTCACACAGTGCTACAGCACACTGAACAGGTCACAGAGAGCTACAACACCCTGAACAGATCACACAGTGCTACAGCACCCTGAACAGGTCACACAGTGCTACAGCACCCTGAACAGATCACACAGTGCTACAGCACCCTGAACAGGTCACAGAGAGCTACAACACCCTGAACAGATCACACAGTGCTACAGCACCCTGAACAGGTCACACAGTGCTACAGCACCCTGAACAGGTCACACAGTGCTACAACACACTGAACAGATCGCACAGTGCTACAGCACCCTGAACAGGTCACACAGTGCTACAGCACCCTGAACAGGTCACACAGAGCTACAGCACCCTGAACAGATCGCACAGTGCTACAGCACCCTGAACAGGTCACACAGAGCTACAGCACCCTGAACAGATCACACAGTGCTACAGCACCCTGAACAGATCACACAGTGCTACAGCACCCTCAACAGGTCACACAGTGCTACAGCTCCCTCAACAGGTCACACAGTGCTACAGCACCCTGAACAGATCGCACAGTGCTACAGCACCCTGAACAGATCACACAGTGCTACAGCACCCTGAACAGGTAACACCGTGCTACAGCACCCTGAAAAGATCACACAGTGCTGCAGCACCCTGAACAGGTAACATAGTGTTAAACCACCCTGAACAGGTCACACAGTGTTACAGCACCCTGAACAGATCACACAGTGCTATAGCACCCTCAACAGGTCACACAGTGCTACAGTACCCTGAACAGGTCACACAGTGCTACAGCACCCTGAACTGGTCACACAGTTCTACAGCACCCTGAACAGATCACACAGTGCTACAGCACCCTGAACAGATCACACAGTGCTACAGCACCTGAACAGATCGATCAGGGCTACAGCGCCCTGAACAAATCACACAGTGCTACAGCACCCTCAACAGGTCACACAGTGCTACAGCACCATGAACACGTCACACAGTGCTACAGCACCCACAACAGGTCACACAGTGCTACAGCAGCCTAAACAGGTCACACAGTGCTACAGCACCCTGAACAGGTCACACAGTGCTACAGCACCCTGAACAGGTCACACAGTGGTACAACACAGTGAATAGATCACACAGTGCTACAGCACCCTGAACAGGTCACACAGTGCTACAGCACCCTGAACAGGTCACACAGTGCTACAGCACCCTCAACAGGTCACACAGTGCTACAGCACCCTGAACAGGTCACACAGTGCTACAGCACCCTGAACATGTCACACAGTGCTACAGCACCCTCAACAGATCACACAGTGCTACAGCACCCTGAACAGGTCACACAGTGCTACAGCACCCTGAACAGGTCACACAGTGCTACAGCACCCTGAACATGTCACACAGTGCTACAGCACCCTCAACAGGTAACACAGTGCTACTGCACCCTGAACAGGTCACACAGTGCTGCAGCACCCTGAACAGGTCACACAGTGCTACAGCACCCTGAACAGGTCACACACTGCTCCACCACCATGAACAGGTCACACAGTGCTACAACACACTGAACAGATCACACAGTGCACCAGCACCCTAAACAGGTCACACAGTGCTACAGAACCCTGAACAGGTCACACAGTGCTACAGCACCCTGAAAATGTCACACAGTGCTACAACACCTTGAACTGGTCACAGAGAGCTACAACACCCTGCACAGATCACACAGTGCTACAGCACCCTGAACAGGGCACACAGTGGTACAGCACCCTCAACAGATCACACAGTGCTACAACACCCTGAACAGGTCACACAGAGCGACAGAACCCTGAACAGATCGCACAGTGCTACAGCACCCTGAACAGGTCACACTACAGCACCCTCAACAGGTCAGACAGTACTACAGCACCCTGAACAGGTCTCACAGTGCAACAGCGCCCTGAACAGGTCACACAGAGCTACAGCACCCTGAACAGATCACACAGTGCTACAGCACCCTGAACAGGTCACACAGAGCTACAGCACCCTGAACAGATCACACAGTGCTACAGCACCCTGAACAGGTCACACAGTGCTACAGCATCCTGAACAGGTCGCACAGTGCTAGAGCACCCTGAACAGATCACACAGTGCTACAGCACCCTCAACAGGTCACACAGTGCTACAGCGCCCTGAACAGATCACACACTGCTACACACCCTCAACAGGTCACACAGTGCTACAGCACCCTGAACAGATCACACACTGCTACAGCACCCTGATCAGATCACACAATGCTGCAGCACCCTGAACAGATCAAACAGTGCTACAGCACCCTGATCAGGGCACACAGTGCTACTGCACCATGGACAGTTCACACAGTGCTACAGCACCCTCAACAGGTCACACAATGCTACAGCACCCTTAACAGATCACACAGTGCTACAGAACCCAGAACAGATCACACAGTGTTACAGCACCCTGATCAGGACACACTATGTTACAGCACCATGAACAGTTCACACACAGTGCTACAGCACCCTGAACAGATCACACAGTGCTACAGCACCCTGAACAGATCACACAGTGCTACAGCACCGTCAACAGGTCACACAGTGCTACAGCACCCTGAACAGATCACACAGTGCAACAGCACCCTGAACAGATCACACAGTGCTACAGCACCCTGAACTGGTCACACAGTGCTACAGCACCCTGAACAGATCACACAGTGCAACCGCACCCTGAACAGATCACACAGTGCGACAGCACCCTGAACTGGTCACACAGTGCTACAGAACCCTGAACAGATCACACAGTGTTACAGCACCCTGATCAGGGCACACAGTGTTACAGCACCATGAACAGTTCACACAGTGCTACAGCACCCTGAACAGATCACACAGTGCTACAGCACCCTGAACAGATCACACAGTGCTACAGCACCGTCAACAGGTCACACAGTGCTACAGCACCCTGAACAGATCACACAGTGCAACAGCACCCTGAAAAGATCACACAGTGCTACAGCACCGTCAACATGTCACACAGTGCTACAGCACCCTGAACAGATCACACAGTGCAACAGCACCCTGAACAGATCACACAGTGCTACAGCACCCTGAGCAGGTCACACAGTGCTACAACACCTTGAACAGGTCACAGAGAGCTACAACACCCTGAACAGATCACACAGTGCTACAGCACCCTGAACAGGGCACACAGTGCTACAGCACCCTCAACAGATCACACAGTGCTACAACACCCTGAACAGGTCCCACAGTGCTACAGCATCCTGAACAGGTGACAGAGAGCTACAGCACCCTGAACAGATCACACAGTGTTACAGCACCCTGATCAGGGCACACAGTGCTACAGCACCATGAACAGTTCACACAGTGCTACAGCACCCTGAACAGATCACTCAGTGCTACAGCACCCTGAACAGATCACACAGTGCTACAGCACCGTCAACAGGTCACACAGTGCTACAGCACCCTGAACAGATCACACAGTGCAACAGCACCCTGAACAGATCACACAGTGCTACAGCACCCTGAACAGATCACACAGTGCTACAGCACCCTCAACAGGTCACACATTGCTACAGCTCCCTGAACAGATCACACAGTGCTACAGCACCCTGCACAGATCACACACTGCTACAGCACCCTGAACAGGTCACACAGTGCTACAGCACCCTAAACAGGTCACACAGTGCTACAGCACCCTGAACAGGTCACACAGTGCTACAACACACTGAATAGATCACATAGTGCTGCAACACACAGAACAGATCACACAGTGCTGCAGCACCCTGAACAGGTCACAGAGTGCTACAGCACCCTGAACAGGTCACACACTGCTACATCACCTTGAACAGGTCCCACAGTGCTACAGCACCCTGAACAGGTCACACAGTGCTACAACACCCTGAACAGGTCACACAGAGCTACAACACCCTGAACAGGTCACACAGTGCTATAGCACCCTGAACAGATCACACAGTGCTACAGCACCCTGAACAGGTCACACAGTGCTACAGCACCCTGAACAGGTCACACAGTGCTATAGCACCCTGAACAGGTCACACAGTGCTACAGCACCCTGAACAGGTCACACAGTGCTACAGCACCCTGAACAGGTCACACAGTGCTACAGCACCCACAACAGGTCACACAGTGCTACAGCAGCCTAAACAGGTCACACAGTGCTACAGCACCCTGAACAGGTCACACAGTGCTACAGCACCCTGAACAGGTCACACAGTGGTACAACACAGTGAATAGATCACACAGTGCTACAGCACCCTGAACAGGTCACACAGTGCTACAGCACCCTGAACAGGTCACACAGTGCTACAGCACCCTCAACAGGTCACACAGTGCTACAGCACCCTGAACAGGTCACACAGTGCTACAGCACCCTGAACATGTCACACAGTGCTACAGCACCCTCAACAGATCACACAGTGCTACAGCACCCTGAACAGGTCACACAGTGCTACAGCACCCTGAACAGGTCACACAGTGCTACAGCACCCTGAACATGTCACACAGTGCTACAGCACCCTCAACAGGTAACACAGTGCTACTGCACCCTGAACAGGTCACACAGTGCTGCAGCACCCTGAACAGGTCACACAGTGCTACAGCACCCTGAACAGGTCACACACTGCTCCACCACCATGAACAGGTCACACAGTGCTACAACACACTGAACAGATCACACAGTGCACCAGCACCCTAAACAGGTCACACAGTGCTACAGAACCCTGAACAGGTCACACAGTGCTACAGCACCCTGAAAATGTCACACAGTGCTACAACACCTTGAACTGGTCACAGAGAGCTACAACACCCTGCACAGATCACACAGTGCTACAGCACCCTGAACAGGGCACACAGTGGTACAGCACCCTCAACAGATCACACAGTGCTACAACACCCTGAACAGGTCACACAGAGCGACAGAACCCTGAACAGATCGCACAGTGCTACAGCACCCTGAACAGGTCACACTACAGCACCCTCAACAGGTCAGACAGTACTACAGCACCCTGAACAGGTCTCACAGTGCAACAGCGCCCTGAACAGGTCACACAGAGCTACAGCACCCTGAACAGATCACACAGTGCTACAGCACCCTGAACAGGTCACACAGAGCTACAGCACCCTGAACAGATCACACAGTGCTACAGCACCCTGAACAGGTCACACAGTGCTACAGCATCCTGAACAGGTCGCACAGTGCTAGAGCACCCTGAACAGATCACACAGTGCTACAGCACCCTCAACAGGTCACACAGTGCTACAGCGCCCTGAACAGATCACACACTGCTACACACCCTCAACAGGTCACACAGTGCTACAGCACCCTGAACAGATCACACACTGCTACAGCACCCTGATCAGATCACACAATGCTGCAGCACCCTGAACAGATCAAACAGTGCTACAGCACCCTGATCAGGGCACACAGTGCTACTGCACCATGGACAGTTCACACAGTGCTACAGCACCCTCAACAGGTCACACAATGCTACAGCACCCTTAACAGATCACACAGTGCTACAGAACCCAGAACAGATCACACAGTGTTACAGCACCCTGATCAGGACACACTATGTTACAGCACCATGAACAGTTCACACACAGTGCTACAGCACCCTGAACAGATCACACAGTGCTACAGCACCCTGAACAGATCACACAGTGCTACAGCACCGTCAACAGGTCACACAGTGCTACAGCACCCTGAACAGATCACACAGTGCAACAGCACCCTGAACAGATCACACAGTGCTACAGCACCCTGAACTGGTCACACAGTGCTACAGCACCCTGAACAGATCACACAGTGCAACCGCACCCTGAACAGATCACACAGTGCGACAGCACCCTGAACTGGTCACACAGTGCTACAGAACCCTGAACAGATCACACAGTGTTACAGCACCCTGATCAGGGCACACAGTGTTACAGCACCATGAACAGTTCACACAGTGCTACAGCACCCTGAACAGATCACACAGTGCTACAGCACCCTGAACAGATCACACAGTGCTACAGCACCGTCAACAGGTCACAGAGTGCTACAGCACCCTGAACAGATCACACAGTGCAACAGCACCCTGAAAAGATCACACAGTGCTACAGCACCGTCAACATGTCACACAGTGCTACAGCACCCTGAACAGATCACACAGTGCAACAGCACCCTGAACAGATCACACAGTGCTACAGCACCCTGAGCAGGTCACACAGTGCTACAACACCTTGAACAGGTCACAGAGAGCTACAACACCCTGAACAGATCACACAGTGCTACAGCACCCTGAACAGGGCACACAGTGCTACAGCACCCTCAACAGATCACACAGTGCTACAACACCCTGAACAGGTCCCACAGTGCTACAGCATCCTGAACAGGTGACAGAGAGCTACAGCACCCTGAACAGATCACACAGTGTTACAGCACCCTGATCAGGGCACACAGTGCTACAGCACCATGAACAGTTCACACAGTGCTACAGCACCCTGAACAGATCACTCAGTGCTACAGCACCCTGAACAGATCACACAGTGCTACAGCACCGTCAACAGGTCACACAGTGCTACAGCACCCTGAACAGATCACACAGTGCAACAGCACCCTGAACAGATCACACAGTGCTACAGCACCCTGAACAGATCACACAGTGCTACAGCACCCTCAACAGGTCACACATTGCTACAGCTCCCTGAACAGATCACACAGTGCTACAGCACCCTGCACAGATCACACACTGCTACAGCACCCTGAACAGGTCACACAGTGCTACAGCACCCTAAACAGGTCACACAGTGCTACAGCACCCTGAACAGGTCACACAGTGCTACAACACACTGAATAGATCACATAGTGCTGCAACACACAGAACAGATCACACAGTGCTGCAGCACCCTGAACAGGTCACAGAGTGCTACAGCACCCTGAACAGGTCACACACTGCTACATCACCCTGAACAGGTCCCACAGTGCTACAGCACCCTGAACAGGTCACACAGTGCTACAACACCCTGAACAGGTCACACAGAGCTACAACACCCTGAACAGGTCACACAGTGCTATAGCACCCTGAACAGATCACACAGTGCTACAGCACCCTGAACAGGTCACACAGTGCTACAGCACCCTGAACAGGTCACACAGTGCTACAGCACCCTGAACAGGTCACACAGTGCTACAGCACCCTGAACAGGTCACACAGTGCTATAGCACCCTGAACAGGTCACACAGTGCTACAGCAAACTGAACAGGTCACACAGTGCTACAGCACCCTGAACAGGTCACACAGTGCTACAGCACCCTGAAAATGTCACACAGTGCTACAGCACCCTGAACAGGTCACAGAGAGCTACAACACCCTGAACAGATCACACAGTGCTACAGCACCCTGAACAGGTCACACAGTGCTACAGCACCCTGAACAGATCACACAGTGCTACAGCACCCTGAACAGGTCACAGAGAGCTACAACACCCTGAACAGATCACACAGTGCTACAGCACCCTGAACAGGTCACACAGTGCTACAGCACCCTGAACAGGTCACACAGTGCTACAACACACTGAACAGATCGCACAGTGCTACAGCACCCTGAGCAGGTCACACAGTGCTACAGCACCCTGAACAGGTCACACAGAGCTACAGCACCCTGAACAGATCGCACAGTGCTACAGCACCCTGAACAGGTCACACAGAGCTACAGCACCCTGAACAGATCACACAGTGCTACAGCACCCTGAACAGATCACACAGTGCTACAGCACCCTCAACAGGTCACACAGTGCTACAGCACCCTGAACAGATCACACAGTGCTACAGCACCCTGAACTGGTCACACAGTGCTACAGCACCCTGAACAGATCACAAAGTGCTACAGCACCCTGAACAGATCCATCAGTGCTACAGCGCCCTGAACAGATCACACAGTGCTACAGCACCCTCAACAGGTCACACAGTGCTACAGCACCATGAACATGTCACACAGTGCTACAGCACCCACAACAGGTCACACAGTGCTACAGCAGCCTAAACAGGACACACAGTGCTACAGCACCCTGAACAGGTCACACAGTGTTACAGCACCCTGAACAGGTCACACAGTGGTACAACACGCTAAATAGATCACACAGTGCTACAGCACCCTGAACAGGTCACACAGTGCTACAGCACCCTGAACAGGTCACACAGTGCTACAGCACCCTGAACAGGTCACACAGTGCTACAGCACCCTGAACAAGTCACACAGTGCTACAACACCCTGAACAGGTCACACAGTGTAACAGCACCCTGAACAGGTCACATAGTGCTACAGCATCCTGAACAGGTCACAGAGAGCTACAGCACCCTGAACAGATCACACAGTGTTACAGCACCCTGATCAGGGCACACAGTGCTACAGCACCATGAACAGTTCACACAGTGCTACAGCACCCTGAACAGATCACTCAGTGCTACAGCACCCTGAACAGATCACACAGTGCTACAGCACCGTCAACAGGTCACACAGTGCTACAGCACCCTGAACAGATCACACAGTGCAACAGCACCCTGAACAGATCACACAGTGCTCCAGCACCCTGAACAGATCACACAGTGCTACAGCACCCTGAACAGGTCACACATTGCTACAGCACCCTGAACAGATCACACAGTGCTACAGCACCCTGCACAGATCACACACTGCTACAGCACCCTGAACAGGTCACACAGTGCTACAGCACCCTAAACAGGTCACACAGTGCTACAGCACCCTGAACAGGTCACACAGTGCTACAACACACTGAATAGATCACATAGTGCTACAACACACAGAACAGATCACACAGTGCTGCAGCACCCTGAACAGGTCACAGAGTGCTACAGCACCCTGAACAGGTCACACACTGCTACACCACCCTGAACAGGTCCCACAGTGCTACAGCACCCTGAACAGGTCACACAGTGCTACAACACCCTGAACAGGTCACACAGAGCTACAACACCCTGAACAGGTCACACAGTGCTATAGCACCCTGAACAGATCACACAGTGCTACAGCACCCTGAACAGGTCACACAGTGCTACAGCACCCTGAACAGGTCACACAGTGCTATAGCACCCTGAACAGGTCACACAGTGCTACAGCACCCTGAACAGGTCACACAGTGCTACAGCACCCTGAACAGGTCACACAGTGCTATAGCACCCTGAACAGGTCACACAGTGCTACAGCACCCTGAACAGGTCACACAGTGCTACAGCACCCTGAACAGGTCACACAGTGCTACAGCACCCTGAAAATGTCACACAGTGCTACAGCACACTGAACAGGTCACAGAGAGCTACAACACCCTGAACAGATCACACAGTGCTACAGCACCCTGAACAGGTCACACAGTGCTACAGCACCCTGAACAGATCACACAGTGCTACAGCACCCTGAACAGGTCACAGAGAGCTACAACACCCTGAACAGATCACACAGTGCTACAGCACCCTGAACAGGTCACACAGTGCTACAGCACCCTGAACAGGTCACACAGTGCTACAACACACTGAACAGATCGCACAGTGCTACAGCACCCTGAACAGGTCACACAGTGCTACAGCACCCTGAACAGGTCACACAGAGCTACAGCACCCTGAACAGATCGCACAGTGCTACAGCACCCTGAACAGGTCACACAGAGCTACAGCACCCTGAACAGATCACACAGTGCTACAGCACCCTGAACAGATCACACAGTGCTAAAGCACCCTCAACAGGTCACACAGTGCTACAGCTCCCTCAACAGGTCACACAGTGCTACAGCACCCTGAACAGATCGCACAGTGCTACAGCACCCTGAACAGATCACACAGTGCTACAGCACCCTGAACAGGTAACACCGTGCTACAGCACCCTGAAAAGATCACACAGTGCTGCAGCACCCTGAACAGGTAACATAGTGTTAAACCACCCTGAACAGGTCACACAGTGTTACAGCACCCTGAACAGATCACACAGTGCTATAGCACCCTCAACAGGTCACACAGTGCTACAGTACCCTGAACAGGTCACACAGTGCTACAGCACCCTGAACTGGTCACACAGTTCTACAGCACCCTGAACAGATCACACAGTGCTACAGCACCCTGAACAGATCACACAGTGCTACAGCACCTGAACAGATCCATCAGGGCTACAGCGCCCTGAACAAATCACACAGTGCTACAGCACCCTCAACAGGTCACACAGTGCTACAGCACCATGAACACGTCACACAGTGCTACAGCACCCACAACAGGTCACACAGTGCTACAGCAGCCTAAACTGGTCACACAGTGCTACAGCACCCTGAACAGGTCACACAGTGCTACAGCACCCTGAACAGGTCACACAGTGGTACAACACAGTGAATAGATCACACAGTGCTACAGCATCCTGAACAGGTCACACAGTGCTACAGCACCCTGAACAGGTCACACAGTGCTACAGCACCCTCAACAGGTCACACAGTGCTACAGCACCCTGAACAGGTCACACAGTGCTACAGCACCCTGAACATGTCACACAGTGCTACAGCACCCTCAACAGGTCACACAGTGCTACAGCACCCTGAACAGGTCACACAGTGCTACAGCACCCTGAACATGTCACACAGTGCTACAGCACCCTCAACAGGTAACACAGTGCTACTGCACCCTGAACAGGTCACACAGTGCTGCAGCACCCTGAACAGGTCACACAGTGCTACAGCACCCTGAACAGGTCACACACTGCTCCACCACCATGAACAGGTCACACAGTGCTACAGCATCCTGAACAGGGCACACAGTGTTACAACACCCTGCACAGGTCACATAGTGCTACAGCACCCTGAACAGGTCACACAGTGCTACAGCACCCTGAACAGGTCACACAGTGCTACAGCACCCTGAACAGGTCACACAGTGCTACAGCACCCTGAACAGGTCACACAGTGCTACAACACACTGAACAGATCACACAGTGCTCCAGCACCCTAAACAGGTCACACAGTGCTACAGAACCCTGAACAGGTCACATAGTTCTACAGCACCCTGAAAATGTCACACAGTGCTACAACACCCTGAACAGGTCACAGAGAGCTACAACACCCTGCACAGATCACACAGTGCTACAGCACCCTGAACAGGGCACACAGTGGTACAGCACCCTCAACAGATCACACAGTGCTACAGCACCCTGAACATTTAACACAGTGCTACAGCACCCTCAACAGGTCACACAGAGCTACAGCACCCTCAACAGGTCACACAGTGCAACAGCACCCTGAACAGATCACACAGTGCTACAGCACCCTGAACTGGTCACACAGTGCTGCAGAACCCTGAACAGATCACACAGTGTTACAGCACCCTGATCAGGGCACACAGTGTTACAGCACCATGAACAGTTCACACAGTGCTACAGCACCCTGAACAGATCACACAGTGCTACAGAACCCTGAACAGATCACACAGTGCTACAGCACCGTCAACAGGTCACACAGTGCTACAGCACCCTGAACAGATCACACTGTGCAACAGCACCCTGAAAAGATCACACAGTGCTACAGCACCGTCAACATGTCACACAGTGCTACAGCACCCTGAACAGATCACACAGTGCAACAGCACCCTGAACAGATCACACAGTGCTACAGCACCCTGAACAGGTCACAAGTGCTACAGCACCCTCAACAGATCACACAGTGCTACAGCACCCTGAACAGATCACACAGTGCGACAGCACCCTGATCAGGGCACACAGTGTTACAGCACCATGAACAGTTCACACAGTGCTACAGAACCCTGAACCGGTCACACAGTGCTGCAGCACCCTGAACAGGTCACACAGTACTACAGCACCCTGAAAAGTTCACACAGTGCTCCAGCACCCTGAACAGGTCACACAGTGCTACAGCACCCTGAACAGGTCAAACAGTTGTACAGCACCCTGAACAGGTCACACAGTGCTACAGCACCCTCAACAGGTCACACAGTGCTACAGCACCCTGAACAGGTCACACAGTGCTACAGTACCCTGAACAGGTCACACAGTGCTACAGCACCCTGAACAGGTCACACAGTGCTACAACACCCTGAACAGGTCACACAGTGCTACAGCACCCTGAACAGTTCACACAGTGCTACAGCACCCTGAACAGATCACACAGTGCTACAACACCCTGAACAGGTCACACAGTGCTACAGCACCCTGAACAGGTCACACAGTGCTACAGCACCCTGAACAGGTCACACAGTGCTACAGCACCCTGAACAGATCACACAGTGCTACAGCACCCTGAACAGATCACACACTGCTACAGCACCCTCAACAGGTCACACAGTGCTACAGCACCCTGGGCAGATAACACAGTGCTACAGCACCCTGATCAGATCACACAATGCTACAGCATCCTGAACAGATCACACAGTGCTACAGCACCCTGAACAGGTCACACAGTGCTACAGCACCCTGGGCAAATCACACAGTGCTACAGCACCCTGATCAGATCACACAATGCTACAGCACCCTGAACAGATCACACACTGCTACAGCACCCTCAACAGGTCACACAGTGCTACAGCACCCTGGGCAGATCACACAGTGCTACAGCACCCTGATCAGATCACACAGTGCTACAGCACCCTGATCAGGGCACACAGTGCTACTGCACCATGGACAGTTCACACAGTGCTACAGCACGCTGAACAGGTCACACAGTGCTACAGCACCCTGAACAGATCACACAGTGCTACAGCACCCTCAACAGGTCACACATTGCTACAGCAACCTGAACAGATCACACAGTGCTACAGCACCTGAACAGATCCATCAGTGCTACAGCGCCCTGAACAGATCACACAGTGCTACAGCACCCTCAACAGGTCACACAGTGCTACAGCACCATGAACATGTCACACAGTGCTACAGCACCCACAACAGGTCACACAGTGCTACAGCAGCCTAAACAGGACACACAGTGCTACAGCACCCTGAACAGGTCACACAGTGTTACAGCACCCTGAACAGGTCACACAGTGGTACAACACACTGAATAGATCACACAGTGCTACAGCACCCTGAACAGGTCACACAGTGCTACAGCACCCTGAACAGGTCACACAGTGCTACAGCACCCTGAACAGGTCACACAGTGCTACAGCACCCTGAACAAGTCACACAGTGCTACAACACCCTGAACAGGTCACACAGTGTAACAGCACCCTGAACAGGTCACATAGTGCTACAGCATCCTGAACAGGTCACAGAGAGCTACAGCACCCTGAACAGATCACACAGTGTTACAGCACCCTGATCAGGGCACACAGTGCTACAGCACCATGAACAGTTCACACAGTGCTACAGCACCCTGAACAGATCACTCAGTGCTACAGCACCCTGAACAGATCACACAGTGCTACAGCACCGTCAACAGGTCACACAGTGCTACAGCACCCTGAACAGATCACACAGTGCAACAGCACCCTGAACAGATCACACAGTGCTCCAGCACCCTGAACAGATCACACAGTGCTACAGCACCCTCAACAGGTCACACATTGCTACAGCACCCTGAACAGATCACACAGTGCTACAGCACCCTGCACAGATCACACACTGCTACAGCACCCTGAACAGGTCACACAGTGCTACAGCACCCTAAACAGGTCACACAGTGCTACAGCACCCTGAACAGGTCACACAGTGCTACAACACACTGAATAGATCACATAGTGCTACAACACACAGAACAGATCACACAGTGCTGCAGCACCCTGAACAGGTCACAGAGTGCTACAGCACCCTGAGCAGGTCACACACTGCTACACCACCCTGAACAGGTCCCACAGTGCTACAGCACCCTGAACAGGTCACACAGTGCTACAACACCCTGAACAGGTCACACAGAGCTACAACACCCTGAACAGGTCACACAGTGCTATAGCACCCTGAACAGATCACACAGTGCTACAGCACCCTGAACAGGTCACACAGTGCTACAGCACCCTGAACAGGTCACACAGTGCTATAGCACCCTGAACAGGTCACACAGTGCTACAGCACCCTGAACAGGTCACACAGTGCTACAGCACCCTGAACAGGTCACACAGTGCTGTAGCACCCTGAACAGGTCACACAGTGCTACAGCACCCTGAACAGGTCACACAGTGCTACAGCACCCTGAACAGGTCACACAGTGCTACAGCACCCTGAAAATGTCACACAGTGCTACAGCACACTGAACAGGTCACAGAGAGCTACAACACCCTGAACAGATCACACAGTGCTACAGCACCCTGAACAGGTCACACAGTGCTACAGCACCCTGAACAGATCACACAGTGCTACAGCACCCTGAACAGGTCACAGAGAGCTACAACACCCTGAACAGATCACACAGTGCTACAGCACCCTGAACAGGTCACACAGTGCTACAGCACCCTGAACAGGTCACACAGTGCTACAACACACTGAACAGATCGCACAGTGCTACAGCACCCTGAACAGGTCACACAGTGCTACAGCACCCTGAACAGGTCACACAGAGCTACAGCACCCTGAACAGATCGCACAGTGCTACAGCACCCTGAACAGGTCACACAGAGCTACAGCACCCTGAACAGATCACACAGTGCTACAGCACCCTGAACAGATCACACAGTGCTACAGCACCCTCAACAGGTCACACAGTGCTACAGCTCCCTCAACAGGTCACACAGTGCTACAGCACCCTGAACAGATCGCACAGTGCTACAGCACCCTGAACAGATCACACAGTGCTACAGCACCCTGAACAGGTAACACCGTGCTACAGCACCCTGAAAAGATCACACAGTGCTGCAGCACCCTGAACAGGTAACATAGTGTTAAACCACCCTGAACAGGTCACACAGTGTTACAGCACCCTGAACAGATCACACAGTGCTATAGCACCCTCAACAGGTCACACAGTGCTACAGTACCCTGAACAGGTCACACAGTGCTACAGCACCCTGAACTGGTCACACAGTTCTACAGCACCCTGAACAGATCACACAGTGCTACAGCACCCTGAACAGATCACACAGTGCTACAGCACCTGAACAGATCCATCAGGGCTACAGCGCCCTGAACAAATCACACAGTGCTACAGCACCCTCAACAGGTCACACAGTGCTACAGCACCATGAACACGTCACACAGTGCTACAGCACCCACAACAGGTCACACAGTGCTACAGCAGCCTAAACTGGTCACACAGTGCTACAGCACCCTGAACAGGTCACACAGTGCTACAGCACCCTGAACAGGTCACACAGTGGTACAACACAGTGAATAGATCACACAGTGCTACAGCACCCTGAACAGGTCACACAGTGCTACAGCACCCTGAACAGGTCACACAGTGCTACAGCACCCTCAACAGGTCACACAGTGCTACAGCACCCTGAACAGGTCACACAGTGCTACAGCACCCTGAACATGTCACACAGTGCTACAGCACCCTCAACAGATCACACAGTGCTACAGCACCCTGAACAGGTCACACAGTGCTACAGCACCCTCAACAGGTAACACAGTGCTACTGCACCCTGAACAGGTCACACAGTGCTGCAGCACCCTGAACAGGTCACACAGTGCTACAGCACCCTGAACAGGTCACACACTGCTCCACCACCATGAACAGGTCACACAGTGCTACAGCATCCTGAACAGGGCACACAGTGTTACAACACCCTGCACAGGTCACATAGTGCTACAGCACCCTGAACAGGTCACACAGTGCTACAGCACCCTGAACAGGTCACACAGTGCTACAGCACCCTGAACAGGTCACACAGTGCTACAACACACTGAACAGATCACACAGTGCTCCAGCACCCTAAACAGGTCACACAGTGCTACAGAACCCTGAACAGGTCACATAGTGCTACAGCACCCTGAACATTTAACACAGTGCTACAGCACCCTCAACAGGTCACACAGAGCTACAGCACCCTCAACAGGTCACACAGTGCAACAGCACCCTGAACAGATCACACAGTGCTACAGCACCCTGAACTGGTCACACAGTGCTGCAGAACCCTGAACAGATCACACAGTGTTACAGCACCCTGATCAGGGCACACAGTGTTACAGCACCATGAACAGTTCACACAGTGCTACAGCACCCTGAACAGATCACACAGTGCTACAGAACCCTGAACAGATCACACAGTGCTACAGCACCGTCAACAGGTCACACAGTGCTACAGCACCCTGAACAGATCACACTGTGCAACAGCACCCTGAAAAGATCACACAGTGCTACAGCACCGTCAACATGTCACACAGTGCTACAGCACCCTGAACAGATCACACAGTGCAACAGCACCCTGAACAGATCACACAGTGCTACAGCACCCTGAACAGGTCACAAGTGCTACAGCACCCTCAACAGATCACACAGTGCTACAGCACCCTGAACAGATCACACAGTGCGACAGCACCCTGATCAGGGCACACAGTGTTACAGCACCATGAACAGTTCACACAGTGCTACAGCACCCTGAACCGGTCACACAGTGCTGCAGCACCCTGAACAGGTCACACAGTACTACAGCACCCTGAAAAGTTCACACAGTGCTCCAGCACCCTGAACAGGTCACACAGTGCTACAGCACCCTGAACAGGTCAAACAGTTGTACAGCACCCTGAACAGGTCACACAGTGCTACAGCACCCTCAACAGGTCACACAGTGCTACAGCACCCTGAACAGGTCACACAGTGCTACAGTACCCTGAACAGGTCACACAGTGCTACAGCACCCTGAACAGGTCACACAGTGCTACAACACCCTGAACAGGTCACACAGTGCTACAGCACCCTGAACAGTTCACACAGTGCTACAGCACCCTGAACAGATCACACAGTGCTACAACACCCTGAACAGGTCACACAGTGCTACAGCACCCTGAACAGGTCACACAGTGCTACAGCACCCTGAACAGGTCACACAGTGCTACAGCACCCTGAACAGATCGCACAGTGCTACAGCACCCTGAACAGATCACACACTGCTACAGCACCCTCAACAGGTCACACAGTGCTACAGCACCCTGGGCAGATCACACAGTGCTACAGCACCCTGATCAGATCACACAATGCTACAGCATCCTGAACAGATCACACAGTGCTACAGCACCCTGAACAGGTCACACAGTGCTACAGCACCCTGGGCAAATCACACAGTGCTACAGCACCCTGATCAGATCACACAATGCTACAGCACCCTGAACAGATCACACACTGCTACACCACCCTCAACAGGTCACACAGTGCTACAGCACCCTGGGCAGATCACACAGTGCTACAGCACCCTGATCAGATCACACAGTGCTACAGCACCCTGATCAGGGCACACAGTGCTACTGCACCATGGACAGTTCACACAGTGCTACAGCACGCTGAACAGGTCACACAGTGCTACAGCACCCTGAACAGATCACACAGTGCTACAGCACCCTCAACAGGTCACACATTGCTACAGAACCCTGAACAGATCACACAGTGTTATAGCACCCTGATCAGGGCACACAGTGTTACAGCACCATGAACAGTTCACAGAGTGCTACAGCACCCTGAACAGGTCACACAGTGCTACAGCACCCTGAACAGATCACACAGTGATGCAGCACCCTGAACAGGTCACAGAGTGCTACAGCACCCTGAACAGGTCACACAGTGCTACAGCACCCTGAACAGATCACACAGTGATACAGCACCCTCAACAGGTCACACAGTGCTACAGCACCCTGAACAGGTCACATAGAGCTGCAGCACCCTGAACAGGTCACACAATGCTACAGCACCATGAACAGTTCACACAGTGCTACAGCACCCTGAACAGGTCACACAGTGCTACAGCACCCTGAACAGATCACACAGTGATACAGCACCCTCAACAGGTCACACAGTGCTGCAGCACCCTGAACAGATCACACAGTGCTCCAGCACCCTAAACAGGTCACACAGTGCTACAGCACCCTGAACAGGTCACACCGTGCTACAGCACCCTGAACAGATCACACAGTGCTACAGAACCCTGAACAGGTCACACAGTGCTACAGCACCCTGAAAATGTCACACAGTGCTACAGCACCCTGAACAGATCACACAGTGCTACAGCACCCTAAACAGGTCACACAGTGCTACAGAACCCTGAACAGGTCACACAGTGCTACAGCACCCTGAAAATGTCACACAGTGCTACAGCACCCTGAACAGATCACACAGTGCTACAGCACCCTGAACAGGTCACATAGTGGTACAGCACCCTCAACACATCACACAGTGCTACAACAACCTGAACAGGTCACACAGTGCGACAAAACCCTGAACAATTCACACAGAGCTACAACACCCTGAACAGGTCACACAGTGTAACAGCACCCTGAACAGGTCACACAGTGCTACAACACCCTGAACAGGTCACACAGTGCTACAACACACTGACCAGATCACACAGTGCTCCAGCACCCTAAACAGGTCACACAGTGCTACAGCACCCTGAACAGATCACACAGTGCTACAGTACCCTGAACAGGTCACACAGTGCTACAACACCTTGAACAGGTCACACAGTGCTACAGCACCCTGAACAGGTCACACAGTGGTACAGCACCCTCAACAGATCACACAGTGCTACAACACCCTGAACAGGTCACACGGTGGTACAGCACCCTCAACAGATCACAAAGTGCTACAACACCCTGAACAGGTCACACAGTGCTACAGCACCCTCAACAGATCACACAGTGCTACAACACCCTGAACAGGTCACACAGTGCTACAGCACCCTGAACAGGTCACACAGTGCTACAGCACCCTTAACAGGTTACACAGTGCTACAGCAACCTGAACAGATCACGCAGTGCTACAGCACCCTCAACAGGTTACACAGTGCTACAGCACCCTGAACAGATCACACAGTGCTACAGCACCCTGAAGAGATCACGCAGTGCTACAGCAACCTCAACAGGTTACACAGTGCTACAGCACGCTGAACAGATCACACAGTGCTACAGCACCCTGATCAGATCACACAATGCTACAGCACCCTGAAAAGATCACACAGTGCTACAGCATCCTGATCAGGGCACACAGTGCTACAGAACCCTGAACAGATCACACAGTGTTACAGCACCCTGAACAGATCACACAGTGCTACAGCACCCTGAACAGATCACACAGTGCAACAGCACCCTGAACAGATCACACAGTGCTACAGGACCGTCAACAGGTCACACAGTGCTACAGCACCCTGAACAGATCACACAGTGCAACAGCACCCTGAACAGATCACACAGTGCTACAGCACCCTGAACTGGTCACACAGTGCTACAGCACCCTGAACAGATCACACAGTGCAACAGCACCCTGAACAGATCACACAGTGCTACAGCACCCTGAACTGGTCACACAGTGCTACAGAACCCTGAACAGATCATACAGTGTTACAGCACCCTGATCAGGGCACACAGTGTTACAGCACCATGAACAGTTCACACAATGCTACAGCACCCTGAACAGATCACACAGTGCTACAGCACCCTGAACAGATCACACAGTGCTACAGCACCGTCAACAGGTCACACAGTGCTACAGTACCCTGAACAGATCACACAGTGCAACAGCACCCTGAACAGATCACACAGTGCTACAGCACCGTCAACAGGTCACACAGTGCCACAGCACCCAGAACAGATCACACAGTGCAACAGCACCCTGAACAGATCACACACTGCTACAGCACCTTGAACAGGTCACAGAGAGCTTCAACACCCTGAACAGATCACACAGTGCTACAGCACCCTGAACAGGGCATACAGTGCTACAGCACCCTCAACAGATCACACAGTGCTACAACACCCTGAACAGGTCAGACAGTGCTACAGCACCCTGAACAGATCACACAGTGCTACAGCACCCTGAACAGATCACACAGTGCTACAGCACCCTCAACAGGTCACACAGTGCTACAGCACCCTGAACAGGCCACACAGTGCTACAGCACCCTGAACAGGTCACACAGAGCTATAGCACCCTGAACAGATCACACAGTGCTACAGCACCCTGAACAGATCACACAGTGCTACATCACCCTCAACAGGTCACACAGTGCTACAGCACCCTGAACAGATCACACAGTGCTACAGCACCCCCAACTGGTCACACAGTGCTACACCACCCTGAACAGATCACACACTGCTACAGCACCCTCAACAGGTCACACAGGGCTACAGCACCCTGAACAGATCACACAGTGCTACAGCACCCTGTTCAGATCACACAATGCGACAGCACCCTGAACAGATCACACAGTGCTACAGCACCCTGATCAGGTCACACAGTGCTACTGCACCATGGACAGTTCACACAGTGCTACAGCACCCTCAACAGGTCACACAGTGCTACAGCACCCTGAACAGAACACACAGTGCTACAGAACCCTGAACAGATGACACAGTGTTACAGCACCCTGATCAGTGCACACAGTGTTACAGCACCATGAACAGTTCACGCAGTGCTACAGCACCCTGAACAGATCACAGAGTGCTACAGCACCCTGAACAGATCACACAGTGCTACAGCACCGTCAACAGGTCAGACAGTGCTACTGCACCCTGAACAGATCACACAGTGCAACAGCACCCTGAACAGATCACACAGTGCTACAGCACCATGGACAGTTCACACAGTGCTACAGCTCCATCAACAGATCACACAGTGCAACAGCACCCTGAACAGATCACACAGTGCTACAGCACCCTGAACAGGTCACACAGTGCTACAGCACCCTGAACAGGTCACACAGTTGTACAGCACCCTGAACAGGTCACACAGTGCTACAGCACCCTGAACAGGTCACACAGTTGTACAGCACCCTGAACAGGTCACACAGTGCTACAGCACCCTGAACAGGTCACACAGTTGTACAGCACCCTGAACAGGTCACACAGTGCTGCAACACCCTCCACAGGTCACACAGTGCTACAGCACCCTGAACAGGTCACACAGTGCTACAGCACCCTGAACAGGTCACACAGTGCTACAGCACCCTGAACAGGTCATACAGTGCTACAACACCCTGAACAGGTCACACAGTGCTACAGCACCCTGAACAGATGAAACAGTGCTACAGCACCCTGATCAGGGCACACAGTGCTACTGCACCATGGACAGTTCACACAGTGCTACAGCACCCTCAACAGGTCACACAATGCTACAGTACCCTGAACAGATCACACAGTGCTACAGAACCCTGAACAGATCACACAGTGCTACAGCACCCTGAACAGGTCACACAGTTCTACAGCACCCTGAACAGGTCACACAGTTCTACAGCACCCTGAACAGGTCACACAGTGCTACAGCACCCTGAACAGGTCACACAGTGCTACAGCACCCTGAACAGGTCACACAGTGCTGCAGCACCCTGAACAGGTCACACATTGCGACAGCACCCTGAACAGATCACACAGTGCTACACCAACCTGAACAGGTCACACGGTGCTACAGCACCCTGAACAGGTCACACAGTGCTACAGCACCCTGAACAGGTCACACAGTTCTACAGAACCCTGAACAGGTCACACAGTGCTACAGCACCCTGAACAGGTCACACAGTTCTACAGCACCCTGAACAGGTAACTCATTGCTACAACACCCTGAACAGGTCACTCAGTGCTACAGCACCCTGAACAGGTCACACAGTGCTACAGAACCCTGAACAGGTCACACAGTGCTACAACACCCTGAACAGGTCACACAGTGCTACAGCAGCCTGAACAGGTCACACAGTGCTACAGCACCCTGAACAGGTCAGACACTGCTACAACACCCTGAACAGGTCACATAGTGCTACAGCACCCTGAACAAGTCACACAGTGCTACAGTACCCTGAACAGGTCACACAGTGCTCCAGCACCCTGAACATGTCACACTGTGCTACAGTACCCTGAACAGGTCACACAGTGCTACAGCACCCTGAACAGGTCACACAGTGGTACAACACACTGAATAGATCACACAGTGCTACAGCACCCTGAACAGGTCACACAGTGCTACAGCACCCTGAACAGGTCACACAGTGCTACAGCACCCTGAACAGATCACACAGTGCTACAGCACCCTGAACAGATCACACAGTTCTACAGCACCCTGAACAGGTAACACAGTGCTACAGCACCCTGAACAGATCGCACAGTGCGACGGCACCCTGAACAGGTCACACAGTGCTACAGCACTCTGAACAGGTCACACAGTGCTACAGCACCCTGAACTGGTCACACACTGCTACAGCACCCTGAACAGATCGCACAGTGCTACGGCACCCTGCACAGGTCACACAGTGCTACAGCACCCTGAACAGGTCACACAGTGCTAAAGCACCCTGAACAGATCGCACAGTGCTACAGCACCCTAAACAGGTCACACAGTGCTACAGCACCCTGAACTGGTCACACAGTGCGACAGCACGCTGAACAGATCACACAGTGCTTCAGCACCCTGAACAGGTCACACAGTGCTAAAGCACCCTGAACAGATCGCACAGTGCTACAGCACCCTAAACAGGTCACACAGTGCTACAGCACCCTGAACTGGTCACACAGTGCGACAGCACGCTGAACAGATCACACAGTGCTACAGCACCCTGAACTGGTCACACAGTGCGACAGCACGCTGAACAGATCACACAGTGCTACAGCACCCGGAACAGGTCACACCGTGCAACAGCACCCTGAACAGGTCACACAGTGCTGCAGCACCCTGAACAGGTCACACAGTGCTACAGCACCCTGAACAGGTCACACAGTGCTACAGCACCCTGAACAGGGCACACAGTTCTACAGCACCCTGAACAGATCACACAGTGCTACAGCACCCTGAACAGGTCACACAGTGCTACAGCACCCTGTACAGGTCACACAGTGCTACAGCACCCTGAACAGGTCACACAGTTTTACAGCACCCTGAACAGATCACACAGTGCTACATCACCCTGAACAGATCACACAGTGCTACAGCACCCTGAACAGGTCACACAGAGCTACAGCACCCTGAACAGGTCGCACAGTGCTACAGCACCCTCAACAGGTCACACAGAGCTACAGCACCCTGAACAGATCACACAGTGCTGCAGCACCCTGAATAGATCACACAGTGCTAAAGGACCCTCAACAGGTCACACAGTGCTACACCACCCTGAACAGATCACACAGTGCTACAGAACCCTGAACAGATCACACAGTGTTACAGCACCCTGATCAGGGCACACAGTGTTACAGCACCATGAACAGTTCACACCGTGCTACAGCACCCTGAACAGATCACATAGTGCTACAGCACCCTGAACAGATCACACAGTGCTGCAGCACCGTCAACAGGTCACACAGTGCTACAGCCCCCTGAACAGATCACACGTTGCTACATCACCCTGAACAGATCACACAGTTTTACAGCACCCTGAACAGATCACACAGTGCTACATCACCCTGAACAGATCACACATTGCTATAGCACCCTGAACAGGTCGCACAGAGCTACAGCACCCTGTACAGATCACACAGTGCTACAGCACCCTGAACAGATCACACAGTGCAACAGCACCCTGAACAGGTCACACAGTGCTACAGCACCCTCAACAGGTCACACAGTGCTACAGCACCCTGAACAGATCACACAGTGTTACAGCACCCTGATCAGGGCACACAGTGTTACAGCACCATGAACAGTTCACACAGTGCTACAGCACCCTGAACAGATCACACAGTGCTACAGCACCCTGAACAGATCACACAGTGCTCCAGCACCGTCAACAGGTCACACAGTGCTACCGCACCCTGAACAGATCACACAGTGCTACAGCACCCTCAACAGGTCACACAGTGCTACAGCACCCTGAACAGGTCACACAGTGCTACAGCACCCTGAACAGGTCACACAGTGCTACAGCACCCTCAACAGGTCACACAGTGCTACAGCACCCTGAACAGGTCACACAGTGCTACAGTACCCTGAACAGGTCACACAGTGCTACAGCACCCTGAACAGGTCACACAGTGCTACAGCACCCTGAACAGGTCACACAGTTCTACAGCACCCTGAACAGGTCACACAGTTCTACAGCACCCTGAACAGGTCACACAGTGCTACAGCACCCTGAACAGGTCACACAGTGCTACAGCACCTTGAACAGGTCACACAGTGCTGCAGCACCCTGAACAGGTCACACACTGCGACAGCACCCTGAACAGATCACACAGTGCTACACCAACCTGTACAGGTCACACGGTGCTACAGCACCCTGAACAGGTCACACAGTGCTACAGCACCCTGAACAGGTCACACAGTTCTACAGAACCCTGAACAGGTCACACAGTGCTACAGCACCCTGAACAGGTCACACAGTTCTACAGCACCCTGAACAGGTAACACAGTGCTACAACACCCTGAACAGGTCACTCAGTGCTACAGCACCCTGAACAGGTCACACAGTGCTACAGAACCCTGAACAGGTCACACAGTGCTACAACACCCTGAACAGGTCACACAGTGCTACAGCACCCTGAACAGGTCACACAGTGCTACAGCACCCTGAACAGGTCAGACACTGCTACAACACCCTGAACAGGTCACATAGTGCTACAGCACCCTGAACAAGTCACACAGTGCTACAGTACCCTGAACAGGTCACACAGTGCTCCAGCACCCTGAACAGGTCACACTGTGCTACAGTACCCTGAACAGGTCACACAGTGCTACAGCACCCTGAACAGGTCACACAGTGGTACAACACACTGAATAGATCACACAGTGCTACAGCACCCTGAACAGGTCACACAGTGCTACAGCACCCTGAACAGGTCACACAGTGCTACAGCACCCTGAACAGATCACACAGTGCTACAGCACCCTGAACAGATCACACAGTGCTACAGCACCCTGAACAGGTAACACAGTGCTACAGCACCCTGAACAGATCGCACAGTGCGACGGCACCCTGAACAGGTCACACAGTGCTACAGCACTCTGAACAGGTCACACAGTGCTACAGCACCCTGAACTGGTCACACACTGCTACAGCACCCTGAACAGATCGCACAGTGCTACGGCACCCTGAACAGGTCACACAGTGCTACAGCACCCTGAACAGGGCACACAGTGCTAAAGCACCCTGAACAGATCGCACAGTGCTACAGCACCCTAAACAGGTCACACAGTGCTACAGCACCCTGAACTGGTCACACAGTGCGACAGCACGCTGAACAGATCACACAGTGCTACAGCACCCTGAACAGGGCACACAGTGCTACAGCACCCTGAACAGGTCACACCGTGCAACAGCACCCTGAACAGGTCACACAGTGCTGCAGCACCCTGAACAGGTCACACAGTGCTACAGCACCCTGAACAGGTCACACAGTGCTACAGCACCCTGAACAGGGCACACAGTTCTACAGCACCCTGAACAGATCACACAGTGCTACAGCACCCTGAACAGGTCACACAGTGCTACAGCACCCTGTACAGGTCACACAGTGCTACAGCACCCTGAACAGGTCACACAGTTTTACAGCACCCTGAACAGATCACACAGTGCTACATCACCCTGAACAGATCACACAGTGCTACAGCACCCTGAACAGGTCACACAGAGCTACAGCACCCTGAACAGGTCGCACAGTGCTACAGCACCCTGAACAGGTCACTCAGAGCTACAGCACCCTGAACAGATCACACAGTGCTGCAGCACCCTGAATAGATCACACAGTGCTACAGGACCCTCAACAGGTCACACAGTGCTACACCACCCTGAACAGATCACACAGTGCTACAGAACCCTGAACAGATCACACAGTGTTACAGCACCCTGATCAGGGCACACAGTGTTACAGCACCATGAACAGTTCACACCGTGCTACAGCACCCTGAACAGATCACATAGTGCTACAGCACCCTGAACAGATCACACAGTGCTGCAGCACCGTCAACAGGTCACACAGTGCTACAGCCCCCTGAACAGATCACACGTTGCTACATCACCCTGAACAGATCACACAGTTTTACAGCACCCTGAACAGATCACACAGTGCTACATCACCCTGAACAGATCACACATTGCTATAGCACCCTGAACAGGTCGCACAGAGCTACAGCACCCTGTACAGATCACACAGTGCTACAGCACCCTGAACAGATCACACAGTGCAACAGCACCCTGAACAGGTCACACAGTGCTACAGCACCCTCAACAGGTCACACAGTGCTACAGCACCCTGAACAGATCACACAGTGTTACAGCACCCTGATCAGGGCACACAGTGTTACAGCACCATGAACAGTTCACACAGTGCTACAGCACCCTGAACAGATCACACAGTGCTACAGCACCCTGAACAGATCACACAGTGCTCCAGCACCGTCAACAGGTCACACAGTGCTACCGCACCCTGAACAGATCACACAGTGCTACAGCACCCTCAACAGGTCACACAGTGCTACAGCACCCTGAACAGGTCACACAGTGCTACAGCACCCTGAACAGGTCACACAGTGCTAGAACACCCTGAACAGGTCACACATTGCTACAGTACCCTGAACAGGTCACACAGTGCTACAGCACCCTGAACAGGTCACACAGTGCTACAGCACCCTCAACAGGTCACACAGTGCTACAGCACCCTGAACAGGTCACACAGTGCTACAGTACCCTGAACAGGTCACACAGTGCTACAGCACCCTGGACAGGTCACACAGTGTTACAACACCCTGAACAGGTCACACAGTGCTACAGCACCCTGAACAGGTCACACAGTGCTACAGCACCCTGAACAGATCACACAGTGCTACAGCACCCTGAACAGGTCATACAGTGCTACAGCACCCTGAACAGATCGCACAGTGCTACAGCACCCTCAATAGGTCACACAGTGCTACAACACCCTGAACAGGTCACACAGTGCTACAGCACCCTGAACAGGTCACACAGAGCTACAGCACGCTGAACAGATCACACAGTGCTACAGCATCCTGAACAGGTCACACAGAGCTACAGCACCCTGAACAGATCACAAAGTGCTACAGCACCCTGAACAGATCACACAGAGCTACAGCACCCTCAACACGTCACACAGTGCTACAGCACCCTGATCAGATCACACACTGCTACAGCACCCTCAACAGGTCACACAGTGCTACAGCACCCTGGGCAGATCACACAGTGCTACAGCACCCTGAACAGGTCACACAGTGCTACAGCACCCTGGGCAGATCACACAGTGCTACAGCACCCTGAACAGATCACACACTGCTGCAGCACCCTCAACAGGTCACACAGTGCTACAGCACCCTGGGCAGATCACACAGTGCTACAGCACCCTGATCAGATCACACAGTGCTACATCACCCTGATCAGGGCACACAGTGCGACTGCACCATGGACAGTTCACACAGTGCTACAGCACCCTCAACAGGTCACACAGTGCTACCGCAACCTGAACAGGTCACACAGTGCTCCAGCACCCTGAACAGATCACACAGTGCTACAGCACCGTCAACAGTTCACACAGTGCTACAGCACCCTCAACAGGTCACACATTGCTACAGAACCCTGAACAGATCACACAGTGTTATAGCACCCTGATCAGGGCACACAGTGTTACAGCACCATGAACAGTTCACACAGTGCTACAGCACCCTGAACAGGTCACACAGTGCTACAGCACCCTGAACAGGTCACACAGTGCTACAGCACCCTGAACAGATCACACAGTGATACAGCACCCTCAACAGGTCACACAGTGCTACAGCACCCTGAACAGGTCACACAGTGATACAGCACCCTCAACAGGTCACACAGTGCTACAGCACCCTGAACAGGTCACACAGTGCTACAGCACCCTGAACAGATCACACAGTGCTACAGCACCCTGAACAGATCACACAGTGATACAGCACCCTCAACAGGTCACACAGTGCTACAGCACCCTGAACAGGTCACATAGTGCTGCAGCACCCTGAACAGGTCACACAATGCTACAGCACCCTGAACAGGTCACACAGTGCTCCAGCACCGTGAAAAGATCACACAGTGCTGCAGCACCCTGAACAGGTCACACAGTGCTGCAGCACCCTGAACAGGTCACACAGTGCTACAGCACCCTGAACAGGTCACACAGTGTAACAGCACCCTGAACAGGTCACACAGTGCTACAGCACCCTGAACAGATCACACAGTGATACAGCACCCTCAACAGGTCACACAGTGCTGCAGCACCCTGAACAGATCACACAGTGCTCCAGCACCCTAAACAGGTCACACAGTGCTACAGCACCCTGAACAGGTCACACAGTGCTACAACACCCTGAACAGATCACACAGTGCTACAGAACCCTGAACACGTCACACAGTGCTACAGCACCCTGAAAATGTCACACAGTGCTACAGCACCCTGAACAGATCACACAGTGCTACAGCACCCTAAACAGGTCACACAGTGCTACAGAACCCTGAACAGGTCACACAGTGCTACAGCACCCTGAAAATGTCACACAGTGCTACAGCACCCTGAACAGATCACACAGTGCTACAGCACCCTGAATAGGTCACATAGTGGTACAGCACCCTCAGCAGATCACACAGTGCTACAACAACCTGAACAGGTCACACAGTGCTACAGCACCCTGAACAGATCACGCAGTGCTACAGCACCCTCAACAGGTTACACAGTGCTACAGCACCCTGAACAGATCACGCAGTGCTACAGCACCCTCAACAGGTTACACAGTGCTACAGTACGCTGAACAGATCACACAGTGCTACAGCACCCTGAACAGATCACGCAGTGCTACAGCACCCTCAACAGGTTACACAGTGATACAGCACCCTGAACAGATCACGCAGTGCTACAGCACCATCAACAGGTTACACAGTGCTACAGCACCCTGAACAGATCACACAGTGCTACAGCACCCTGAACAGATCACGCAGTGCTACAGCACCCTCAACAGGTTACACAGTGCTACAGCACGCTGAACAGATCACACAGTGCTACAGCACCCTGATCAGATCACACAATGCTACAGCACCCTGTAAAGATCACACAGTGCTACAGCATCCTGATCAGGGCACACAGTGCTACAGAACCCTGAACAGATCACACAGTGTTACAGCACCCTGAACAGATCACACAGTGCTACAGCACCCTGAACAGATCACACAGTGCAACAGCACCCTGAACAGATCACACAGTGCTACAGCACCGTCAACAGGTCACACAGTGCTACAGTACCCTGAACAGATCACACAGTGCAACAGCACCCTGAACAGATCACACAGTGCTACAGCACCGTCAACAGGTCACACAGTGCCACAGCACCCAGAACAGATCACACAGTGCAACAGCACCCTGAACAGATCACACAGTGCTACAGCACCTTGAACAGGTCACAGAGAGCTACAACACCCTGAACAGATCACACAGTGCTACAGCACCCTGAACAGGACATACAGTGCTACAGCACCCTCAACAGATCACACAGTGCTACAACACCCTGAACAGGTCAGACAGTGCTACAGCACCCTGAACAGATCGCACAGTGCTACAGCACCCTGAACAGGTCACACAGTGCTACAGCACCCTCAACAGGTCACACAGTGCTACAGCACCCTGAACAGGTCACACAGAGCTACAGCACCCTGAACAGATCACACAGTGCTACAGCACCCTGAACAGATCACACAGTGCTACAGCACCCCCAACTGGTCACACAGTGCTACACCACCCTGAACAGATCACACACTGCTACAGCACCCTCAACAGGTCACACAGGGCTACAGCACCCTGAACAGATCACACAGTGCTACAGCACCCTGTTCAGATCACACAATGCGACAGCACCCTGAACAGATCACACAGTGCTACAGCACCCTGATCAGGTCACACAGTGCTACTGCACCATGGACAGTTCACACAGTGCTACAGCACCCCCAACAGGTCACACAGTGCTACAGCACCCTGAACAGAACACACAGTGCTACAGAACCCTGAACAGATGACACAGTGTTACAGCACCCTGATCAGTGCACACAGTGTTACAGCACCATGAACAGTTCACGCAGTGCTACAGCCCCCTGAACAGATCACACAGTACTACAGCACCCTGAACAGATCACACTGTGCTACAACACTGTCAACAGGTCACACAGTGCTACAGCACCCTGAACAGATCACACAGTGCAACAGCACCCTGAACAGATCACACTGTGCTACAGCACCATGGACAGTTCACACAGTGCTACAGCTCCATCAACAGATCACACAGTGCAACAGCACCCTGAACAGATCACACAGTGCTACAGCACCCTGAACAGGTCACACAGTGCTACAGCACCCTGAACAGGTCACACAGTTGTACAGCACCCTAAACAGGTCACACAGTGCTACAGCACCCTGAACAGATCACACAGTTGTACAGCACCCTGAACAGGTCACACAGTGCTACAACACCCTCAACAGGTCACACAGTGCTACAGCACCCTGAACAGGTCACACAGTGCTACAGCACCCTGAACAGGTCACCCAGTGCTACAGCACCCTGAACAGGTCACACAGTGCTACAGCACCCTGAACAGGTCACACAGAGCTACAGCACCCTCAACAGGTTACACAGTGCTACAGCACGCTGAACAGATCACACAGTGCTACAGCACCCTGATCAGATCACACAATGCTACAGCACCCTGAAAAGATCACACAGTGCTACAGCATCCTGATCAGGGCACACAGTGCTACAGAACCCTGAACAGATCACACAGTGTTACAGCACCGTCAACAGGTCACACAGTGCTACAGCACCCTGAACAGATCACACAGTGCAACAGCACCCTGAACTGATCACATAGTGCTACAGCACCCTGAACTGGTCACACAGTGCTACAGCACCCTGAACAGATCACACAGTGCAACAGCACCCTGAACAGATCACACAGTGCTACAGCACCCTGAACTGGTCACACAGTGCTACAGAACAGTGAACAGATCATACAGTGTTACAGCACCCTGATCAGTGCACACAGTGTTACAGCACCATGAACAGTTCACACAATGCTACAGCACCCTGAACAGATCACACAGTGCTACAGCACCCTGAACAGATCACACTGTGCTACAGCACCGTCAACAGGTCACACAGTGCTACAGTACCCTGAACAGATCACACAGTGCAACAGCACCCTGAACAGATCACACAGTGCTACAGCACCGTCAACAGGTCACACAGTGCTACAGCACCCAGAACAGATCACACAGTGCAACAGCACCCTGAACAGATCACACAGTGCTACAGCACCTTGAACAGGTCACAGAGAGCTACAACACCCTGAACAGATCACACAGTGCTACAGCACCCTGAACAGGGCATACAGTGCTACAGCACCCTCAACACACCACACAGTGCTACAACACCCTGAACAGATCGCACAGTGCTACAGCACCCTGATCAGGTCACACAGTGCTACAGCACCCTCAACAGGTCACACAGTGCTACAGCACCCTGAACAGGTCACACAGAGCTACAGCACCCTGAACAGATCACACAGTGCTACAGCACCCTGAACAGATCACACAGTGCTACAGCACCCTCAACAGGTCACACAGTGCTACAGCACCCTGAACAGGCCACACAGTGCTACAGCACCCTGAACAGGTCACACAGAGCTACAGCACCCTGAACAGATCACACAGTGCTACAGCACCCTGAACAGATCACACAGTGCTACAGCACCCTCAACAGGTCACACAGTGCTACAGCACCCTGAACAGATCACACACTGCTACAGCACCCTCAACAGGGCACACAGGGCTACAGCACCCTGAACAGATCACACAGTGCTACAGCACCCTGAACAGATCACGCAGTGCTACAGCACCCTCAACAGGTTACACAGTGCTACAGCACGCTGAACAGATCACACAGTGCTACAGCACCCTGATCAGATCACACAATGCTACAGCACCCTGTAAAGATCACACAGTGCTACAGCATCCTGATCAGGGCACACAGTGCTACAGAACCCTGAACAGATCACACAGTGTTACAGCACCCTGAACAGATCACACAGTGCTACAGCACCCTGAACAGATCACACAGTGCAACAGCACCCTGAACAGATCACACAGTGCTACAGCACCGTCAACAGGTCACACAGTGCTACAGTACCCTGAACAGATCACACAGTGCAACAGCACCCTGAACAGATCACACAGTGCTACAGCACCGTCAACAGGTCACACAGTGCCACAGCACCCAGAACAGATCACACAGTGCAACAGCACCCTGAACAGATCACACAGTGCTACAGCACCTTGAACAGGTCACAGAGAGCTACAACACCCTGAACAGATCACACAGTGCTACAGCACCCTGAACAGGACATACAGTGCTACAGCACCCTCAACAGATCACACAGTGCTACAACACCCTGAACAGGTCAGACAGTGCTACAGCACCCTGAACAGATCGCACAGTGCTACAGCACCCTGAACAGGTCACACAGTGCTACAGCACCCTCAACAGGTCACACAGTGCTACAGCACCCTGAACAGGTCACACAGAGCTACAGCACCCTGAACAGATCACACAGTGCTACAGCACCCTGAACAGATCACACAGTGCTACAGCACCCCCAACTGGTCACACAGTGCTACACCACCCTGAACAGATCACACACTGCTACAGCACCCTCAACAGGTCACACAGGGCTACAGCACCCTGAACAGATCACACAGTGCTACAGCACCCTGTTCAGATCACACAATGCGACAGCACCCTGAACAGATCACACAGTGCTACAGCACCCTGATCAGGTCACACAGTGCTACTGCACCATGGACAGTTCACACAGTGCTACAGCACCCCCAACAGGTCACACAGTGCTACAGCACCCTGAACAGAACACACAGTGCTACAGAACCCTGAACAGATGACACAGTGTTACAGCACCCTGATCAGTGCACACAGTGTTACAGCACCATGAACAGTTCACGCAGTGCTACAGCCCCCTGAACAGATCACACAGTACTACAGCACCCTGAACAGATCACACTGTGCTACAACACTGTCAACAGGTCACACAGTGCTACAGCACCCTGAACAGATCACACAGTGCAACAGCACCCTGAACAGATCACACTGTGCTACAGCACCATGGACAGTTCACACAGTGCTACAGCTCCATCAACAGATCACACAGTGCAACAGCACCCTGAACAGATCACACAGTGCTACAGCACCCTGAACAGGTCACACAGTGCTACAGCACCCTGAACAGGTCACACAGTTGTACAGCACCCTAAACAGGTCACACAGTGCTACAGCACCCTGAACAGATCACACAGTTGTACAGCACCCTGAACAGGTCACACAGTGCTACAACACCCTCAACAGGTCACACAGTGCTACAGCACCCTGAACAGGTCACATAGTGCTGCAGCACCCTGAACAGGTCACACAGTGCTACAGCACCCTGAAAATGTCACACAGTGCTACAGCACCCTGAACAGATCACACAGTGCTACAGCACCCTGAACAGGTTACATAGTGGTACAGCACCCTCAACAGATCACACAGTGCTACAGCACCCTGAACAGATCACGCAGTGCTACAGCACCCTCAACAGGTTACACAGTGCTACAGCACCCTGAACAGATCACGCAGTTCTACAGCACCCTCAACAGGTTAGACAGTGCTACAGCACGCTGAACAGATCACACAGTGCTACAGCACCCTGAACAGATCACGCAGTGCTACAGCACCCTCAACAGGTTACACAGTGCTACAGCACCCTGAACAGATCACGCAGTGCTACAGCACCCTCAACAGGTTACACAGTGCTACAGCACCCTGAACAGATCACACAGTGCTACAGCACCCTGAACAGATCACGCAGTGCTACAGCACCATCAACAGGTTACACAGTGCTACAGAACACTGAACAGATCATACAGTGTTACAGCACCCTGATCAGTGCACACAGTGTTACAGCACCATGAACAGTTCAGACAATGCTACAGCACCCTGAACAGATCACACAGTGCTACAGCACCCTGAACAGATCACACAGTGCTACAGCACCGTCAACAGGTCACACAGTGCTACAGTACCCTGAACAGATCACACAGTGCAACAGCACCCTGAACAGATCACACAGTGCTACAGCACCGTCAACAAGTCACACAGTGCTACAGCACCCAGAACAGATCACACAGTGCAACAGCACCCTGAACAGATCACACAGTGCTACAGCACCTTGAACAGGTCACAGAGAGCTACAACACCCTGAACAGATCACACAGTGCTACAGCACCCTGAACAGGGCATACAGTGCTACAGCACCCTCAACACACCACACAGTGCTACAACACCCTGAACAGATCGCACAGTGCTACAGCACCCTGATCAGGTCACACAGTGCTACAGCACCCTCAACAGGTCACACAGTGCTACAGCACCCTGAACAGGTCACACAGAGCTACAGCACCCTGAACAGATCACACAGTGCTACAGCACCCTGAACAGATCACACAGTGCTACAGCACCCACAACAGGTCACACAGTGCTACAGCACCCTGAACAGGCCACACAGTGCTACAGCACCCTGAACAGGTCACACAGAGCTACAGCACCCTGAACAGATCACACAGTGCTACAGCACCCTGAACAGATCACACAGTGCTACAGCACCCTGAACAGGTCACCCAGTGCTACAGCACCCTGAACAGGTCACACAGTGCTACAGCACCCTGAACAGGTCACACAGAGCTACAGCACCCTCAACAGGTTACACAGTGCTACAGCACGCTGAACAGATCACACAGTGCTACAGCACCCTGATCAGATCACACAATGCTACAGCACCCTGAAAAGATCACACAGTGCTACAGCATCCTGATCAGGGCACACAGTGCTACAGAACCCTGAACAGATCACACAGTGTTACAGCACCGTCAACAGGTCACACAGTGCTACAGCACCCTGAACAGATCACACAGTGCAACAGCACCCTGAACTGATCACATAGTGCTACAGCACCCTGAACTGGTCACACAGTGCTACAGCACCCTGAACAGATCACACAGTGCAACAGCACCCTGAACAGATCACACAGTGCTACAGCACCCTGAACTGGTCACACAGTGCTACAGAACAGTCAACAGATCATACAGTGTTACAGCACCCTGATCAGTGCACACAGTGTTACAGCACCATGAACAGTTCACACAATGCTACAGCACCCTGAACAGATCACACAGTGCTACAGCACCCTGAACAGATCACACTGTGCTACAGCACCGTCAACAGGTCACACAGTGCTACAGTACCCTGAACAGATCACACAGTGCAACAGCACCCTGAACAGATCACACAGTGCTACAGCACCGTCAACAGGTCACACAGTGCTACAGCACCCAGAACAGATCACACAGTGCAACAGCACCCTGAACAGATCACACAGTGCTACAGCACCTTGAACAGGTCACAGAGAGCTACAACACCCTGAACAGATCACACAGTGCTACAGCACCCTGAACAGGGCATACAGTGCTACAGCACCCTCAACACACCACACAGTGCTACAACACCCTGAACAGATCGCACAGTGCTACAGCACCCTGATCAGGTCACACAGTGCTACAGCACCCTCAACAGGTCACACAGTGCTACAGCACCCTGAACAGGTCACACAGAGCTACAGCACCCTGAACAGATCACACAGTGCTACAGCACCCTGAACAGATCACACAGTGCTACAGCACCCTCAACAGGTCACACAGTGCTACAGCACCCTGAACAGGCCACACAGTGCTACAGCACCCTGAACAGGTCACACAGAGCTACAGCACCCTGAACAGATCACACAGTGCTACAGCACCCTGATCAGATCACACAATGCTACAGCACCCTGAAAAGATCACACAGTGCTACAGCATCCTGATCAGGGCACACAGTGCTACAGAACCCTGAACAGATCACACAGTGTTACAGCACCGTCAACAGGTCACACAGTGCTACAGCACCCTGAACAGATCACACAGTGCAACAGCACCCTGAACTGATCACATAGTGCTACAGCACCCTGAACTGGTCACACAGTGCTACAGCACCCTGAACAGATCACACAGTGCAACAGCACCCTGAACAGATCACACAGTGCTACAGCACCCTGAACTGGTCACACAGTGCTACAGAACAGTGAACAGATCATACAGTGTTACAGCACCCTGATCAGTGCACACAGTGTTACAGCACCATGAACAGTTCACACAATGCTACAGCACCCTGAACAGATCACACAGTGCTACAGCACCCTGAACAGATCACACTGTGCTACAGCACCGTCAACAGGTCACACAGTGCTACAGTACCCTGAACAGATCACACAGTGCAACAGCACCCTGAACAGATCACACAGTGCTACAGCACCGTCAACAGGTCACACAGTGCTACAGCACCCAGAACAGATCACACAGTGCAACAGCACCCTGAACAGATCACACAGTGCTACAGCACCTTGAACAGGTCACAGAGAGCTACAACACCCTGAACAGATCACACAGTGCTACAGCACCCTGAACAGGGCATACAGTGCTACAGCACCCTCAACACACCACACAGTGCTACAACACCCTGAACAGATCGCACAGTGCTACAGCACCCTGATCAGGTCACACAGTGCTACAGCACCCTCAACAGGTCACACAGTGCTACAGCACCCTGAACAGGTCACACAGAGCTACAGCACCCTGAACAGATCACACAGTGCTACAGCACCCTGAACAGATCACACAGTGCTACAGCACCCTCAACAGGTCACACAGTGCTACAGCACCCTGAACAGGCCACACAGTGCTACAGCACCCTGAACAGGTCACACAGAGCTACAGCACCCTGAACAGATCACACAGTGCTACAGCACCCTGAACAGATCACACAGTGCTACAGCACCCTCAACAGGTCACACAGTGCTACAGCACCCTGAACAGATCACACACTGCTACAGCACCCTCAACAGGGCACACAGGGCTACAGCACCCTGAACAGATCACACAGTGCTACAGCACCCCCAACTGGTCACACAGCGCTACACCACCCTGAACAGATCACACACTGCTACAGCACCCTCAACAGGTCACACAGGGCTACAGCACCCTGAACAGGTCACACAGTGCTACAGCACCCTGAAAATGTCACACAGTGCTACAGCACCCTGAACAGATCACACAGTGCTACAGCACCCTGAACAGGTTACATAGTGGTACAGCACCCTCAACAGATCACACAGTGCTACAGCACCCTGAACAGATCACGCAGTGCTACAGCACCCTCAACAGGTTACACAGTGCTACAGCACCCTGAACAGATCACGCAGTTCTACAGCACCCTCAACAGGTTAGACAGTGCTACAGCACGCTGAACAGATCACACAGTGCTACAGCACCCTGAACAGATCACGCAGTGCTACAGCACCCTCAACAGGTTACACAGTGCTACAGCACCCTGAACAGATCACGCAGTGCTACAGCACCCTCAACAGGTTACATAGTGCTACAGCACCCTGAACAGATCACACAGTGCTACAGCACCCTGAACAGATCACGCAGTGCTACAGCACCATCAACAGGTTACACAGTGCTACAGAACACTGAACAGATCATACAGTGTTACAGCACCCTGATCAGTGCACACAGTGTTACAGCACCATGAACAGTTCACATAATGCTACAGCACCCTGAACAGATCACACAGTGCTACAGCACCCTGAACAGATCACACAGTGCTACAGCACCGTCAACAGGTCACACAGTGCTACAGTACCCTGAACAGATCACACAGTGCAACAGCACCCTGAACAGATCACACAGTGCTACAGCACCGTCAACAAGTCACACAGTGCTACAGCACCCAGAACAGATCACACAGTGCAACAGCACCCTGAACAGATCACACAGTGCTACAGCACCTTGAACAGGTCACAGAGAGCTACAACACCCTGAACAGATCACACAGTGCTACAGCACCCTGAACAGGGCATACAGTGCTACAGCACCCTCAACACACCACACAGTGCTACAACACCCTGAACAGATCGCACAGTGCTACAGCACCCTGATCAGGTCACACAGTGCTACAGCACCCTCAACAGGTCACACAGTGCTACAGCACCCTGAACAGGTCACACAGAGCTACAGCACCCTGAACAGATCACACAGTGCTACAGCACCCTGAACAGATCACACAGTGCTACAGCACCCTCAACAGGTCACACAGTGCTACAGCACCCTGAACAGGCCACACAGTGCTACAGCACCCTGAACAGGTCACACAGAGCTACAGCACCCTGAACAGATCACACAGTGCTACAGCACCCTGAACAGATCACACAGTGCTACAGCACCCTGAACAGGTCACCCAGTGCTACAGCACCCTGAACAGGTCACACAGTGCTACAGCACCCTGAACAGGTCACACAGAGCTACAGCACCCTCAACAGGTTACACAGTGCTACAGCACGCTGAACAGATCACACAGTGCTACAGCACCCTGATCAGATCACACAATGCTACAGCACCCTGAAAAGATCACACAGTGCTACAGCATCCTGATCAGGGCACACAGTGCTACAGAACCCTGAACAGATCACACAGTGTTACAGCACCGTCAACAGGTCACACAGTGCTACAGCACCCTGAACAGATCACACAGTGCAACAGCACCCTGAACTGATCACACAGTGCTACAGCACCCTGAACTGGTCACACAGTGCTACAGAACAGTGAACAGATCATACAGTGTTACAGCACCCTGATCAGTGCACACATTGTTACAGCACCATGAACAGTTCACACAATGCTACAGCACCCTGAACAGATCACACAGTGCTACAGCACCCTGAACAGATCACACTGTGCTACAGCACCGTCAACAGGTCACACAGTGCTACAGTACCCTGAACAGATCACACAGTGCAACAGCACCCTGAACAGATCACACAGTGCTACAGCACCGTCAACAGGTCACACAGTGCTACAGCACCCAGAACAGATCACACAGTGCAACAGCACCCTGAACAGATCACACAGTGCTACAGCACCTTGAACAGGTCACAGAGAGCTACAACACCCTGAACAGATCACACAGTGCTACAGCACCCTGAACAGGGCATACAGTGCTACAGCACCCTCAACACACCACACAGTGCTACAACACCCTGAACAGATCGCACAGTGCTACAGCACCCTGATCAGGTCACACAGTGCTACAGCACCCTCAACAGGTCACACAGTGCTACAGCACCCTGAACAGGTCACACAGAGCTACAGCACCCTGAACAGATCACACAGTGCTACAGCACCCTGAACAGATCACACAGTGCTACAGCACCCTCAACAGGTCACACAGTGCTACAGCACCCTGAACAGGCCACACAGTGCTACAGCACCCTGAACAGGTCACACAGAGCTACAGCACCCTGAACAGATCACACAGTGCTACAGCACCCTGAACAGATCACACAGTGCTACAGCACCCTCAACAGGTCACACAGTGCTACAGCACCCTGAACAGATCACACACTGCTACAGCACCCTCAACAGGGCACACAGGGCTACAGCACCCTGAACAGATCACACAGTGCTACAGCACCCCCAACTGGTCACACAGCGCTACACCACCCTGAACAGATCACACACTGCTACAGCACCCTCAACAGGTCACACAGGGCTACAGCACCCTGAACAGGTCACACAGTGCTACAGCACCCTGAAAATGTCACACAGTGCTACAGCACCCTGAACAGATCACACAGTGCTACAGCACCCTGAACAGGTTACATAGTGGTACAGCACCCTCAACAGATCACACAGTGCTACAGCACCCTGAACAGATCACGCAGTGCTACAGCACCCTCAACAGGTTACACAGTGCTACAGCACCCTGAACAGATCACGCAGTTCTACAGCACCCTCAACAGGTTAGACAGTGCTACAGCACGCTGAACAGATCACACAGTGCTACAGCACCCTGAACAGATCACGCAGTGCTACAGCACCCTCAACAGGTTACACAGTGCTACAGCACCCTGAACAGATCACGCAGTGCTACAGCACCCTCAACAGGTTACATAGTGCTACAGCACCCTGAACAGATCACACAGTGCTACAGCACCCTGAACAGATCACGCAGTGCTACAGCACCATCAACAGGTTACACAGTGCTACAGAACACTGAACAGATCATACAGTGTTACAGCACCCTGATCAGTGCACACAGTGTTACAGCACCATGAACAGTTCACATAATGCTACAGCACCCTGAACAGATCACACAGTGCTACAGCACCCTGAACAGATCACACAGTGCTACAGCACCGTCAACAGGTCACACAGTGCTACAGTACCCTGAACAGATCACACAGTGCAACAGCACCCTGAACAGATCACACAGTGCTACAGCACCGTCAACAAGTCACACAGTGCTACAGCACCCAGAACAGATCACACAGTGCAACAGCACCCTGAACAGATCACACAGTGCTACAGCACCTTGAATAGGTCACAGAGAGCTACAACACCCTGAACAGATCACACAGTGCTACAGCACCCTGAACAGGGCATACAGTGCTACAGCACCCTCAACACACCACACAGTGCTACAACACCCTGAACAGATCGCACAGTGCTACAGCACCCTGATCAGGTCACACAGTGCTACAGCACCCTCAACAGGTCACACAGTGCTACAGCACCCTGAACAGGTCACACAGAGCTACAGCACCCTGAACAGATCACACAGTGCTACAGCACCCTGAACAGATCACATAGTGCTACAGCACCCTCAACAGGTCACACAGTGCTACAGCACCCTGAACAGGCCACACAGTGCTACAGCACCCTGAACAGGTCACACAGAGCTACAGCACCCTGAACAGATCACACAGTGCTACAGCACCCTGAACAGATCACACAGTGCTACAGCACCCTGAACAGGTCACCCAGTGCTACAGCACCCTGAACAGGTCACACAGTGCTACAGCACCCTGAACAGGTCACACAGAGCTACAGCACCCTCAACAGGTTACACAGTGCTACAGCACGCTGAACAGATCACACAGTGCTACAGCACCCTGATCAGATCACACAATGCTACAGCACCCTGAAAAGATCACACAGTGCTACAGCATCCTGATCAGGGCACACAGTGCTACAGAACCCTGAACAGATCACACAGTGTTACAGCACCGTCAACAGGTCACACAGTGCTACAGCACCCTGAACAGATCACACAGTGCAACAGCACCCTGAACTGATCACATAGTGCTACAGCACCCTGAACTGGTCACACAGTGCTACAGCACCCTGAACAGATCACACAGTGCAACAGCACCCTGAACAGATCACACAGTGCTACAGCACCCTGAACTGGTCACACAGTGCTACAGAACAGTGAACAGATCATACAGTGTTACAGCACCCTGATCAGTGCACACAGTGTTACAGCACCATGAACAGTTCACACAATGCTACAGCACCCTGAACAGATCACACAGTGCTACAGCACCCTGAACAGATCACACTGTGCTACAGCACCGTCAACAGGTCACACAGTGCTACAGTACCCTGAACAGATCACACAGTGCAACAGCACCCTGAACAGATCACACAGTGCTACAGCACCGTCAACAGGTCACACAGTGCTACAGCACCCAGAACAGATCACACAGTGCAACAGCACCCTGAACAGATCACACAGTGCTACAGCACCTTGAACAGGTCACAGAGAGCTACAACACCCTGAACAGATCACACAGTGCTACAGCACCCTGAACAGGGCATACAGTGCTACAGCACCCTCAACACACCACACAGTGCTACAACACCCTGAACAGATCGCACAGTGCTACAGCACCCTGATCAGGTCACACAGTGCTACAGCACCCTCAACAGGTCACACAGTGCTACAGCACCCTGAACAGGTCACACAGAGCTACAGCACCCTGAACAGATCACACAGTGCTAGAGCACCCTGAACAGATCACACAGTGCTACAGCACCCTCAACAGGTCACACAGTGCTACAGCACCCTGAACAGGCCACACAGTGCTACAGCACCCTGAACAGGTCACACAGAGCTACAGCACCCTGAACAGATCACACAGTGCTACAGCACCCTGAACAGATCACACAGTGCTACAGCACCCTCAACAGGTCACACAGTGCTACAGCACCCTGAACAGATCACACACTGCTACAGCACCCTCAACAGGGCACACAGGGCTACAGCACCCTGAACAGATCACACAGTGCTACAGCACCCCCAACTGGTCACACAGCGCTACACCACCCTGAACAGATCACACACTGCTACAGCACCCTCAACAGGTCACACAGGGCTACAGCACCCTGAACAGGTCACACAGTGCTACAGCACCCTGAAAATGTCACACAGTGCTACAGCACCCTGAACAGATCACACAGTGCTACAGCACCCTGAACAGGTTACATAGTGGTACAGCACCCTCAACAGATCACACAGTGCTACAGCACCCTGAACAGATCACGCAGTGCTACAGCACCCTCAACAGGTTACACAGTGCTACAGCACCCTGAACAGATCACGCAGTTCTACAGCACCCTCAACAGGTTAGACAGTGCTACAGCACGCTGAACAGATCACACAGTGCTACAGCACTCTGAACAGATCACGCAGTGCTACAGCACCCTCAACAGGTTACACAGTGCTACAGCACCCTGAACAGATCACGCAGTGCTACAGCACCCTCAACAGGTTACACAGTGCTACAGCACCCTGAACAGATCACACAGTGCTACAGCACCCTGAACAGATCACGCAGTGCTACAGCACCATCAACAGGTTACACAGTGCTACAGAACACTGAACAGATCATACAGTGTTACAGCACCCTGATCAGTGCACACAGTGTTACAGCACCATGAACAGTTCACACAATGCTACAGCACCCTGAACAGATCACACAGTGCTACAGCACCCTGAACAGATCACACAGTGCTACAGCACCGTCAACAGGTCACACAGTGCTACAGTACCCTGAACAGATCACACAGTGCAACAGCACCCTGAACAGATCACACAGTGCTACAGCACCGTCAACAGGTCACACAGTGCTACAGCACCCAGAACAGATCACACAGTGCAACAGCACCCTGAACAGATCACACAGTGCTACAGCACCTTGAACAGGTCACAGAGAGCTACAACACCCTGAACAGATCACACAGTGCTACAGCACCCTGAACAGGGCATACAGTGCTACAGCACCCTCAACACACCACACAGTGCTACAACACCCTGAACAGATCGCACAGTGCTACAGCACCCTGATCAGGTCACACAGTGCTACAGCACCCTCAACAGGTCACACAGTGCTACAGCACCCTGAACAGGTCACACAGAGCTACAGCACCCTGAACAGATCACACAGTGCTACAGCACCCTGAACAGATCACACAGTGCTACAGCACCCTCAACAGGTCACACAGTGCTACAGCACCCTGAACAGGCCACACAGTGCTACAGCACCCTGAACAGGTCACACAGAGCTACAGCACCCTGAACAGATCACACAGTGCTACAGCACCCTGAACAGATCACACAGTGCTACAGCACCCTCAACAGGTCACACAGTGCTACAGCACCCTGAACAGATCACACACTGCTACAGCACCCTCAACAGGGCACACAGGGCTACAGCACCCTGAACAGATCACACAGTGCTACAGCACCCCCAACTGGTCACACAGCGCTACACCACCCTGAACAGATCACACACTGCTACAGCACCCTCAACAGGTCACACAGGGCTACAGCACCCTGAACAGGTCACACAGTGCTACAGCACCCTGAAAATGTCACACAGTGCTACAGCACCCTGAACAGATCACACAGTGCTACAGCACCCTGAACAGGTCACATAGTGGTACAGCACCCTCAACGGATCACACAGTGCTACAGCACCCTGAACAGATCACGCAGTGCTACAGCACCCTCAACAGGTTACACAGTGCTACAGCACCCTGAACAGATCACGCAGTGCTACAGCACCCTCAACAGGTTAGACAGTGCTACAGCACGCTGAACAGATCACACAGTGCGACAGCACTCTGAACAGATCACGCAGTGCTACAGCACCCTCAACAGGTTACACAGTGCTACAGCACCCTGAACAGATCACGCAGTGCTACAGCACCCTCAACAGGTTACACAGTGCTACAGCACCCTGAACAGATCACACAGTGCTACAGCACCCTGAACAGATCACGCAGTGCTACAGCACCATCAACAGGTTACACAGTGCTACAGCACCCTGAACAGATCACACAGTGCTACAGCACCCTGAACAGATCACGCAGTGCTACAGCACCCTCAACAGGTTACACAGTGCTACAGCACGCTGAACAGATCACACAGTGCTACAGCACCCTGATCAGATCACACAATGCTACAGCACCCTGAAAAGATCACACAGTGCTACAGCATCCTGATCAGGGCACACAGTGCTACAGAACCCTGAACAGATCACACAGTGTTACAGCACCCTGAACAGATCACACAGTGCTACAGCACCCTGAACAGATCACACAGTGCAACAGCACCCTGAACAGATCACACAGTGCTACAGCACCGTCAACAGGTCACACAGTGCTACAGCACCCTGAACAGATCACACAGTGCAACAGCACCCTGAACAGATCACACAGTGCTACAGCACCCTGAACTGGTCACACGGTGCTACAGCACCCTGAACAGATCACACAGTGCAACAGCACCCTGAACAGATCACACAGTGCTACAGCACCCTGAACTGGTCACACAGTGCTACAGAACCCTGAACAGATCATACAGTGTTACAGCACCCTGATCAGGGCACACAGTGTTACAGCACCATGAACAGTTCACACAATGCTACAGCACCCTGAACAGATCACACAGTGCTACAGCACCTGAACAGATCACACAGTGCTACAGCACCGTCAACAGGTCACACAGTGCTACAGTACCCTGAACAGGTCACACAGTGCAACAGCACCCTGAACAGAACACACAGTGCTACAGCACCGTCAACAGGTCACACAGTGCCACAGCACCCAGATCAGATCACACAGTGCAACAGCACCCTGAACAGATCACACAGTGCTACAGCACCTTGAACAGGTCACAGAGAGCTACCACACCCTGAACAGATCACACAGTGCTACAGCACCCTGAACAGGGCATACAGTGCTACAGCACCCTCAACAGATCACACAGTGCTACAACACCCTGAACAGGTCAGACAGTGCTACAGCACCCTGAACAGATCGCACAGTGCTACAGCACCCTGAATAGGTCACACAGTGCTACAGCATCCTCAACAGGTCACACAGTGCTACAGCACCCTGGACAGGTCACACAGTGCTACAGCACCCTGAACAGATCACACAGTGCTACAGCACCCTAAACAGGTCACACAGTGCTACAGCACCCTGAACAGGCCACACAGTGCTACAGCACCCTGAACACGTCACACAGAGCTACAGCACCCTGAACAGATCACACAGTGCTACAGCACCCTGAACAGATCACACAGTGCTACAGCACCCTCAACAGGTCACACAGTGCTACAGCACCCTGAACAGGTCACACAGTGCTACAGCACCCTCAACAGGTCACACAGGGCTACAGCACCCTGAACAGATCACACAGTGCTACAGCACCCCCAACTGGTCACACAGTGCTACACCACCCTGAACAGATCACACACTGCTACAGCACCCTCAACAGGTAACACAGGGCTACAGCACCCTGAACAGATCACACAGTGCTGCAGCACCCTGTTCAGATCACACAATGCGACAGCACCCTGAACAGATCACACAGTGCTACAGTACCCTGATCAGGTCACACAGTGCTACTGCACCATGGACAGTTCACACAGTGCTACAGCACCATGAACAGTTCACGCAGTGCTACAGCACCCTGAACAGATCACACAGTGCTACAGCACCCTGAACAGATCACACAGTGCTACAACACCGTCAACAGGTCACACAGTGCTACAGCACCCTGAACAGATCACACAGTGCAACAGCACCCTGAACAGATCACACTGTGCTACAGCACCATGGACAGTTCACACAGTGCTACAGCTCCATCAACAGATCACACAGTGCAACAGCACCCTGAACAGATCACACAGTGCTACAGCACCCTGAACAGGTCACACAGTGCTACAGCACCCTGAACAGGTCATACAGTTGTACAGCACCCTGAACAGGTCACACAGTGCGGCAGCACCCTGAACAGGTCACACAGTTGTACAGCACCCTGAACAGGTCACACAGTGCAACAGCACCCTGAACAGATCACACAGTTGTACAGAACCCAGAACAGGTCACACAGTGCTACAGCACCCTGAACAGGTCACACAGTGCTACAGCACCCTGAACAGGTCACACAGTGTTACAGCACCCTGAACAGGTCACACAGTGCTACAGCACCCTGAACAGATTACACAGTGCTACAGCACCCTGAACAGGTCACACAGTGTTACAGCACCCTGAACAGGTCACACAGTGCTACAGCACCCTCAGCAGGTTACACAGTGCTACAGCACGCTGAACAGATCACACAGTGCTACAGCACCCTGATCAGATCACACAATGCTACAGCACCCTGAAAAGATCACACAGTGCTACAGCATCCTGATCAGGGCACACAGTGCTACAGAACCCTGAACAGATCACACAGTGTTACAGCACCCTGAACAGATCACACAGTGCTACAGCACCCTGAACAGATCACACAGTGCAACAGCACCCTGAACAGATCACACAGTGCTACAGCACCGTCAACAGGTCACACAGTGCTACAGCACCCTGAACAGATCACACAGTGCAACAGCACCCTGAACAGATCACACAGTGCTACAGCACCATGAACTGGTCACACAGTGCTACAGCACCCTGAACAGAACACACAGTGCAACAGCACCCTGAACAGATCACACAGTGCTACAGCACCCTGAACTGGTCACACAGTGCTACAGAACCCTGAACAGATCATGCAGTGTTACAGCACCCTGATCAGGGCACACAGTGTTACAGCACCATGAACAGTTCACACAATGCTACAGCACCCTGAACAGATCACACAGTGCTACAGCACCCTGAGCAGATCACACAGTGCTACAGCACCGTCAACAGGTCACACAGTGCTACAGTACCCTGAACAGATCACACAGTGCAACAGCACCCTGAACAGATCACACAGTGCTACAGCACCGTCAACAGGTCACACAGTGCCACAGCACCCAGAACAGATCACACAGTGCAACAGCACCCTGAACAGATCACACAGTGCTACAGCACCCTGAACAGGGCATACAGTGCTACAGCACCCTCAACAGACCACACAGTGCTACAACACCCTGAACAGGTCAGACAGTGCTACAGCACCCTGAACAGATCGCACAGTGCTACAGCACCCTGAACAGGTCACACAGTGCTACAGCACCCTCAGCAGGTCACACAGTGCTACAGCACCCTGAACAGGTCACACAGTGCTACAGCACCCTCAACAGGTCACACAGTGCTACAGCACCCTCTACAGGTCACACAGTGCTACAGCACCCTGAACAGGCCACACAGAGCTACAGCACCCTCAACAGGTCACACAGGGCTACAGCACCCTGAACAGATCACACAGTGCTACAGCACCCTCAACAGGTCACACAGTGCTACAGCACCCTGAACAGGTCACACAGTGCTACAGCACCCTCAACAGGTCACACAGTGCTACAGCACCCTCTACAGGTCACACAGTGCTACAGCACCCTGAACAGGCCACACAGAGCTACAGCACCCTCAACAGGCCACACAGAGCTACAGCACCCTCAACAGGTCACACAGTGCTACAGCACCCCCAACTGGTCACATAGTGCTACACCACCCTGAACAGATCACACACTGCTACAGCACCCTCAACAGGTCACACAGGGCTACAGCACCCTGAACAGATCACACAGTGTTACAGCACCCTGTTCAGATCACACAATGCGACAGCACCCTGAACAGATCACACAGTGCTACTGCACCATGGACAGTTCACACAGTGCTACAGCACCCTCAACAGGTCACACAGTGCTACAGCACCCTGAACAGAACACACAGTGCTACAGAACCCTGAACAGATGACACAGTGTTACAGCACCCTGATCAGTGCACACAGTGTTACAGCACCATGAACAGTTCACGCAGTGCTACAGCACTCTGAACAGATCACACAGTGCTACAGCACCCTGAACAGATCACACAGTGCTACAGCACCGTCAACAGGTCACACAGTGCTACAGCACCCTGAACAGATCACACAGTGCAACAGCACCCCGAACAGATCACACAGTGCTACAGCACCATGGACAGTTCACACAGTGCTACAGCTCCATCAACAGATCACACAGTGCAACAGCACCCTGAACAGATCACACAGTGCTACAGCACCCTGAACAGGTCACACAGTGCTACAGCACCCTGAACAGTTCACACAGTTGTACAGCACCCTGAACAGGTCACACAGTGCTACAGCACCCTGAACAGGTCACACAGTGCTACAACACCCTGAACAGGTCACACAGTGCTACAGCACCCTGAACAGATCAAAAAGTGCTACAGCACCCTGATCAGGGCACACAGTGCTACTGCACCATGGACAGTTCACACAGTGCTACAGCACCCTCAACAGGTCACACAATGCTACAGCACCCTGAACAGATCACACAGTGCCAGAGAACCCTGAACAGATCACACAGTGCTACAGCACCCTGAACAGGTCACACAGTTCTACAGCACCCTGAACAGGTCACACAGTTCTACAGCACCCTGAACAGGTCACACAGTGCTACAGCACCCTGAACAGGTCACACAGTGCTACAGCACCCTGAACAGGTCACACAGAGCTGCAGCACCCTGAACAGGTCACACATTGCGACAGCACCCTGAACAGATCACACAGTGCTACACCAACCTGAACAGGTCAGACGGTGCTACAGCACACTGAACAGGTCACACAGTGCTACAGCACCCTGAACATGTCACACAGTTCTACAGCACCCTGAACAGGTCACACAGTGCTACAGCACCCTGAAGAGGTCACACAGTTCTACAGCACCCTGAACAGGTAACACAGTGCTACAACACCCTGAACAGGTCACTCAGTGCTACAGCACCCTGAACAGGTCACACAGTGCTACAGCACCCTGAACAGGTCACACAGTGCTACAACACCCTGAACAGGTCACACAGTGCTACAGCACCCTGAACAGGTCACACAGTGCTACAGCACCCTGAACAGGTCACACACTGCTACAACACCCTGAACAGGTCACATAGTGCTACAGCACCCTGAACAAGTCACACAGTGCTACAGCTCCATCAACAGATCACACAGTGCAACAGCACCCTGAACAGGTCACACAGTGCTACAGTACCCTGAACAGGTCACACAGTGCTACAGCACCCTGAACAGGTCACACAGTGGTACAACACACTGAATAGATCACACAGTGCTACAGCACCCTGAACAGGTCACACAGTGCTACAGCACCCTGAACAGGTCACACAGTGCTACAGCACCCTGAACAGATCACACAGTGCTACAGCACCCTGAACAGATCACACAGTGCTACAGCACCCTGAACAGGTAACACAGTGCTACAGCAACCTGAACAGATCGCACAGTTCGACGGCACCCTGAACAGGTCACACAGTGCTACAGCACCCTGAACAGGTCACACAGTGCTGCAGCACCCTGAACTGGTCACACAGTGCTACAGCACCCTGAACAGATCGCACAGTGCTACGGCACCCTGAACAGGTCACACAGTGCTACAGCACCCTGAACAGGGCACACAGTGCTAAAGCACCCTGAACAGATCGCACAGTGCTGCAGCACCCTAAACAGGTCACACAGTGCTACAGCACCCTGAACTGGTCACACACTGCTACAGCACGCTGAACAGATCACACAGTGCTACAGCACCCTGAACAGGGCACACAGTGCTACAGCACCCGGAACAGGTCACACCGTGCAACAGCACCCTGAACAGGTCACACAGTGCTACAGCACCCTGAACAGGTCACACAGTGCTACAGCACCCTGAACAGGGCACACAGTTCTACAGCACCCTGAACAGATCACACAGTGCTACAGCACCCTGAACAGGTCACACAGTGCTACAGCACCCTGAACAGGTCACACAGTGCTACAGCACCCTGAACAGGTCACACAGTATTACAGCACCCTGAACAGATCACACAGTGCTTCATCACCCTGAACAGATCACACAGTGCTACAGCACCCTGAACAGGTCACACAGAGCTACAGCACCCTGAACAGGTCACACAGTGCTGCAGCACCCTGAATAGATCACACAGTGCTGCAGCACCCTGAATAGATCACACAGTGCTACAGCACCCTCAACAGGTCACACAGTGCTACACCACCCTGAACAGATCACACAGTGCTACAGAACCCTGAACAGATCACACAGTGCTACAGCACCCTGAACAGTTCACACCGTGCTACAGCACCCTGAACAGATCACATAGTGCTACAGCACCCTGAACAGATCACACAGTGCTGCAGCACCGTCAACAGGTCACACAGTGCTACAGCCCACTGAACAGATCACACGTTGCTACATCACCCTGAACAGATCACACAGTTTTACAGCACCTTGAACAGATCACACAGTGCTACATCACCCTGAACAGATCACACATTGCTACAGCACCCTGAACAGGTCACACAGATCTACAGCACCCTCTACAGATCACACAGTGCTACAGCACCCTGAACAGATCACACAGTGCTACAGCACCCTGAACAGGTCACACAGTGCTACAGCACCCTCAACAGGTCACAAAGTGCTACAGCACCATGAACAGTTCACACAGTGCTACAGCACCCTGAACAGATCACACAGTGCTACAGCACCCTGAACAGATCACACAGTGCTACAGCACCGTCAACAGGTCACACAGTGCTACCGCACCCTGAACAGATCACACAGTGCAACAGCACCCTCAACAGGTTACACAGTGCTACAGCACCCTGAACAGATCACACAGTGTTACAGCACCCTGATCAGGGCACACAGTGTTACAGCACCATGAACAGTTCACACAGTGCTACAGCACCCTGAACAGATCGCACAGTGCTACAGCACCCTGAACAGATCACGCAGTGCTACAGCACCGTCAACAGGTCACACAGTGCTACCGCACCCTGAACAGATCACGCAGTGCTACAGCACCCTCAACAGGTTACACGGTGCTACAGCACGCTGAACAGATCACACAGTGCTACAGCACCCTGATCAGATCACACAATGCTACAGCACCCTGAAAAGATCACACAGTGCTACAGCATCCTGATCAGGGCACACAGTGCTACAGAACCCTGAACAGATCACACAGAGTTACAGCACCCTGAACAGATCACACAGTGCTACAGCACCCTGAACAGATCACACAGTGCAACAGCACCCTGAACAGATCACACAGTGCTACAGCACCGTCAACAGGTCACACAGTGCTACAGCACCCTGAACAGATCACACAGTGCAACAGCACCCAGAACAGATCACACAGTGCTACAGCACCCTGAACTGGTCACACAGTGCTACAGCACCCTGAACAGATCACACAGTGCAACAGCACCCTGAACAGATCGCACAGAGCTACAGCACCCTGAACTGGTCACACAGTGCTACAGAACCCTGAACAGATCATACAGTGTTACAGCACCCTGATCAGGGCACACAGTGTTACAGCACCATGAACAGTTCACACAATGCTACAGCACCCTGAACAGATCACACAGTTCTACAGCACCCTGAACAGATCACACAGTGCTACAGCACCCTGATCAGGGCACACAGTGCTACTGCACCATGGACAGTTCACACAGTGCTACAGCACCCTCAACAGGTCACACAATGCTACAGCACCCTGAACAGATCACACAGTGCCAGAGAACCCTGAACAGATCACACAGTGCTACAGCACCCTGAACAGGTCACACAGTTCTACAGCACCCTGAACAGGTCACACAGTTCTACAGCACCCTGAACAGGTCACACAGTGCTACAGCACCCTGAACAGGTCACACAGTGCTACAGCACCCTGAACAGGTCACACAGTGCTGCAGCACCCTGAACAGGTCACACATTGCGACAGCACCCTGAACAGATCACACAGTGCTACACCAACCTGAACAGGTCAGACGGTGCTACAGCACACTGAACAGGTCACACAGTGCTACAGCACCCTGAACATGTCACACAGTTCTACAGCACCCTGAACATGTCACACAGTGCTACAGCACCCTGAAGAGGTCACACAGTTCTACAGCACCCTGAACAGGTAACACAGTGCTACAACACCCTGAACAGGTCACTCAGTGCTACAGCACCCTGAACAGGTCACACAGTGCTACAGCACCCTGAACAGGTCACACAGTGCTACAACACCCTGAACAGGTCACACAGTGCTACAGCACCCTGAACAGGTCACACAGTGCTACAGCACCCTGAACAGGTCACACACTGCTACAACACCCTGAACAGGTCACATAGTGCTACAGCACCCTGAACAAGTCACACAGTGCTACAGTACCCTGAACAGGTCACACAGTGCTACAGCACCCTGAACAGGTCACACAGTGCTACAGTACCCTGAACAGGTCACACAGTGCTACAGCACCCTGAACAGGTCACACAGTGGTACAACACACTGAATAGATCACACAGTGCTACAGCACCCTGAACAGGTCACACAGTGCTACAGCACCCTGAACAGGTCACACAGTGCTACAGCACCCTGAACAGATCACACAGTGCTACAGCACCCTGAACAGATCACACAGTGCTACAGCACCCTGAACAGGTAACACAGTGCTACAGCAACCTGAACAGATCGCACAGTTCGACGGCACCCTGAACAGGTCACACAGTGCTACAGCACCCTGAACAGGTCACACAGTGCTGCAGCACCCTGAACTGGTCACACAGTGCTACAGCACCCTGAACAGATCGCACAGTGCTACGGCACCCTGAACAGGTCACACAGTGCTACAGCACCCTGAACAGGGCACACAGTGCTAAAGCACCCTGAACAGATCGCACAGTGCTGCAGCACCCTAAACAGGTCACACAGTGCTACAGCACCCTGAACTGGTCACAAACTGCTACAGCACGCTGAACAGATCACACAGTGCTACAGCACCCTGAACAGGGCACACAGTGCTACAGCACCCGGAACAGGTCACACCGTGCAACAGCACCCTGAACAGGTCACACAGTGCTACAGCACCCTGAACAGGTCACACAGTGCTACAGCACCCTGAACAGGTCACACAGTGCTACAGCACCCTGAACAGGGCACACAGTTCTACAGCACCCTGAACAGATCACACAGTGCTACAGCACCCTGAACAGGTCACACAGTGCTACAGCACCCTGAACAGGTCACACAGTGCTACAGCACCCTGAACAGGTCACACAGTATTACAGCACCCTGAACAGATCACACAGTGCTTCATCACCCTGAACAGATCACACAGTGCTACAGCACCCTGAACAGGTCACACAGAGCTACAGCACCCTGAACAGGTCACACAGTGCTGCAGCACCCTGAATAGATCACACAGTGCTGCAGCACCCTGAATAGATCACACAGTGCTACAGCACCCTCAACAGGTCACACAGTGCTACACCACCCTGAACAGATCACACAGTGCTACAGAACCCTGAACAGATCACACAGTGCTACAGCACCCTGAACAGTTCACACCGTGCTACAGCACCCTGAACAGATCACATAGTGCTACAGCACCCTGAACAGATCACACAGTGCTGCAGCACCGTCAACAGGTCACACAGTGCTACAGCCCACTGAACAGATCACACGTTGCTACATCACCCTGAACAGATCACACAGTTTTACAGCACCCTGAACAGATCACACAGTGCTACATCACCCTGAACAGATCACACATTGCTACAGCACCCTGAACAGGTCACACAGATCTACAGCACCCTCTACAGATCACACAGTGCTACAGCACCCTGAACAGATCACACAGTGCTACAGCACCCTGAACAGGTCACACAGTGCTACAGCACCCTCAACAGGTCACAAAGTGCTACAGCACCATGAACAGTTCACACAGTGCTACAGCACCCTGAACAGATCACACAGTGCTACAGCACCCTGAACAGATCACACAGTGCTACAGCACCGTCAACAGGTCACACAGTGCTACCGCACCCTGAACAGATCACACAGTGCAACAGCACCCTCAACAGGTTACACAGTGCTACAGCACCCTGAACAGATCACACAGTGTTACAGCACCCTGATCAGGGCACACAGTGTCACAGCACCATGAACAGTTCACACAGTGCTACAGCACCCTGAACAGATCGCACAGTGCTACAGCACCCTGAACAGATCACGCAGTGCTACAGCACCGTCAACAGGTCACACAGTGCTACCGCACCCTGAACAGATCACGCAGTGCTACAGCACCCTCAACAGGTTACACGGTGCTACAGCACGCTGAACAGATCACACAGTGCTACAGCACCCTGATCAGATCACACAATGCTACAGCACCCTGAAAAGATCACACAGTGCTACAGCATCCTGATCAGGGCACACAGTGCTACAGAACCCTGAACAGATCACACAGAGTTACAGCACCCTGAACAGATCACACAGTGCTACAGCACCCTGAACAGATCACACAGTGCAACAGCACCCTGAACAGATCACACAGTGCTACAGCACCGTCAACAGGTCACACAGTGCTACAGCACCCTGAACAGATCACACAGTGCAACAGCACCCTGAACAGATCACACAGTGCTACAGCACCCTGAACTGGTCACACAGTGCTACAGCACCCTGAACAGATCACACAGTGCAACAGCACCCTGAACAGATCACACAGAGCTACAGCACCCTGAACTGGTCACACAGTGCTACAGAACCCTGAACAGATCATACAGTGTTACAGCACCCTGATCAGGGCACACAGTGTTACAGCACCATGAACAGTTCACACAATGCTACAGCACCCTGAACAGATCACACAGTTCTACAGCACCCTGAACAGATCACACAGTGCTACAGCAACGTCAACAGGTCACACAGTGCTACAGTACCCTGAACAGGTCACACAGTGCAACAGCACCCTGAACAGATCACACAGTGCTACAGCACCGTCAACAGGTCACACAGTGCCACAGCACCCAGAACAGATCACACAGTGCAACAGCACCCTGAACAGATCACACAGTGCTACAGCACCTTGAACAGGTCACAGAGAGCTACAACACCCTGAACAGATCACACAGTGCTACAGCACCCTGAACAGGGCATACAGTGCTACAGCACCCTCAACAGATCACACAGTGCTACAACACCCTGAACAGGTCAGACAGTGCTACAGCACCCTGAACAGATCGCACAGTGCTACAGCACCCTGAACAGGTCACACAGTGCTACAGCACCCTCAACAGGTCACACAGTGCTACAGCACCCTGAACAGGTCACACAGAGCTACAGCATCCTGAACAGATCACACAGTGCTACAGCACCCTGAACAGATCACACAGTGCTACAGCACCCTCAACAGGTCACACAGTGCTACAGCACCCTGAACAGGCCACACAGTGCTACAGCACCCTGAAAACGTCACACAGAGCTACAGCACCCTGAACAGATCACACAGTGCTACAGCACCCTGAACAGATCACACAGTGCTACAGCACCCTCAACAGGTCACACAGTGCTAAAGCACCCTGAACAGATCACACAGTGCTACAGCACCCTGAACAGGTCACACAGGGCTACAGCACCCTGAACAGATCACACAGTGCTACAGCACCCTGATCAGTGCACACAGTGTTACAGCACCATGAACAGTTCACGCAGCGCTACAGCACCCTGAACAGATCACACAGTGCTACAGCACCCTGAACAGATCACACAGTGCTACAACACCGTCAACAGGTCACACAGGGCTACAGCACCCTGAACAGATCACACAGTGCTACAGCACCCTGATCAGTGCACACAGTGTTACAGCACCATGAACAGTTCACGCAGTGCTACAGCACCCTGAACAGTTCACGCAGTGCTACAGCACCCTGAACAGATCACACAGTGCTACAGCACCCTGAACAGATCACACAGTGCTACAGCACCCTGAACAGATCACACAGTGCTACAGCACCCTCAACAGGTCACACAGGGCTACAGCACCCTGAACAGATCACACAATGCGACAGCACCCTGATCAGGTCACACAGTGCTACAGCACCCTGAACAGGTCACACAGTGCTACAGCACCCTGAACAGGTCACACAGTGCTACAGCACCCTGAACAGGTCACACAGTGCTACAGCACCCTGAACAGGTCACACAGTGCTACAGCACCCTCAACAGGTTACACAGTGCTACAGCACGCTGAACAGATCACACAGTGCTACAGCACCCTGATCAGATCACACAATGCTACAGCACCCTGAAAAGATCACACAGTGCTACAGCATCCTGATCAGGGCACACAGTGCTACAGAACCCTGAACAGATCACACAGTGTTACAGCACCCTGAACAGATCACACAGTGCTACAGCACCCTGAACAGATCACACAGTGCAACAGCACCCTGAACAGATCACACAGTGCTACAGCACCGTCAGCAGGTCACACAGTGCTACAGCACCCTGAACAGATCACACAGTGCAACAGCACCCTGAACAGATCACACAGTGCTACAGGACCCTGAACTGGTCACACAGTGCTACAGCACCCTGAACAGATCACACAGTGCAACAGCACCCTGAACAGATCACACAGAGCTACAGCACCCTGAACTGGTCACACAGTGCTACTGAACCCTGAACAGATCATACAGTGTTACAGCACCCTGATCAGGGCACACAGTGTTACAGCACCATGAACAGTTCACACAATGCTACAGCACCCTGAACAGATCACACAGTGCTACAGCACCCTGAACAGATCACACAGTGCTACAGCACCGTCAACAGGTCACACAGTGCTACAGTACCCTGAACAGGTCACACAGTGCAACAGCACCCTGAACAGATCACACAGTGCTACAGCACCGTCAACAGGTCACACAGTGCCACAGCACCCAGAACAGATCACACAGTGCAACAGCACCCTGAACAGATCACACAGTGCTACAGCACCTTGAACAGGTCACAGAGAGCTACAACACCCTGAACAGATCACACAGTGCTACAGCACCCTGAACAGGGCATACAGTGCTACAGCAACCTCAACAGATCACACAGTGCTACAACACCCTGAACAGGTCAGACAGTGCTACAGCACCCTGAACAGATCGCACAGTGCTACAGCACCCTGAACAGGTCACACAGTGCTACAGCACCCTCAACAGGTCACACAGTGCTACAGCACCCTGAACAGGTCACACAGATCTACAGCACCCTGAACAGATCACACAGTGCTACAGCACCCTCAACAGGTCACACAGTGCTACAGCACCCTGAACAGGCCACACAGTGCTACAGCACCCTGAACACGTCACACAGAGCTACAGCACCCTGAACAGATCACACAGTGCTACAGCACCCTGAACAGATCACACAGTGCTACAGCACCCTCAACAGGTCACACAGTGCTACAGCACCCTGAACAGATCACACACTGCTACAGCACCCTCAACAGGTCACACAGTGCTACAGCACCCTGAACAGGCCACACAGTGCTACAGCACCCTGAACACGTCACACAGAGCTACAGCACCCTGAACAGATCACACAGTGCTACAGCACCCTGAACAGATCACACAGTGCTACAGCACCCTCAACAGGTCACACAGTGCTACAGCACCCTGAACAGATCACACACTGCTACAGCACCCTCAACAGGTCACACAGGGCTACAGCACCCTGAACAGATCACACAGTGCTACAGCACCCCCAACTGGTCACACAGTGCTACACCACCCTGAACAGATCACACACTGCTACAGCACCCTCAACAGGTCACACAGGGCTACAGCACCCTGAACAGATCACACAGTGCTATAGCACCCTATTCAGATCACACAATGCGACAGCACCCTGAACAGATCACACAGTGCTACAGCACCCTGATCAGGTCACACAGTTCTACTGCACCATGGACAGTTCACACAGTGCTACAGCACCCTCAACAGGTCACACAGTGCTACAGCACCCTGAACAGAACACACAGTGCTACAGAACCCTGAACAGATGACACAGTGTTACAGCACCCTGATCAGTGCACACAGTGTTACAGCACCATGAACAGTTCACGCAGTGCTACAGCACCCTGAACAGATCACACAGTGCTACAGCACCCTGAACAGATCACACAGTGCTACAACACCGTCAACAGGTCACACAGTGCTACAGCACCCTGAACAGATCACACAGTGCAACAGCACCCTGAACAGATCACATTGTGCTACAGCACCATGGACAGTTCACACGGTGCTACAGCTCCATCAACAGATCACACAGTGCAACAGCTCCCTGAACAGATCACACAGTGCTACAGCACCCTGAACAGGTCACACAGTGCTACAGCACCCTGAACAGGTCACACAGTTGTACAGCACCCTGAACAGGTCACACAGTGCTACAGCACCCTGAACAGGTCACACAGTTGTACAGCACCCTGAACAGGTCACACAGTGCTACAGCACCCTGAACAGATCACACAGTTGTACAGCACCCTGAACAGGTCACACAGTGCTACAACACCCTGAACAGGTCACACAGTGCTACAGCACCCTGAACAGGTCACACAGTGCTACAGCACCCTGAACAGGTCACACACTGCTACAACACCCTGAACAGGTCACATAGTGCTACAGCAACCTGAACAAGTCACACAGTGCTACAGTACCCTGAACAGGTCACACAGTGCTACAGCACCCTGAACAGGTCACACAGTGCTACAGTACCCTGAACAGGTCACACAGTGCTACAGCACCCTGAACAGGTCACACAGTGCTACAGCACCCTGAACAGGTCACACAGTGCTACAGCACCCTGAACAGATCACACAGTGCTACAGCACCCTGAACAGATCACACAGTGCTACAGCACCCTGAACAGGTCACACAGTGCTACAGCACCCTGAACAGATCGCACAGTGCGACGGCACCCTGAACAGGTCACACAGTGCTACAGCACCCTGAACAGGTCACACAGTGCTACAGCACCCTGAACTGGTCACACAGTGCTACAGCACCCTGGACAGATCGCACAGTGCTACGGCACCCTGATCAGGGCACACAGTGCTGCAGCACCCTGAACACGTCACACAGTGCTACAGCACCCTGAACAGATCACACAGTGCTACAGCACCCTGAACAGGTCACACAGTGCTACAGCACCCTGAACAGGTCACACAGTGCTGCAGCACCCTGAACACGTCACACAGTGCTACAGCACCCTGAACAGATCACACAGTGCTACAGCACCCTGAACTGATCACACAGTGCTACAGCACCCTCAACAGGTCACACAGTGCTACAGCACCCTGAACAGGTCACACAGTGCTACAGTACCCTGAACAGGTCACACATTGCTGCAGCACCCTGAACAGGTCACACAGTGCTACAGCACCCTGAACAGGTCACACAGTGCTACAGCACCCTGAACAGATCACACAGTGCTACAGCACCCTGAACAGATCACACAGTGCTACAGCACCCTGAACAGGTCACACAGTGCTACAGCACCCTGAACAGATCACACAGTGCTACAGCACCCTGAACAGATCACACAGTGCTACAACACCGTCAACAGGTCACACAGTGCTACAGCACCCTGAACAGATCACACAGTGCAACAGCACCCTGAACAGATCACACTGTGCTACAGCACCATGGACAGTTCACACGGTGCTACAGCTCCATCAACAGATCACACAGTGCAACAGCTCCCTGAACAGATCACACAGTGCTACAGCACCCTGAACAGGTCACACAGTGCTACAGCACCCTGAACAGGTCACACAGTTGTACAGCACCCTGAACAGGTCACACAGTGCTACAGCACCCTGAACAGGTCACACAGTTGTACAGCACCCTGAACAGGTCACACAGTGCTACAGCACCCTGAACAGATCACACAGTTGTACAGCACCCTGAACAGGTCACACAGTGCTACAACACCCTGAACAGGTCACACAGTGCTACAGCACCCTGAACAGGTCACACAGTGCTACAGCACCCTGAACAGGTCACACACTGCTACAACACCCTGAACAGGTCACATAGTGCTACAGCAACCTGAACAAGTCACACAGTGCTACAGTACCCTGAACAGGTCACACAGTGCTACAGCACCCTGAACAGGTCACACAGTGCTACAGTACCCTGAACAGGTCACACAGTGCTACAGCACCCTGAACAGGTCACACAGTGCTACAGCACCCTGAACAGGTCACACAGTGCTACAGCACCCTGAACAGATCACACAGTGCTACAGCACCCTGAACAGATCACACAGTGCTACAGCACCCTGAACAGGTCACACAGTGCTACAGCACCCTGAACAGATCGCACAGTGCGACGGCACCCTGAACAGGTCACACAGTGCTACAGCACCCTGAACAGGTCACACAGTGCTACAGCACCCTGAACTGGTCACACAGTGCTACAGCACCCTGGACAGATCGCACAGTGCTACGGCACCCTGATCAGGGCACACAGTGCTGCAGCACCCTGAACACGTCACACAGTGCTACAGCACCCTGAACAGATCACACAGTGCTACAGCACCCTGAACAGGTCACACAGTGCTACAGCACCCTGAACAGGTCACACAGTGCTGCAGCACCCTGAACACGTCACACAGTGCTACAGCACCCTGAACAGATCACACAGTGCTACAGCACCCTGAACTGATCACACAGTGCTACAGCACCCTCAACAGGTCACACAGTGCTACAGCACCCTGAACAGGTCACACAGTGCTACAGTACCCTGAACAGGTCACACATTGCTGCAGCACCCTGAACAGGTCACACAGTGCTACAGCACCCTGAACAGGTCACACAGTGCTACAGCACCCTGAACAGATCACACAGTGCTACAGCACCCTGAACAGATCACACAGTGCTACAGCACCCTGAACAGGTAACACAGTGCTACAGCACCCTGAACAGATCGCACAGTGCGACGGCACCCTGAACAGGTCACACAGTGCTACAGCACCCTGAACAGGTCACACAGTGCTACAGCACCCTGAACTGGTCACACAGTGCTACAGCACCCTGAACAGATCGCACAGTGCTACGGCACCCTGAACAGGTCACACAGTGCTACAGCACCCTGAACAGGGCACACAGTGCTAAAGCACCCTGAACAGATCGCACAGTGCTACAGCACCCTAAACAGGTCACACAGTGCTAAAGCACCCTGAACTGGTCACACAGTGCAACAGCACGCTGAACAGATCACACGGAGCTACAGCACCCTGAACAGGGCACACAGTGCTACAGCACCCGGAACAGGTCACACCGTGCAACAGCACCCTGAACAGGTCACACAGTGCTACAGCACCCTGAACAGGTCACACAGTGCTACAGCACCCGGAACAGGGCACACAGTTCTACAGCACCCTGAACAGATCACACAGTGCTACCGCACCCTGAACAGGTCACACAGTGCTACAGCACCCTGAACAGGTCACACAGTGCTACAGCACCCTGAAGAGGTCACACAGTATTACAGCACCCTGAACAGATCACACAGTGCGACATCACCCTGAACAGATCACACAGTGCTACAGCACCCTGAACAGGTCACACAGAGCTACAGCACCCTGAACAGGTCACACACTGCTACAGCACCCTCAACAGGTCACACAGAGCTACAGCGCCCTGAACAGATCACACAGTGCTGCAGCACCCTGAATAGATCACACAGTGCTACAGCACCCTCAACAGGTCGCACAGTGCTACAGAACCCTGAACAGATCACACAGTGTTACAGCACCCTGATCAGGGCACACAGTGTTACAGCACCATGATCAGTTCACACCGTGCTACAGCACCCTGAACAGATCACATAGTGCTACAGCACCCTGAACAGATCACACAGTGTTGCAGCACCGTCAACAGGTCACACAGTGCGACAGCCCCCTGAACAGATCACACGTTGCTACATCACCCTGAATAGATCACACAGTTTTACAGCACCCTGAACAGATCACACAGTGCTACATCACCCTGAACAGATCACACATTGCTGCAGCACCCTGAACAGGTCGCACAGAGCTACAGCACCCTGAACAGATCACACAGTGCTACAGCACCGTCAACAGGTCACACAGTGCTACCGCACCCTGAACAGATCACACAGTGCAACAGCACCCTGAACAGATCACACAGTGCTACAGCACCCTGAACAGGTCACACAGTGCTACAGCACCATGGACAGTTCACACAGTGCTACAGCTCCCATAAACAGGTCACACAGTGCTACAGCACCCTGAACAGATCACACAGTGCTCCAGCACCCTGAACAGATCACACAGTGCTACAGCACCCTGATCAGGGCACACAGTGCTGCAGCACCCTGAACACGTCACACAGTGCTACAGCACCCTGAACAGATCACACAGTGCTACAGCACCCTGAACAGGTCACACAGTGCTACAGCACCCTGAACAGGTCACACAGTGCTGCAGAACCCTGAACACGTCACACAGTGCTACAGCACCCTGAACAGATCACACAGTGCTACAGCACCCTGAACTGATCACACAGTGCTACAGCACCCTCAACAGGTCACACAGTGCTACAGCACCCTGAACAGGTCACACAGTGCTACAGCACCCTGAACAGGTCACACAGTGCTACAGCACCCTGAACAGGTCACACAGTGCTACAGCACCCTGAACAGGTCACATAGTGCTACAGCACCCTAAACAGATCACATAGTGCTACAGCACCCTGAACAAGTCACACAGTGCTACAGCACCCTGAACAGGTCACACAGTGCTACAACACCCTCAACAGGTCACACAGTGCTACAGCACCCTGAACAGGTCACACAGTGGTATAGCACCCTGAAGAGTTCACATAGTGATTCAGCACCCTGAACAAGTCACACAGTGCTACAGCACCCTGAACAGGTCACACAGTGCTACAGCACCCTGAACTGGTCACACAGTGCTACAGCACCCTGAACAGGTCACACAGTGCTACAGCACCCTGAACAGGTCACACAGTGGTACAACTCACTGAATAGATAACGCAGTGCTACTGCACCCTGAACAGGTCACACAGTGCTACAGCACCCTGAACAGGTCACACAGTGCTACAACACCCTGAACAGGTCACATAGTGCTACAGCACCCTGAACAAGTCACACAGTGCTACAGCACCCTGAACAGGTCGCACAGTGCTACAGCACCCTGAACAGGTCACACCGTGCTACAGCACCCTGAACAGGTCACACAGTGCTATAGCACCCTGAACAGGTCACACAGTGGTACAACACACTGAATAGATCACACAGTGCTACAGCACCCTGAACAGGTCACACAGTGCTACAGCACTCTGAACAGGTCACACAGTGCTACTGCACCCAGAACAGATCACACAGTGCTACAGCACCCTGAACAGATCACACAGTGCTACAGCACCCTCAACAGGTCACACAGTGCTACACCACCCTGAACAGATCACACAGTGCTACAGAACCCTGAACAGATCACACAGTGTTACAGCACCCTGATCAGGGCACACAGTGTTACAGCACCATGAACAGTTCACACAGTGCTACAGCACCCTGAACAGATCAAACAGTGTTACAGCACCCTGAACAGATCACACAGTGCTGCAGCACCATCAACAGGTCACACAGTGCTACTGCACCCTGATCAGATCACACGTTGCTACATCACCTGAACAGATCACACAGTTTTACAGCACCCTGAACAGATCACACAGTGCTACATCACCCTGAACAGATCACACATTGCTACAGCACCCTGAACAGGTCACACAGAGCTACAGCACCCTGTACAGATCACACAGTGCTACAGCACCCTGACCAGATTACACAGTGCTACAGCACCCTGAACAGGTCAGACAGGGCTACAGCACCCTGAACAGATCACACATTGCTACAGCACCCTGAACAGATCGCACAGTGCTACAGCACCCTGAACAGATCACAGATTGCAACAGCACCCTGAACAAATCGCACAGTGCTACAGCACCCTGAACAGATTGCACATTGCTACAGCACCCTGAACAGATTACACAGTGCTACAGCACCCTGAACAGGTCACACAGTGCTACAGCACCCTGAACAGGTCACACAGTGCTACAGCACCCTGAACAGGTCACACAGTGCTACAGCACCCTGAACAGATCGCACAGTGCTACAGCACCCTGAACAGATTACACATTGCTACAGCACCCTGAACAGATCACACAGTGCTAGAGCACCCTGAACAGATCACTCAGTGCTACAGCACCCTGAACAGATCGCACATTGCTAGAGCACCCTGAACAGATTACACAGTGCTACAGCACCCTGAACAGATCGCACAGTGCAACAGCACCCTGAACAGATTACACAGTGCTACAGCACCCTCAACAGGTCACACAGTGCTACAGCACCCTGAACAGGGCACACAGTGCTACAGCACCCTGAACAGGTCACACAGTGCTACAGCACCCTGAACAGATCACACAGTGCTACAGCACCCTGAACAGATCACACAGTGCTACAGCACCCTGAACTGATCACACAGTGCTACAGCACCCTCAACAGGTCACACAGTGCTACAGCACCCTGAACAGGTCACACAGTGCTACAGCACCCTGAACAGGTCACACAGTGCTACAGCACCCTGAACAGGTCACACAGTGCTACAGCACCCTGAACAGGTCACATAGTGCTACAGCACCCTAAACAGATCACATAGTGCTACAACACCATGAACAGGTCACACAGTGCTACAGCACCCTGAACAGATCACACAGTGCTACAGCACCCTGAACAGGTCACACAGTGCTACAGCACCCTGAACAGATCACACAGTGCTACAGCACCCTGAACAGATCACACAGTGCTACAACACCGTCAACAGGTCACACAGTGCTACAGCACCCTGAACAGATCACACAGTGCAACAGCACCCTGAACAGATCACACTGTGCTACAGCACCATGGACAGTTCACACGGTGCTACAGCTCCATCAACAGATCACACAGTGCAACAGCTCCCTGAACAGATCACACAGTGCTACAGCACCCTGAACAGGTCACACAGTGCTACAGCACCCTGAACAGGTCACACAGTTGTACAGCACCCTGAACAGGTCACACAGTGCTACAGCACCCTGAACAGGTCACACAGTTGTACAGCACCCTGAACAGGTCACACAGTGCTACAGCACCCTGAACAGATCACACAGTTGTACAGCACCCTGAACAGGTCACACAGTGCTACAACACCCTGAACAGGTCACACAGTGCTACAGCACCCTGAACAGGTCACACAGTGCTACAGCACCCTGAACAGGTCACACACTGCTACAACACCCTGAACAGGTCACATAGTGCTACAGCAACCTGAACAAGTCACACAGTGCTACAGTACCCTGAACAGGTCACACAGTGCTACAGCACCCTGAACAGGTCACACAGTGCTACAGTACCCTGAACAGGTCACACAGTGCTACAGCACCCTGAACAGGTCACACAGTGCTACAGCACCCTGAACAGGTCACACAGTGCTACAGCACCCTGAACAGATCACACAGTGCTACAGCACCCTGAACAGATCACACAGTGCTACAGCACCCTGAACAGGTCACACAGTGCTACAGCACCCTGAACAGATCGCACAGTGCGACGGCACCCTGAACAGGTCACACAGTGCTACAGCACCCTGAACAGGTCACACAGTGCTACAGCACCCTGAACTGGTCACACAGTGCTACAGCACCCTGGACAGATCGCACAGTGCTACGGCACCCTGATCAGGGCACACAGTGCTGCAGCACCCTGAACACGTCACACAGTGCTACAGCACCCTGAACAGATCACACAGTGCTACAGCACCCTGAACAGGTCACACAGTGCTACAGCACCCTGAACAGGTCACACAGTGCTGCAGCACCCTGAACACGTCACACAGTGCTACAGCACCCTGAACAGATCACACAGTGCTACAGCACCCTGAACTGATCACACAGTGCTACAGCACCCTCAACAGGTCACACAGTGCTACAGCACCCTGAACAGGTCACACAGTGCTACAGTACCCTGAACAGGTCACACATTGCTGCAGCACCCTGAACAGGTCACACAGTGCTACAGCACCCTGAACAGGTCACACAGTGCTACAGCACCCTGAACAGATCACACAGTGCTACAGCACCCTGAACAGATCACACAGTGCTACAGCACCCTGAACAGGTAACACAGTGCTACAGCACCCTGAACAGATCGCACAGTGCGACGGCACCCTGAACAGGTCACACAGTGCTACAGCACCCTGAACAGGTCACACAGTGCTACAGCACCCTGAACTGGTCACACAGTGCTACAGCACCCTGAACAGATCGCACAGTGCTACGGCACCCTGAACAGGTCACACAGTGCTACAGCACCCTGAACAGGGCACACAGTGCTAAAGCACCCTGAACAGATCGCACAGTGCTACAGCACCCTAAACAGGTCACACAGTGCTAAAGCACCCTGAACTGGTCACACAGTGCAACAGCACGCTGAACAGGTCACACAGTGCTACAGCACCCGGAACAGGTCACACCGTGCAACAGCACCCTGAACAGGTCACACAGTGCTACAGCACCCTGAACAGGTCACACAGTGCTACAGCACCCGGAACAGGGCACACAGTTCTACAGCACCCTGAACAGATCACACAGTGCTACAGCACCCTGAACAGGTCACACAGTGCTACAGCACCCTGAACAGGTCACACAGTGCTACAGCACCCTGAAGAGGTCACACAGTATTACAGCACCCTGAACAGATCACACAGTGCGACATCACCCTGAACAGATCACACAGTGCTACAGCACCCTGAACAGGTCACACAGAGCTACAGCACCCTGAACAGGTCACACACTGCTACAGCACCCTCAACAGGTCACACAGAGCTACAGCGCCCTGAACAGATCACACAGTGCTGCAGCACCCTGAATAGATCACACAGTGCTACAGCACCCTCAACAGGTCGCACAGTGCTACAGAACCCTGAACAGATCACACAGTGTTACAGCACCCTGATCAGGGCACACAGTGTTACAGCACCATGATCAGTTCACACCGTGCTACAGCACCCTGAACAGATCACATAGTGCTACAGCACCCTGAACAGATCACACAGTGTTGCAGCACCGTCAACAGGTCACACAGTGCGACAGCCCCCTGAACAGATCACACGTTGCTACATCACCCTGAATAGATCACACAGTTTTACAGCACCCTGAACAGATCACACAGTGCTACATCACCCTGAACAGATCACACATTGCTGCAGCACCCTGAACAGGTCGCACAGAGCTACAGCACCCTGAACAGATCACACAGTGCTACAGCACCGTCAACAGGTCACACAGTGCTACCGCACCCTGAACAGATCACACAGTGCAACAGCACCCTGAACAGATCACACAGTGCTACAGCACCCTGAACAGGTCACACAGTGCTACAGCACCATGGACAGTTCACACAGTGCTACAGCTCCCATAAACAGGTCACACAGTGCTACAGCACCCTGAACAGATCACACAGTGCTCCAGCACCCTGAACAGATCACACAGTGCTACAGCACCCTGATCAGGGCACACAGTGCTGCAGCACCCTGAACACGTCACACAGTGCTACAGCACCCTGAACAGATCACACAGTGCTACAGCACCCTGAACAGGTCACACAGTGCTACAGCACCCTGAACAGGTCACACAGTGCTGCAGAACCCTGAACACGTCACACAGTGCTACAGCACCCTGAACAGATCACACAGTGCTACAGCACCCTGAACTGATCACACAGTGCTACAGCACCCTCAACAGGTCACACAGTGCTACAGCACCCTGAACAGGTCACACAGTGCTACAGCACCCTGAACAGGTCACACAGTGCTACAGCACCCTGAACAGGTCACACAGTGCTACAGCACCCTGAACAGGTCACATAGTGCTACAGCACCCTAAACAGATCACATAGTGCTACAGCACCCTGAACAAGTCACACAGTGCTACAGCACCCTGAACAGGTCACACAGTGCTACAACACCCTCAACAGGTCACACAGTGCTACAGCACCCTGAACAGGTCACACAGTGGTATAGCACCCTGAAGAGTTCACATAGTGATTCAGCACCCTGAACAAGTCACACAGTGCTACAGCACCCTGAACAGGTCACACAGTGCTACAGCACCCTGAACTGGTCACACAGTGCTACAGCACCCTGAACAGGTCACACAGTGCTACAGCACCCTGAACAGGTCACACAGTGGTACAACTCACTGAATAGATAACGCAGTGCTACTGCACCCTGAACAGGTCACACAGTGCTACAGCACCCTGAACAGGTCACACAGTGCTACAACACCCTGAACAGGTCACATAGTGCTACAGCACCCTGAACAAGTCACACAGTGCTACAGCACCCTGAACAGGTCGCACAGTGCTACAGCACCCTGAACAGGTCACACCGTGCTACAGCACCCTGAACAGGTCACACAGTGCTATAGCACCCTGAACAGGTCACACAGTGGTACAACACACTGAATAGATCACACAGTGCTACAGCACCCTGAACAGGTCACACAGTGCTACAGCACTCTGAACAGGTCACACAGTGCTACTGCACCCAGAACAGATCACACAGTGCTACAGCACCCTGAACAGATCACACAGTGCTACAGCACCCTCAACAGGTCACACAGTGCTACACCACCCTGAACAGATCACACAGTGCTACAGAACCCTGAACAGATCACACAGTGTTACAGCACCCTGATCAGGGCACACAGTGTTACAGCACCATGAACAGTTCACACAGTGCTACAGCACCCTGAACAGATCAAACAGTGTTACAGCACCCTGAACAGATCACACAGTGCTGCAGCACCATCAACAGGTCACACAGTGCTACTGCACCCTGATCAGATCACACGTTGCTACATCACCTGAACAGATCACACAGTTTTACAGCACCCTGAACAGATCACACAGTGCTACATCACCCTGAACAGATCACACATTGCTACAGCACCCTGAACAGGTCACACAGAGCTACAGCACCCTGTACAGATCACACAGTGCTACAGCACCCTGACCAGATTACACAGTGCTACAGCACCCTGAACAGGTCAGACAGGGCTACAGCACCCTGAACAGATCACACATTGCTACAGCACCCTGAACAGATCGCACAGTGCTACAGCACCCTGAACAGATCACAGATTGCAACAGCACCCTGAACAAATCGCACAGTGCTACAGCACCCTGAACAGATTGCACATTGCTACAGCACCCTGAACAGATTACACAGTGCTACAGCACCCTGAACAGGTCACACAGTGCTACAGCACCCTGAACAGGTCACACAGTGCTACAGCACCCTGAACAGGTCACACAGTGCTACAGCACCCTGAACAGATCGCACAGTGCTACAGCACCCTGAACAGATTACACATTGCTACAGCACCCTGAACAGATCACACAGTGCTAGAGCACCCTGAACAGATCACTCAGTGCTACAGCACCCTGAACAGATCGCACATTGCTAGAGCACCCTGAACAGATTACACAGTGCTACAGCACCCTGAACAGATCGCACAGTGCTACAGCACCCTGAACAGATTACACAGTGCTACAGCACCCTGAACACGTCACACAGTGCTACAGCATCCTCAACAGGTCACATAGTGCTACAGCACCATGAACAGGTCACACATTGCTACAGCACCCTGAACAGATTACACAGTGCTACAGCACCCTGAACAGGTCAAACAGGGCTACAGCACCCTGAACAGGTCACACAGAGCTACAGCACCCTGAACAGATCACACAGTGCTACAGCACCCTGAACAGATCGCACATTGCTACAGCACCCTGAACAGATTACACAGTGCTACAGCACCCTGAACAGGTCACACAGTGCTACAGCACCCTGAACAGGGCACACAGTGCTACAGCACCCTGAACAGATCGCACATCGCTACAGCACCATGAACAGTTCACACAGTGCTACAGCACCCTGAACAGATTACACAGTGCTACAGCACCCTGAACAGGTCACACAGTGCTACAGCACCCTGAACAGATCGCACATTGCTACAGCACCCTGAACAGATCGCACAGTGCAACAGCACCCTGAACAGATCACACAGTGCTACAGCACCCTGAACAGGTCACACAGTGCTACAGCACCCTCAACAGGTCACACAGTGCTACAGCACCCTGAACAGGTCACACAGTGCTACAGCACCCTCAACAGGTCACACAGTGCTACCGCACCCTGAACAGATCACACAGTGCTACAGCACCCTCAACAGGTCACACAGTGCTACAGCACCCTGAACAGGTCACACAGTGCTACAGCACCCTCAACAGGTCACACAGTGCTACAGCACCCTGAACAGGTCACACAGTGCTACAGCACCCTGAACAGGTCACACAGTGCTACCGCACCCTGAACAGATCACACAGTGCTACAGCACCCTCAACAGGTCACACAGTGCTACAGCACCCTCAACAGGTCACACAGTGCTACAGCACCCTCAACAGGTCACACAGTGCTACAGCACCCTCAACAGGTCACACAGTGCTACAGCACCCTCAACAGGTCACACAGTGCTACAGCACCCTCAACAGGTCACACAGTGCTACAGCACCCTGAACAGGTCACACAGTGCTACAGCACCCTGAACAGGTCACACAGTGCTACAGCACCCTGAACAGGTCACACCGTGCTACAGCACCCTGAACAGGTCACACAGTGCTACAGCACCCTCAACAGGTCACATAGTGCTACAGCACCATGAACAGGTCACACATTGCTACAGCACCCTGAACAGATCACACAGTGCTACAGCACCCTGAACAGATTACACAGTGCTACAGCACCCTGAACAGGTCACACAGTGCTAAAGCACCCTCAACAGGTCACACAGTGCTACAGCACCATGAACAGGTCACACAGTGCTACAGCACCCTGAACAGATTACACAGTGCTACAGCACCATGAACAGGTGACACAGTGCTACAGCACCCTGAACAGGTCACATAGTGCTACAGCACCATGAACAGGTCACACAGTGCTACAGCACCCTGAACAGGTCACATAGTGCTACAGCACCATGAACAGGTCACACATTGCTACAGCACCCTGAACAGACTACACAGTGCTACAGCACCCTGAACAGGTCACACAGTGCTACAGCACCCTCAACAGGTCACACAGTGCTACAGCACCATGAACAGGTCACACAGGGCTACAGCACCCTGAACAGGTCACATAGTGCGACAGCACCATGAACAGGTCACACAGTGCTACAGCACCCTGAACAGGTCACATAGTGCTACAGCACCATGAACAGGTCACACATTGCTACAGCACCCTGAACAGATTACACAGTGCTACAGCACCATGAACAGGTCACACAGTGCTACAGCACCCTGAACAGGTCACATAGTGCTACAGCACCATGAACAGGTCACACAGTGCTACAGCACCCTGAACAGGTCACATAGTGCTACAGCACCATGAACAGGTCACATAGTGCTACAGCACCATGAACAGGTCACACAGTGCTACAGCACCCTGAACAGGTCACATAGTGCTACAGCACCATGAACAGGTCACACATTGCTACAGCACCCTGAACAGGTCACACAGTGCTACAGCACCCTCAACAGGTCACATAGTGCTACAGCACCATGAACAGGTCACACATTGCGACAGCACCCTGAACAGATGACACAGTGCTACAGCACCCTGAACAGGTCACACAGTGCTACAGTACCCTGAACAGGTCACACAGAGCTACAGCACCCTGAACAGATCACACAGTGCTACAGCACCCTGAACAGATCGCACATTGCTACAGCACCCTGAACAGATTACACAGTGCTACAGCACCCTGAACAGGTCACACAGTGCTACAGCACCCTGAACAGGGCACACAGTGCTACAGCACCCTGAATTGATCGCACATTGCTACAGCACCATGAACAGTTCACACAGTGCTACAGCACCCTGAACAGATTACACAGTGCTACAGCACCCTGAACAGGTCACACAGTGCTACAGCACCCTGATCAGATCGCACATTGCTACAGCAGCCTGAACAGATCGCACAGTGCTACAGCACCCTGAACAGATTACACAGTGCTACAGCACCCTGAACAGATCGCACATTGCTACAGCAGCCTGAACAGATCGCACATTGCTACAGCAGCCTGAACAGATCACACAGTGCTACAGCACCCTGAACAGATCGCACATTGCTACAGCAGCCTGAACAGATCGCACAGTGCTACAGCACCCTGAACAGGTCACACAGTTCTACAGCACCCTCAACAGGTCACACAGTGCTACAGCACCCTGAACAGGTCACACAGTGCTACAGCACCCTGAACAGATCACACAGTGCTACAGCACCCTGAACAGGTCACACAGTGCTACAGCACCCTGAACAGGTCACACAGTGCTACAGCACCCTCAACAGGTCACACAGTGCTACAGCACCATGAACAGGTCACACAGTGCTACAGCACCCTGAACAGATTACACAGTGCTACAGCACCCTGAACAGGTCACACAGTGCTACAGCACCCTGAACAGGTCACACAGTGCTACAGTACCCTCAACAGGTCAGACAGTGCTAAAGCACCATGAACAGGTCACACAGTGCTACAGTACCCTCAACAGGTCAGACAGTGCTACAGTACCCTGAACAGGTCACACAGTGCGACAGCACCCTGAAAAGGTCACACAGTGCGACAGCACCCTGAACAGGTCACACAGTGCTACAGCACCCTCAACAGGTCACATAGTGCTACAGCACCATGAACAGGTCACACATTGCTACAGCACCCTGAACAGATGACACAGTGCTACAGCACCCTGAACAGGTCACACAGTGCGACAACATCCTGAACAGGTCACACAGTGCTACAGCACCCTGAACAGGTCACACAGTGCGACAAAACCCTGAGCAGGTCACACAGCGCTACAGCACCCTGAACAGGTCACACAGTGCTACAGCACCATGAACAGGTCGCACAGTGCTACAGCACCCTGAACAGATCGCACAGTGCTACAGCATCCTGAACAGGTCACACAGTGCTACAGCACCCTGAACAGGTCACACAGTGCTACAGCACCCTGAACAGGTCACACAGTGCGACAGTACCCTCAACAGGTCAGACAGTGCTACAGCACCATGAACAGGTCACACAGGGCTACAGTACCCTCAACAGGTCAGACAGTGCTACAGTACCCTGAACAGGTCACACAGTGCGACAACACCGTGAACAGGTCACACAGTGCGACAACACCCTGAACAGGTCACACAGTGCTACAGCACCCTGAACAGGTCACACAGTGCGACAGTACCCTCAACAGGTCAGACAGTGCTACAGCACCATGAACAGGGAACACAGGGCTGCAGTACCCTCAACAGGTCAGACAGTGCTACAGTACCCAGAACAGATTACACAGTGCTGCAGCACCCTGAACAGGTCACACAGTTCGACAACACCCTGAACAGGTCACACAGTGCTACAGCACCCTGAACAGGTCACACAGTGCGACAACACCCTGAACAGGTCACACAGTGTTACAGCACCCTGAACAGGTCACACAGTGCTACAGCACCATGAACAGGTCGCACAGTGCTACAGCACCCTGAACAGATCGCACAGTGCTACAGCATCCTGAACAGGTCACACAGTGCTACAGCACCCTGAACAGGTCACACAGAGCTACAGCACCCTGAACAGATCGCACAGTGCTACAGCACCCTGAGCAGATCGCACAGTGCTACAGCATCCTGAACAGATTACACAGTGCTACAGCACCCTGAACAGGTCAGACAGTGCTACAGCACCCTGAACAGATCGCACATTGCTACAGCACCCTGAACAGATCGCACAGTGCTACAGCACCCTGAACAGATCGCAGATTGCAACAGCACCCTGAACAGATCGCACAGTGCTACAGCACCCTGAACAGATCGCACATTGCTACAGCACCCTGAACAGATTACACAGTGCTACAGCACCCTGAACAGGTCACACAGTGCTACAGCACCCTGAACAGGTCACACAGTGCTACAGCACCCTGAACAGATCGCACAGTGCTACAGCACCCTGAACAGATTACACATTGCTACAGCACCCTGAACAGATCACACAGTGCTACAGCACCCTGAACAGATCACACAGTGCTACAGCACCCTGAACAGATCGCACATTGCTAGAGCACCCTGAACAGATTACACAGTGCTACAGCACCCTGAACAGTTCACACAGTGCTACAGCACCCTGAACAGGGCACACAGTGCTACAGCACCCTGAACAGATCGCGCATTGCTACAGCACCATGAACAGATTACACAGTGCTACAGCACCCTCAACAGGTCACACCGTGCTACAGCACCCTGAACAGGTCACACATTGCTACAGCACCCTGAACAGATCACACAGTGCTACAGCATCCTGAACAGATTACACAGTGCTGCAGCACCCTGAACAGGTCACACAGTGCTAAAGCACCCTCAACAGGTCACACAGTGCTACAGCACCATGAACAGGTCACACAGTGCTACAGCACCCTGAACACATTACACAGTGCTACAGCACCATGAACAGGTCACACAGTGCTACAGCACCCTGAACAGGTCACATAGTGCTACAGCACCATGAACAGGTCACACAGTGCTACAGCACCCTGAACAGATCACACAGTGCTACAGCACCCTGAACAGATGACACAGTGCTACAGCACCCTGAACAGGTCACACAGTGCTACAGCACCCTGAACAGGTCACACAGAGCTACAGCACCCTGAACAGATCACACAGTGCTACAGCACCATGTACAGGTCACACAGTGCTACAGCACCCTCAACAGGTCACATAGTGCTACAGCACCATGAACAGGTCACACATTGCTACAGCACCCTGAACAGATGACACAGTGCTACAGCACCCTGAACAGGTCACACCGTGCTACAGCACCCTGAACAGGTCACACATAGCTACAGCACCCTGAACAGATCACACAGTGCTACAGCATCCTGAACAGATTACACAGTGCTACAGCACCCTGAACAGATCGCACAGTGCTACAGCACCCTGAACAGATCGCACATTGCTACAGCACCCTGAACAGATTACACAGTGCTACAGCACCCTGAACAGGTCACACAGTGCTACAGCACCCTGAACAGATCGCACATTGCTACAGCACCCTGAACAGATCGCACAGTGCTACAGCACCCTGAACAGATCGCACATTGCTACAGCACCCTGAACAGATTATGCAGTGCTACAGCACCCTGAACAGGTCAGACAGTGCTCCAGCACCCTGAACAGATCGCACATTGCTACAGCACCCTGAACAGACCGCACAGTGCTACAGCACCCTGAACAGATCGCACATTGCTACAGCACCCTGAACAGATTACACATTGCTACAGCACCCTGAACAGATTACACAGTGCTACAGCACCCTGAACAGATCGCACATTGCTACAGCACCCTCAACAGATCACACAGTGCTACAGCACCCTGAACAGATCACACAGTGCTACAGCACCCTCAACAGATCACTCAGTGCTACAGCACCCTCAACAGGTCACACAGTGCTACAGCACCCTGAACAGGTCACACAGTGCTACAGCACCCTGAACAGATCACACAGTGCTACAGCACCCTGAACAGGTCACACAGTGCTACAGCACCCTGAACAGATTACACAGTGCTACAGCACCCTGAACAGGTCAAACAGTGCTACAGCACCCTCAATAGATTACACAGTGCTACAGCACCCTGAACATATCGCACAGTGCTACAGCACCCTGAACAGATTACACAGTGCTACAGCACCCTGAACAGTTCACACAGTGCTACAGCACCCTGAACAGGTCACACAGTGCTACAGCACCCTGAACAGATCGCACATTGCTACAGCACCCTGAACAGATTACACAGTGCTACAGCACCCTGATCAGATCGCACATTGCTACAGCACCCTGAACAGATTACACAGTGCTACAGCACCCTGAACAGGTCACACAGTGCTACAGCACCCTGAACAGGTCACACAGTGCTACAGCACCCTGATCAGATCGCACATTGCGACAGCACCCTGAACAGATTACACAGTGCTACAGCACCCTGAACAGATTACACAGTGCTACAGCACCCTGATCAGATCGCACATTGCTACAGCACCCTGATCAGATCGCACATTGCTACAGCACCCTGAACAGATTACACATTGCTACAGCACCCTGATCAGATCGCACAGTGCTACAGCACCCTCAACAGGTCACAGAGTGCTACAGCACCCTGAACAGGTCACAGAGTGCTACAGCACCCTGAACAGGTCACACAGTGCTACAGCACCCTGAACAGGTCACACAGTGCTACAGCACCCTGAACAGGTCACACAGTGCTACAGCACCCTGATCAGATCGCACAGTGCTACAGCACCCTCAACAGGTCACACAGTGCTACAGCGCCCTGATCAGGTCACACAGTGCTACAGCACCCTGAACAGGTCACACAGTGCTACAGCACCCTGAACAGGTCACACAGTGCTACAGCACCCTGAACAGGTCACACAGTGCTACAGTACCCTCAACAGGTCACACAGTGCTACAGCACCCTGAACAGGTCACACAGTGCTACAGCACCCTGAACAGGTCACACAGTGCTACAGTACCCTCAACAGGTCACACAGTGCTACAGCACCCTGAACAGATCACACAGTGCTACAGCACCCTGAACAGATCACACAGTGCTACAGCACCCTGAACAGGTCACACAGTGCTACAGCACCCTCAACAGGTCACACAGTGCTACAGCACCCTCAACAGGTCACACAGTGCTACAGCACCCTGAACAGATCACACAGTGCTACAGCACCCTCAACAGGTCACACAGTGCTACAGCACCCTGAACAGGTCACACAGTGCTACAGTACCCTCAACAGGTCACACAGTGCTACAGCACCCTGAACAGGTCACACAGTGCTACAGCACCCTGAACAGGTCACACAGTGCTACAGTACCCTCAACAGGTCACACAGTGCTACAGCACCCTGAACAGATCACACAGTGCTACAGCACCCTGAACAGATCACACAGTGCTACAGCACCCTGAACAGGTCACACAGTGCTACAGCACCCTCAACAGGTCACACAGTGCTACAGCACCCTCAACAGGTCACACAGTGCTACAGCACCCTGAACAGATCACACAGTGCTACAGCACCCTCAACAGGTCACACAGTGCTACAGCACCCTGAACAGGTCACACAGTGCTACAGCATCCTCAATAGGTCACACAGTGCTACAGCACCCTCAACAGGTCACACAGAGCTACAGCACCATGAACAGTTCACACAGTGCTACAGCACCCTGAACAGATCACACAGTGCTACAGCACCCTGAACAGTTCACACAGTGCTACAGCACCCTGAACAGATCACACAGTGCTACCGCACCCTGAACAGGTCACACAGTGCTACAGCACCCTGAACAGGCCACACAGTGCTACAGCACCCTCAACAGGTCACACAGTGCTACAGCACCCTCAACAGGTCACACAGAGCTACAGCACCATGAACAGTTCACACAGTGCTACAGCACCCTGAACAGATTACACACTGCTACAGCATCCTGAACAGTTCACACAGTGCTACAGCACCCTGAACAAATCACACAGTGCTACAGCACCCTGAACAGATCGCACATTGCTACAGCACCCTGAACAGATTACACACTGCTACAGCACCCAGAACAGGTCACACAGTGCTACAGCACCCTGAACAGATTACACAGTGCTACAGCACCCTGAACACGTCACACAGTGCTACAGCACCCTGAACAGGTCACACAGTGCTACAGCACCCTGAACAGGTCACACAGTGCTACAGCACCCTGAACAGATCGCACATTGCTACAGCACCCTGAACAGATTACACATTGCTACAGCACCCTGAACAGGTCACACAGTGCTACAGCACCCTGAACAGGTCACACAGTGCTACAGCACCCTCAACAGGTCAGACAGTGCTACAGCACCCTGAACAGGTCACACAGTGCTACAGTACCCTCAACAGGTAAAACAGTGCTACAGCACCATGAACAGGTCACACAGTGCTCCAGTACCCTCAACAGGTCAGACAGTGCTACAGTACCCTGAACAGGTCACACAGTGCGACAACACCCTGAACAGGTCACAGAGTGCTACAGCACCCAGAACAGATTACACAGTGCTACAGCACCCTGAAGAGGTCACATAGTGCGACAACACCCTGAACAGGTCACACAGTGCTACAGCACCCTGAACAGGTCACACAGTGCGACAACACCCTGAACAGCTCACACAGTGCTACAGCACCCTGAACAGGTCACACAGTGCTACAGCACCCTGAACAGGTCACACAGTGCTACAGCACCCTGAACAGATCGCACATTGCTACAGCACCCTGAACAGATCGCACAGTGCTACAGCACCCTGAACAGATTATACAGTGCTACAGCACCCTGAACAGGTCACACAGTGCTACAGCACCCTGAACAGATTACACAGTGCTACAGCACCCTGATCAGATCGCACATTGCTACAGCACCCTGACCAGATTACACAGTGCTACAGCACCCTGAACAGGTCACACGGTGCTACAGCACCCTCAACAGGTCACACAGTGCTACAGCACCCTCAACAGGTCACACAGTGCTACAGCACCCTCAACAGGTCACACAGTGCTACAGGACCCTCAACAGGTCACACAGTGCTACAGGACCCTCAACAGGTCACACAGTGCTACAGCACCCTGAACAGGTCACACAGTGCTACAGCACCCTCAACAGGTCACACAGTGCTACAGCACCCTGAACAGATCACACAGTGCTACAGCACCCTGAACAGGTCACACAGTGCTACAGCACCCTGAACAGATCGCACATTGCTACAGCACCCTGAACAGATTACACAGTGCTACAGCACCCAGAACAGGTCACACAGTGCTACAGCACCCTGAACAGATCGCACATTGCTACAGCACCCTGAACAGATTACACAGTGCTACAGCACCCAGAACAGGTCACACAGTGCTACAGCACCCTGAACAGATTACACAGTGCTACAGCACCCTGAACACGTCACACAGTGCTACAGCACCCTGAACAGGTCACACAGTGCTACAGCACCCTGAACAGGTCACACAGTGCTACAGCACCCTGAACAGGTCACACAGTGCTCCAGTACCCTCAACAGGTCAGACAGTGCTACAGTACCCTGAACAGGTCACACAGTGCGACAACACCCTGAACAGGTCACACAGTGCTACAGCACCCTGAAGAGGTCACACAGTGCGACAACACCCTGAAGAGGTCACACAGTGCTACAGCACCCTGAACAGGTCACACAGTGCGACAACACCCTGAACAGCTCACACAGTGCTACAGCACCCTGAACAGGGCACACAGTTCTACAGCACCCTGAACAGGGCACACAGTGCTACAGCACCCTGAACAGATCGCACAGTGCTACAGCACACTGAACAGGTCACACAGTGCTACAGCACCCTGAACAGGTCACACAGTGCTACAGCACCATGAACAGGTCGCACAGTGCTACAGCACCCTGAACAGATCGCACAGTGCTACAGCACCCTGAACAGGTCACACAGTGCTACAGCACTCTGAACAGGTCACACAGAGCTACAGCACCCTGAACAGATCGCACAGTGCTACTGCACCCTGAACAGATCGCACAGTGCTACAGCATCCTGAACAGATTACAAAGTGCTACAGCACCCTGACAGATCGCACAGTGCTACAGCACCCTGAACAGATCGCAGATTGCTAGAGCACCCTGAACAGATTACACAGTGCTACAGCACCCTGAACAGGTCACACAGTGCTACAGCACCCTGAACAGTTCGCATATTGCTACAGCACCCTGAACAGATCGCACAGTGCTACAGCACCCGAAACAGATCGCACATTCCTACAGCACCCTAAACAGATTGCACAGTGCTACAGCACCCTGAACAGGTCACACAGTGCTACAGCACCCTGAACAGATCGCACAGTGCTACAGCACCCTGAACTGGTCACACAGTGCTACAGCACCCTGAACAGGTCACACAGTGCTACAGCACCCTGAACAGATCGCACAGTGCTACAGCACCCTGAACAGGTCACACAGTGCTACAGCACCCTGAACAGATCGCACAGTGCTACAGCACCCTGAACTGGTCACACAGTGCTACAGCACCCTGAACAGGTCACACAGTGCTACAGCACCCTGAACAGATCGCACAGTGCTACAGCACCCTGAACAGATCGCAGATTGCTACAGCACCCTGAACAGATCGCACAGTGCTACAGCACCCTGAACAGATCGCACAGTGCTCCAGCACCCTGAACAGGTCACACAGTGCTACAGCACCCTGAACAGATCACACAGTGCTACAGCACCCTGAACAGGTCACACAGTGCTACAGCACCCTGAACAGGTCACACAGTGCTACAGCACCCTGAACAGGCCACACAGTGCTACAGCACACTGAACAGATTACAGATTGCTACAGCACCCTGAACAGATCACACAGTGCTACAGCACCCTGAACAGATCACACAGTGCTACAGCACCCTCAACAGATTACACAGTGCTACAGCACCCTGAACAGGTCGCACAGTGCTACAGCACCCTGAACAGATTACACAGTGCTACAGCACCCTGATCAGATCGCACATTGCTACAGCACCCTGATCAGATTACACAGTGCTACAGCACCCTCAACAGATTACACAGTGCTACAGCACCCTGATCAGATCGCACATTGCTACAGCACACTGAACAGATTACACATTGCTACAGCACCCTGAACAGATTACACATTGCTACAGCACCCTGAACAGGTCACACAGTGCTACAGCACCCTGAACAGATTACACAGTGCTACAGCACCCTCAACAGATTACACAGTGCTACAGCACCCTGAACAGATCGCACAGTGCTACAGCACCCTGAACAGATTACACAGTGCTACAGCACCCAGATCAGATCGCACATTGCTACAGCACCCTGAACAGATTACACATTGCTACAGCACCCTGATCAGATCGCACATTGCTACAGCACCCTGAACAGATTACACATTGCTACAGCACCCTGAACAGATCGCACATTGCTACAGCACCCTGAACAGATTACACATTGCTACAGCACCCTGATCAGATCGCACATTGCTACAGCACCCTGAACAGATTACACATTGCTACAGCACCCTGATCAGATCGCACATTGCTACAGCACCCTGATCAGATCGCACATTGCTACAGCACCCTGAACAGATCGCACATTGCTACAGCACCCTGAACAGATTACACATTGCTACAGCACCCTGAACAGATCGCACATTGCTACAGCACCCTGAACAGATTACACATTGCTACAGCACCCTGAACAGATTACACATTGCTACAGCACCCTGAACAGATCGCACATTGCTACAGCACCCTGAACAGATTACACAGTGCTACAGCACCCTCAACAGATTACACAGTGCTACAGCACCCTGAACAGATCGCACAGTGCTACAGCACCCTGAACAGATTACACAGTGCTACAGCACCCTGATCAGATCGCACATTGCTACAGCACCCTGAACAGGTCACACAGTGCTACAGCACCCTGAACAGGTCACACAGTGCTACAGCACCCTGAACAGATTACACAGTGCTACAGCAGCCTGAACAGGTCACACAGTGCTACAGCACCCTGAACAGATTACACAGTGCTACAGCACCCTGATCAGATCGCACATTGCTACAGCACCCTGAACAGATTACACAGTGCTACAGCACCCTGAACAGATCGCACTGTGCTACAGCACCCTAAACAGATCGCACAGTGCTACAGCACCCTGAACAGATCACACAGTGCTACAGCACCCTGATCAGATTGCACATTGCTACAGCACCCTGAACAGATTACACAGTGCTACAGCACCCTGAACAGATCGCACAGTGCTACAGCACCCTGAACAGGTCACACAGTGCGACAACACCCTGAACAGCTCACACAGTGCTACAGCACCCTGAACAGGGCACACAGTTCTACAGCACCCTGAACAGGGCACACAGTGCTACAGCACCCTGAACAGATCGCACAGTGCTACAGCACACTGAACAGGTCACACAGTGCTACAGCACCCTGAACAGGTCACACAGTGCTACAGCACCATGAACAGGTCGCACAGTGCTACAGCACCCTGAACAGGTCACACAGTGCGACAACACCCTGAACAGATCGCACAGTGCGACAGCACCCTGAACAGGTCACACAGTGCTACAGCACTCTGAACAGGTCACACAGAGCTACAGCACCCTGAACAGATCGCACAGTGCTACTGCACCCTGAACAGATCGCACAGTGCTACAGCATCCTGAACAGATTACAAAGTGCTACAGCACCCTGAACAGATCGCACAGTGCTACAGCACCCTGAACAGATCGCACATTGCTACAGCACCCTGAACAGGTCACACAGTGCTACAGCACCCTGAACAGTTCGCATATTGCTACAGCACCCTGAACAGATCGCACAGTGCTACAGCACCCGAAACAGATCGCACATTCCTACAGCACCCTGAACAGATTGCACAGTGCTACAGCACCCTGAACAGGTCACACAGTGCTACAGCACCCTGAACAGATCGCACAGTGCTACAGCACCCTGAACTGGTCACACAGTGCTACAGCACCCTGAACAGGTCACACAGTGCTACAGCACCCTGAACAGATCGCACAGTGCTACAGCACCCTGAACTGGTCACACAGTGCTACAGCACCCTGAACAGGTCACACAGTGCAACAGCACCCTGAACAGATCGCACAGTGCTACAGCACCCTGAACAGATCGCAGATTGCTACAGCACCCTGAACAGATCGCACAGTGCTACAGCACCCTGAACAGATCGCACAGTGCTACAGCACCCTGAACAGGTCACACAGTGCTACAGCACCCTGAACAGATCACACAGTGCTACAGCACCCTGAACAGGTCACACAGTGCTACAGCACCCTGAACAGGTCACACAGTGCTACAGCACCCTGAACAGGCCACACAGTGCTACAGCACACTGAACAGATTACAGAGTGCTACAGCACCCTGAACAGATCACACAGTGCTACAGCACCCTGAACAGATCACACAGTGCTACAGCACCCTCAACAGATTACACAGTGCTACAGCACCCTGAACAGGTCGCACAGTGCTACAGCACCCTGAACAGATTACACAGTGCTACAGCACCCTGATCAGATCGCACATTGCTACAGCACCCTGATCAGATTACACAGTGCTACAGCACCCTCAACAGATTACACAGTGCTACAGCACCCTGATCAGATCGCACATTGCTACAGCACCCTGAACAGATTACACATTGCTACAGCACCCTGAACAGATTACACATTGCTACAGCACCCTGAACAGGTCACACAGTGCTACAGCACCCTGAACAGATTACACAGTGCTACAGCACCCTCAACAGATTACACAGTGCTACAGCACCCTGAACAGATCGCACAGTGCTACAGCACCCTGAACAGATTACACAGTGCTACAGCACCCAGATCAGATCGCACATTGCTACAGCACCCTGAACAGATTACACATTGCTACAGCACCCTGATCAGATCGCACATTGCTACAGCACCCTGAACAGATTACACAGTGCTACAGCACCCTGAACAGGTCACACAGTGCTACAGCACCCTGAACAGTTCGCATATTGCTACAGCACCCTGAACAGATCGCACAGTGCTACAGCACCCGAAACAGATCGCACATTCCTACAGCACCCTAAACAGATTGCACAGTGCTACAGCACCCTGAACAGGTCACACAGTGCTACAGCACCCTGAACAGATCGCACAGTGCTACAGCACCCTGAACTGGTCACACAGTGCTACAGCACCCTGAACAGGTCACACAGTGCTACAGCACCCTGAACAGATCGCACAGTGCTACAGCACCCTGAACAGGTCACACAGTGCTACAGCACCCTGAACAGATCGCACAGTGCTACAGCACCCTGAACTGGTCACACAGTGCTACAGCACCCTGAACAGGTCACACAGTGCTACAGCACCCTGAACAGATCGCACAGTGCTACAGCACCCTGAACAGATCGCAGATTGCTACAGCACCCTGAACAGATCGCACAGTGCTACAGCACCCTGAACAGATCGCACAGTGCTCCAGCACCCTGAACAGGTCACACAGTGCTACAGCACCCTGAACAGATCACACAGTGCTACAGCACCCTGAACAGGTCACACAGTGCTACAGCACCCTGAACAGGTCACACAGTGCTACAGCACCCTGAACAGGCCACACAGTGCTACAGCACACTGAACAGATTACAGATTGCTACAGCACCCTGAACAGATCACACAGTGCTACAGCACCCTGAACAGATCACACAGTGCTACAGCACCCTCAACAGATTACACAGTGCTACAGCACCCTGAACAGGTCGCACAGTGCTACAGCACCCTGAACAGATTACACAGTGCTACAGCACCCTGATCAGATCGCACATTGCTACAGCACCCTGATCAGATTACACAGTGCTACAGCACCCTCAACAGATTACACAGTGCTACAGCACCCTGATCAGATCGCACATTGCTACAGCACACTGAACAGATTACACATTGCTACAGCACCCTGAACAGATTACACATTGCTACAGCACCCTGAACAGGTCACACAGTGCTACAGCACCCTGAACAGATTACACAGTGCTACAGCACCCTCAACAGATTACACAGTGCTACAGCACCCTGAACAGATCGCACAGTGCTACAGCACCCTGAACAGATTACACAGTGCTACAGCACCCAGATCAGATCGCACATTGCTACAGCACCCTGAACAGATTACACATTGCTACAGCACCCTGATCAGATCGCACATTGCTACAGCACCCTGAACAGATTACACATTGCTACAGCACCCTGAACAGATCGCACATTGCTACAGCACCCTGAACAGATTACACATTGCTACAGCACCCTGATCAGATCGCACATTGCTACAGCACCCTGAACAGATTACACATTGCTACAGCACCCTGATCAGATCGCACATTGCTACAGCACCCTGATCAGATCGCACATTGCTACAGCACCCTGAACAGATCGCACATTGCTACAGCACCCTGAACAGATTACACATTGCTACAGCACCCTGAACAGATCGCACATTGCTACAGCACCCTGAACAGATTACACATTGCTACAGCACCCTGAACAGATTACACATTGCTACAGCACCCTGAACAGATCGCACATTGCTACAGCACCCTGAACAGATTACACAGTGCTACAGCACCCTCAACAGATTACACAGTGCTACAGCACCCTGAACAGATCGCACAGTGCTACAGCACCCTGAACAGATTACACAGTGCTACAGCACCCTGATCAGATCGCACATTGCTACAGCACCCTGAACAGGTCACACAGTGCTACAGCACCCTGAACAGGTCACACAGTGCTACAGCACCCTGAACAGATTACACAGTGCTACAGCAGCCTGAACAGGTCACACAGTGCTACAGCACCCTGAACAGATTACACAGTGCTACAGCACCCTGATCAGATCGCACATTGCTACAGCACCCTGAACAGATTACACAGTGCTACAGCACCCTGAACAGATCGCACTGTGCTACAGCACCCTAAACAGATCGCACAGTGCTACAGCACCCTGAACAGATCACACAGTGCTACAGCACCCTGATCAGATTGCACATTGCTACAGCACCCTGAACAGATTACACAGTGCTACAGCACCCTGAACAGATCGCACAGTGCTACAGCACCCTGAACAGGTCACACAGTGCGACAACACCCTGAACAGCTCACACAGTGCTACAGCACCCTGAACAGGGCACACAGTTCTACAGCACCCTGAACAGGGCACACAGTGCTACAGCACCCTGAACAGATCGCACAGTGCTACAGCACACTGAACAGGTCACACAGTGCTACAGCACCCTGAACAGGTCACACAGTGCTACAGCACCATGAACAGGTCGCACAGTGCTACAGCACCCTGAACAGGTCACACAGTGCGACAACACCCTGAACAGATCGCACAGTGCGACAGCACCCTGAACAGGTCACACAGTGCTACAGCACTCTGAACAGGTCACACAGAGCTACAGCACCCTGAACACATCGCACAGTGCTACTGCACCCTGAACAGATCGCACAGTGCTACAGCATCCTGAACAGATTACAAAGTGCTACAGCACCCTGAACAGATCGCACAGTGCTACAGCACCCTGAACAGATCGCACATTGCTACAGCACCCTGAACAGGTCACACAGTGCTACAGCACCCTGAACAGTTCGCATATTGCTACAGCACCCTGAACAGATCGCACAGTGCTACAGCACCCGAAACAGATCGCACATTCCTACAGCACCCTGAACAGATTGCACAGTGCTACAGCACCCTGAACAGGTCACACAGTGCTACAGCACCCTGAACAGATCGCACAGTGCTACAGCACCCTGAACAGGTCACACAGTGCTACAGCACCCTGAACAGATCGCACAGTGCTACAGCACCCTGAACTGGTCACACAGTGCTACAGCACCCTGAACAGGTCACACAGTGCAACAGCACCCTGAACAGATCGCACAGTGCTACAGCACCCTGAACAGATCGCAGATTGCTACAGCACCCTGAACAGATCGCACAGTGCTACAGCACCCTGAACAGATCGCACAGTGCTACAGCACCCTGAACAGGTCACACAGTGCTACAGCACCCTGAACAGATCACACAGTGCTACAGCACCCTGAACAGGTCACACAGTGCTACAGCACCCTGAACAGGTCACACAGTGCTACAGCACCCTGAACAGGCCACACAGTGCTACAGCACACTGAACAGATTACAGAGTGCTACAGCACCCTGAACAGATCACACAGTGCTACAGCACCCTGAACAGATCACACAGTGCTACAGCACCCTCAACAGATTACACAGTGCTACAGCACCCTGAACAGGTCGCACAGTGCTACAGCACCCTGAACAGATTACACAGTGCTACAGCACCCTGATCAGATCGCACATTGCTACAGCACCCTGATCAGATTACACAGTGCTACAGCACCCTCAACAGATTACACAGTGCTACAGCACCCTGATCAGATCGCACATTGCTACAGCACCCTGAACAGATTACACATTGCTACAGCACCCTGAACAGATTACACATTGCTACAGCACCCTGAACAGGTCACACAGTGCTACAGCACCCTGAACAGATTACACAGTGCTACAGCACCCTCAACAGATTACACAGTGCTACAGCACCCTGAACAGATCGCACAGTGCTACAGCACCCTGAACAGATTACACAGTGCTACAGCACCCAGATCAGATCGCACATTGCTACAGCACCCTGAACAGATTACACATTGCTACAGCACCCTGATCAGATCGCACATTGCTACAGCACCCTGAACAGATTACACATTGCTACAGCACCCTGAACAGATCGCACATTGCTACAGCACCCTGAACAGATTACACATTGCTACAGCACCCTGATCAGATCGCACATTGCTACAGCACCCTGAACAGATTACACATTGCTACAGCACCCTGATCAGATCGCACATTGCTACAGCACCCTGATCAGATCGCACATTGCTACAGCACCCTGAACAGATCGCACATTGCTACAGCACCCTGAACAGATTACACATTGCTACAGCACCCTGAACAGATCGCACATTGCTACAGCACCCTGAACAGATTACACATTGCTACAGCACCCTGAACAGATTACACATTGCTACAGCACCCTGAACAGATCGCACATTGCTACAGCACCCTGAACAGATTACACAGTGCTACAGCACCCTCAACAGATTACACAGTGCTACAGCACCCTGAACAGATCGCACAGTGCTACAGCACCCTGAACAGATTACACAGTGCTACAGCACCCTGATCAGATCGCACATTGCTACAGCACCCTGAACAGGTCACACAGTGCTACAGCACCCTGAACAGGTCACACAGTGCTACAGCACCCTGAACAGATTACACAGTGCTACAGCAGCCTGAACAGGTCACACAGTGCTACAGCACCCTGAACAGATTACACAGTGCTACAGCACCCTGATCAGATCGCACATTGCTACAGCACCCTGAACAGATTACACAGTGCTACAGCACCCTGAACAGATCACACTGTGCTACAGCACCCTAAACAGATCGCACAGTGCTACAGCACCCTGAACAGATCACACAGTGCTACAGCACCCTGATCAGATTGCACATTGCTACAGCACCCTGAACAGATTACACAGTGCTACAGCACCCTGAACAGATCGCACAGTGCTACAGCACCCTGAACAGATCGCACAGTGCTACAGCACCCTGAACAGATCGCACAGTGCTACAGCACCCTGAACAGATCACACAGTGCTACAGCACCCTGAACAGATCGCACAGTGCTACAGCACCCTGAACAGATCGCACAGTGCTACAGCACCCTGAACAGATCGCACAGTGCTACAGCACCCTGAACAGATCGCACAGTGCTACAGCACCCTGAACAGATCACACAGTGCTACAGCACCCTGAACAGATCACACAGTGCTACAGCACCCTCAACAGATCACACAGTGCTACAGCACCCTGAACAGATCACACAGTGCTACAGCACCCTCAACAGGTCACACAGTGCTACAGCACCCTGAACAGATCACACAGTGCTACAGCACCCTCAACAGGTCACACAGTGCTACAGCACCCTCAACAGATCGCACAGTGCTACAGCACCCTGAACAGATCGCACAGTGCTACAGCACCCTGAACAGATCACACAGTGCTACAGCACCCTGAACAGATCACACAGTGCTACAGCACCCTCAACAGATCACACAGTGCTACAGCACCCTGAACAGATCACACAGTGCTACAGCACCCTCAACAGGTCACACAGTGCTACAGCACCCTGAACAGATCACACAGTGCTACAGCACCCTCAACAGGTCACACAGTGCTACAGCACCCTCAACAGGTCACACAGTGCTACAGCACCCTCAACAGGTCACACAGTGCTACAGCACCCTGAACAGATCACACAGTGCTACAGCACCCTCAACAGGTCACACAGTGCTACACCACCCTGAACAGATCGCACATTGCTACAGCACCCTGAACAGATTACACACTGCTACAGCACCCTGAACAGGTCACACAGTGCTACAGCACACTGAACAGATTACACAGTGCTACAGCACCCTGAACAGATCACACAGTGCTACAGCACCCTGAACAGATTACACAGTGCTACAGCACCCTGAACAGATCGCACAGTGCTACAGCACCCTGAACAGATTACACAGTGCTACAGCACCCTGATCAGATCGCACATTGCTACAGCACCCTGAACAGATTACACATTGCTACAGCACCCTGATCAGATCGCACATTGCTACAGCACCCTGATCAGATCGCACATTGCTACAGCACCCTGAACAGATTACACAGTGCTACAGCACCCTGATCAGATCGCACATTGCTACAGCACCCTGAACAGATTACACAGTGCTACAGCACCCTGAACAGATCGCACAGTGCTACAGCACCCTGAACAGATCGCACAGTGCTACAGCACCCTGAACAGATCGCACAGTGCTACAGCACCCTGAACAGATTACACAGTGCTACAGCACCCTGAACAGGTCACACAGTGCTACAGCACCCTGAACACATCGCACAGTGCTACAGCACCCTGAACAGATCGCACAGTGCTACAGCACCCTGAACAGATTACACAGTGCTACAGCACCCTGAACAGATTACACAGTGCTACAGCACCCTGAACAGGTCACACAGTGCTACAGCACCCTGAACAGATCGCACAGTGCTACAGCACCCTGAACAGATCACACATTGCTACAGCATCCTGATCAGATCGCACATTGCTACAGCACCCTGAACAGATTACACAGTGCTACAGCACCCTGATCAGATCGCACATTGCTACAGCACACTGAACAGATTACACAGTGCTACAGCACCCTGAACAGATCGCACAGTGCTACAGCACCCTGAACAGATCGCACAGTGCTACAGCACCCTGAACAGATCGCACAGTGCTACAGCACCCTGAACAGATTACACAGTGCTACAGCACCCTGAACAGATCGCACAGTGCTACAGCACCCTGAACAGATCGCACAGTGCTACAGCACCCTGAACTGGTCACACAGTGCTACAGCACCCTGAACAGGTCACACAGTGCTACAGCACCCTGAACAGATCGCACAGTGCTACAGCACCCTGAACAGATCGCAGATTGCTACAGCACCCTGAACAGATCGCACAGTGCTACAGCACCCTGAACAGATCGCACAGTGCTACAGCACCCTGAACAGGTCACACAGTGCTACAGCACCCTGAACAGGTCACACAGTGCTACAGCACCCTGAACAGGTCACACAGTGCTACAGCACCCTGAACAGGTCACACAGTGCTACAGCACCCTGAACAGATTACACAGTGCTACAGCACCCTGAACAGATCACACAGTGCTACAGCACCCTGAACAGATCACACAGTGCTACAGCACCCTCAACAGATTACACAGTGCTACAGCACCCTGAACAGGTCGCACAGTGCTACAGCACCCTGAACAGATTACACAGTGCTACAGCACCCTGATCAGATCGCACATTGCTACAGCACCCTGATCAGATTTCACAGTGCTACAGCACCCTCAACAGATTACACAGTGCTACAGCACCCTGATCAGATCGCACATTGCTACAGCACCCTGAACAGATTACACATTGCTACAGCACCCTGAACAGATTACACATTGCTACAGCACCCTGAATAGGTCACACAGTGCTACAGCACCCTGAACAGATTACACAGTGCTACAGCACCCTCAACAGATTACACAGTGCTACAGCACCCTGAACAGATCGCACAGTGCTACAGCACCCTGAACAGATTACACAGTGCTACAGCACCCAGATCAGATCGCACATTGCTACAGCACCCTGAACAGATTACACATTGCTACAGCACCCTGATCAGATCGCACATTGCTACAGCACCCTGAACAGATTACACATTGCTACAGCACCCTGAACAGATCGCACATTGCTACAGCACCCTGAACAGATTACACATTGCTACAGCACCCTGATCAGATCGCACATTGCTACAGCACCCTGAACAGATTACACATTGCTACAGCACCCTGATCAGATCGCACATTGCTGCAGCACCCTGATCAGATCGCACATTGCTACAGCACCCTGAACAGATCGCACATTGCTACAGCACCCTGAACAGATTACACATTGCTACAGCACCCTGAACAGATCGCACATTGCTACAGCACCCTGAACAGATTACACATTGCTACAGCACCCTGAACAGATTACACATTGCTACAGCACCCTGAACAGATCGCACATTGCTACAGCACCCTGAACAGATTACACAGTGCTACAGCACCCTCAACAGATTACACAGTGCTACAGCACCCTGAACAGATCGCACAGTGCTACAGCACCCTGAACAGATTACACAGTGCTACAGCACCCTGATCAGATCGCACATTGCTACAGCACCCTGAACAGGTCACACAGTGCTACAGCACCCTGAACAGGTCACACAGTGCTACAGCACCCTGAACAGATTACACAGTGCTACAGCACCCTGAACAGGTCACACAGTGCTACAGCACCCTGAACAGATTACACAGTGCTACAGCACCCTGATCAGATCGCACATTGCTACAGCACCCTGAACAGATTACACAGTGCTACAGCACCCTGAACAGATCGCACTGTGCTACAGCACCCTGAACAGATCGCACAGTGCTACAGCACCCTGAACAGATCACACAGTGCTACAGCACCCTGATCAGATTGCACATTGCTACAGCACCCTGAACAGATTACACAGTGCTACAGCACCCTGAACAGATCACACAGTGCTACAGCACCCTGAACAGATCACACAGTGCTACAGCACCCTCAACAGGTCACACAGTGCTACAGCACCCTCAACAGGTCACACAGTGCTACACCACCCTGAACAGATCGCACATTGCTACAGCACCCTGAACAGATTACACACTGCTACAGCACCCTGAACAGGTCACACAGTGCTACAGCACACTGAACAGATTACACAGTGCTACAGCACCCTGAACAGATCACACAGTGCTACAGCACCCTCAACAGATTACACAGTGCTACAGCACCCTGAACAGATCGCACAGTGCTACAGCACCCTGAACAGATTACACAGTGCTACAGCACCCTCAACAGATTACACAGTGCTACAGCACCCTGAACAGATCGCACAGTGCTACAGCACCCTGAACAGATTACACAGTGCTACAGCACCCAGATCAGATCGCACATTGCTACAGCACCCTGAACAGATTACACATTGCTACAGCACCCTGATCAGATCGCACATTGCTACAGCACCCTGAACAGATTACACATTGCTACAGCACCCTGAACAGATCGCACATTGCTACAGCACCCTGAACAGATTACACATTGCTACAGCACCCTGATCAGATCGCACATTGCTACAGCACCCTGAACAGATTACACATTGCTACAGCACCCTGATCAGATCGCACATTGCTACAGCACCCTGATCAGATCGCACATTGCTACAGCACCCTGAACAGATCGCACATTGCTACAGCACCCTGAACAGATTACACATTGCTACAGCACCCTGAACAGATCGCACATTGCTACAGCACCCTGAACAGATTACACATTGCTACAGCACCCTGAACAGATTACACATTGCTACAGCACCCTGAACAGATCGCACATTGCTACAGCACCCTGAACAGATTACACAGTGCTACAGCACCCTCAACAGATTACACAGTGCTACAGCACCCTGAACAGATCGCACAGTGCTACAGCACCCTGAACAGATTACACAGTGCTACAGCACCCTGATCAGATCGCACATTGCTACAGCACCCTGAACAGGTCACACAGTGCTACAGCACCCTGAACAGGTCACACAGTGCTACAGCACCCTGAACAGATTACACAGTGCTACAGCAGCCTGAACAGGTCACACAGTGCTACAGCACCCTGAACAGATTACACAGTGCTACAGCACCCTGATCAGATCGCACATTGCTACAGCACCCTGAACAGATTACACAGTGCTACAGCACCCTGAACAGATCGCACTGTGCTACAGCACCCTAAACAGATCGCACAGTGCTACAGCACCCTGAACAGATCACACAGTGCTACAGCACCCTGATCAGATTGCACATTGCTACAGCACCCTGAACAGATTACACAGTGCTACAGCACCCTGAACAGATCGCACAGTGCTACAGCACCCTGAACAGATCGCACAGTGCTACAGCACCCTGAACAGATCGCACAGTGCTACAGCACCCTGAACAGATCACACAGTGCTACAGCACCCTGAACAGATCGCACAGTGCTACAGCACCCTGAACAGATCGCACAGTGCTACAGCACCCTGAACAGATCGCACAGTGCTACAGCACCCTGAACAGATCGCACAGTGCTACAGCACCCTGAACAGATCACACAGTGCTACAGCACCCTGAACAGATCACACAGTGCTACAGCACCCTCAACAGATCACACAGTGCTACAGCACCCTGAACAGATCACACAGTGCTACAGCACCCTCAACAGGTCACACAGTGCTACAGCACCCTGAACAGATCACACAGTGCTACAGCACCCTCAACAGGTCACACAGTGCTACAGCACCCTCAACAGATCGCACAGTGCTACAGCACCCTGAACAGATCGCACAGTGCTACAGCACCCTGAACAGATCACACAGTGCTACAGCACCCTGAACAGATCACACAGTGCTACAGCACCCTCAACAGATCACACAGTGCTACAGCACCCTGAACAGATCACACAGTGCTACAGCACCCTCAACAGGTCACACAGTGCTACAGCACCCTGAACAGATCACACAGTGCTACAGCACCCTCAACAGGTCACACAGTGCTACAGCACCCTCAACAGGTCACACAGTGCTACAGCACCCTCAACAGGTCACACAGTGCTACAGCACCCTGAACAGATCACACAGTGCTACAGCACCCTCAACAGGTCACACAGTGCTACACCACCCTGAACAGATCGCACATTGCTACAGCACCCTGAACAGATTACACACTGCTACAGCACCCTGAACAGGTCACACAGTGCTACAGCACACTGAACAGATTACACAGTGCTACAGCACCCTGAACAGATCACACAGTGCTACAGCACCCTGAACAGATTACACAGTGCTACAGCACCCTGAACAGATCGCACAGTGCTACAGCACCCTGAACAGATTACACAGTGCTACAGCACCCTGATCAGATCGCACATTGCTACAGCACCCTGAACAGATTACACATTGCTACAGCACCCTGATCAGATCGCACATTGCTACAGCACCCTGATCAGATCGCACATTGCTACAGCACCCTGAACAGATTACACAGTGCTACAGCACCCTGATCAGATCGCACATTGCTACAGCACCCTGAACAGATTACACAGTGCTACAGCACCCTGAACAGATCGCACAGTGCTACAGCACCCTGAACAGATCGCACAGTGCTACAGCACCCTGAACAGATCGCACAGTGCTACAGCACCCTGAACAGATTACACAGTGCTACAGCACCCTGAACAGGTCACACAGTGCTACAGCACCCTGAACACATCGCACAGTGCTACAGCACCCTGAACAGATCGCACAGTGCTACAGCACCCTGAACAGATTACACAGTGCTACAGCACCCTGAACAGATTACACAGTGCTACAGCACCCTGAACAGGTCACACAGTGCTACAGCACCCTGAACAGATCGCACAGTGCTACAGCACCCTGAACAGATCACACATTGCTACAGCATCCTGATCAGATCGCACATTGCTACAGCACCCTGAACAGATTACACAGTGCTACAGCACCCTGATCAGATCGCACATTGCTACAGCACACTGAACAGATTACACAGTGCTACAGCACCCTGAACAGATCGCACAGTGCTACAGCACCCTGAACAGATCGCACAGTGCTACAGCACCCTGAACAGATCGCACAGTGCTACAGCACCCTGAACAGATTACACAGTGCTACAGCACCCTGAACAGATCGCACAGTGCTACAGCACCCTGAACAGATCGCACAGTGCTACAGCACCCTGAACTGGTCACACAGTGCTACAGCACCCTGAACAGGTCACACAGTGCTACAGCACCCTGAACAGATCGCACAGTGCTACAGCACCCTGAACAGATCGCAGATTGCTACAGCACCCTGAACAGATCGCACAGTGCTACAGCACCCTGAACAGATCGCACAGTGCTACAGCACCCTGAACAGGTCACACAGTGCTACAGCACCCTGAACAGGTCACACAGTGCTACAGCACCCTGAACAGGTCACACAGTGCTACAGCACCCTGAACAGGTCACACAGTGCTACAGCACCCTGAACAGATTACACAGTGCTACAGCACCCTGAACAGATCACACAGTGCTACAGCACCCTGAACAGATCACACAGTGCTACAGCACCCTCAACAGATTACACAGTGCTACAGCACCCTGAACAGGTCGCACAGTGCTACAGCACCCTGAACAGATTACACAGTGCTACAGCACCCTGATCAGATCGCACATTGCTACAGCACCCTGATCAGATTTCACAGTGCTACAGCACCCTCAACAGATTACACAGTGCTACAGCACCCTGATCAGATCGCACATTGCTACAGCACCCTGAACAGATTACACATTGCTACAGCACCCTGAACAGATTACACATTGCTACAGCACCCTGAATAGGTCACACAGTGCTACAGCACCCTGAACAGATTACACAGTGCTACAGCACCCTCAACAGATTACACAGTGCTACAGCACCCTGAACAGATCGCACAGTGCTACAGCACCCTGAACAGATTACACAGTGCTACAGCACCCAGATCAGATCGCACATTGCTACAGCACCCTGAACAGATTACACATTGCTACAGCACCCTGATCAGATCGCACATTGCTACAGCACCCTGAACAGATTACACATTGCTACAGCACCCTGAACAGATCGCACATTGCTACAGCACCCTGAACAGATTACACATTGCTACAGCACCCTGATCAGATCGCACATTGCTACAGCACCCTGAACAGATTACACATTGCTACAGCACCCTGATCAGATCGCACATTGCTGCAGCACCCTGATCAGATCGCACATTGCTACAGCACCCTGAACAGATCGCACATTGCTACAGCACCCTGAACAGATTACACATTGCTACAGCACCCTGAACAGATCGCACATTGCTACAGCACCCTGAACAGATTACACATTGCTACAGCACCCTGAACAGATTACACATTGCTACAGCACCCTGAACAGATCGCACATTGCTACAGCACCCTGAACAGATTACACAGTGCTACAGCACCCTCAACAGATTACACAGTGCTACAGCACCCTGAACAGATCGCACAGTGCTACAGCACCCTGAACAGATTACACAGTGCTACAGCACCCTGATCAGATCGCACATTGCTACAGCACCCTGAACAGGTCACACAGTGCTACAGCACCCTGAACAGGTCACACAGTGCTACAGCACCCTGAACAGATTACACAGTGCTACAGCACCCTGAACAGGTCACACAGTGCTACAGCACCCTGAACAGATTACACAGTGCTACAGCACCCTGATCAGATCGCACATTGCTACAGCACCCTGAACAGATTACACAGTGCTACAGCACCCTGAACAGATCGCACTGTGCTACAGCACCCTGAACAGATCGCACAGTGCTACAGCACCCTGAACAGATCACACAGTGCTACAGCACCCTGATCAGATTGCACATTGCTACAGCACCCTGAACAGATTACACAGTGCTACAGCACCCTGAACAGATCACACAGTGCTACAGCACCCTGAACAGATCACACAGTGCTACAGCACCCTCAACAGGTCACACAGTGCTACAGCACCCTCAACAGGTCACACAGTGCTACACCACCCTGAACAGATCGCACATTGCTACAGCACCCTGAACAGATTACACACTGCTACAGCACCCTGAACAGGTCACACAGTGCTACAGCACACTGAACAGATTACACAGTGCTACAGCACCCTGAACAGATCACACAGTGCTACAGCACCCTCAACAGATTACACAGTGCTACAGCACCCTGAACAGATCGCACAGTGCTACAGCACCCTGAACAGATTACACAGTGCTACAGCACCCTGATCAGATCGCACATTGCTACAGCACCCTGAACAGATTACACATTGTTACAGCACCCTGATCAGATCGCACATTGCTACAGCACCCTGATCAGATCGCACATTGCTACAGCACCCTGAACAGATTACACAGTGCTACAGCACCCTGATCAGATCGCACATTGCTACAGCACCCTGAACAGATTACACAGTGCTACAGCACCCTGAACAGATCGCACAGTGCTACAGCACCCTGAATAGATCGCACAGTGCTACAGCACCCTGAACAGATCGCACAGTGCTACAGCACCCTGAACAGATTACACAGTGCTACAGCACCCTGAACAGGTCACACAGTGCTACAGCACCCTGAACAGATCGCACAGTGCTACAGCACCCTGAACAGATCGCACAGTGCTACAGCACCCTGAACAGATTACACAGTGCTACAGCACCCTGAACAGATTACACAGTGCTACAGCACCCTGAACAGGTCACACAGTGCTACAGCACCCTGAACAGATCGCACAGTGCTACAGCACCCTGAACAGATCACACATTGCTACAGCATCCTGATCAGATCGCACATTGCTACAGCACCCTGAACAGATTACACAGTGCTACAGCACCCTGATCAGATCGCACATTGCTACAGCACCCTGAACAGATTACACAGTGCTACAGCACCCTGAACAGATCGCACAGTGCTACAGCACCCTGAACAGATCGCACAGTGCTACAGCACCCTGAACAGATCGCACATTGCTACAGCACCCTGAACAGATTACACAGTGCTACAGCACCCTGAACAGATCGCACAGTGCTACAGCACCCTGAACAGATCGCACAGTGCTACAGCACCCTGAACAGATCGCACAGTGCTACAGCACCCTGAACAGATCGCACAGTGCTACAGCACCCTGAACAGATCGCACATTGCTACAGCACCCTGAACAGATTACACAGTGCTACAGCACCCTGAACAGATCGCACAGTGCTACAGCACCCTGAACAGATCACACAGTGCTACAGCACCCTGAACAGATTACACAGTGCTACAGCACCCTCAACAGGTCACACAGTGCTACAGCACCATGAACAGTTCACACAGTGCTACAGCTCCCTGAACAGATTACACAGTGCTACAGCACCCTGAACAGTTCACACAGTGCTACAGCACCCTGAACAGATCACACAGTGCTACACCACCCTGAACAGATCGCACATAGCTACAGCACCCTGAACAGATTACACACTGCTACAGCACCCAGAACAGGTCACACAGTGCTACAGCACCCTGAACAGGTCATACAGTGCTACACCACCCTGAACAGATCACACAGTGCTACAGCACCCTGAACAGATCGCACAGTGCTACAGCACCCTGAACAGATCACACAGTGCTACAGCACCCTGAACAGATTACACAGTGCTACAGCACCCTCAACAGGTCACACAGTGCTACAGCACCCTCAACAGGTCACACAGTGCTACACCACCCTGAACAGATCACACAGTGCTACAGCTCCCTGAACAGATTACACAGTGCTACAGCACCCTGAACAGTTCACACAGTGCTACAGCACCCTGAACAGATCACACAGTGCTACACCACCCTGAACAGATCGCACATTGCTACAGCACCCTGAACAGATTACACACTGCTACAGCACCCAGAACAGGTCACACAGTGCTACAGCACCCTGAACAGGTCACACAGTGCTACACCACCCTGAACAGATCGCACATTGCTACAGCACCCTGAACAGATTACACACTGCTACTGCACCCAGAACAGGTCACACAGTGCTACAGCACCCTGAACAGGTCACACAGTGCTACAGCACCCTCAACAGGTCAGACAGTGCTACAGCACCATGAACAGGTCACACAGTGCTACAGCACCATGAACAGGTCACACAGTGCTACAGTACCCTCAACAGGTCAGACAGTGCTACAGTACCCTGAACAGGTCACACAGTGCAACAACACCCTGAACAGGTCACACAGTGCTACAGCACCCAGAACAGATTACACAGTGCTACAGCACCCTGAACAGGTCACACAGTGCGACAACACCCTGAACAGCTCACACAGTGCTACAGCACCCTGAACAGGTCACACAGTGCGACAACACCCTGAACAGCTCACACAGTGCTACAGCACCCTGAACAGGGCACACAGTTCTACAGCACCCTGAACAGGGCACACAGTGCTACAAATTTTCACTTTAATGTTCGTATTTTAATGTTTAGGGCCGCACGGTAGCACAGTGGGTTAGCGTTGCTGCTTCACAGCTCCAGGGGCCTGGGTTCGATTCCCGGCAGGGTCACTGTTTGGAGTTTGCACATTCTCCTTGTGTCTGCGTGGGTTTCCTCCGGGTTATTTCCAACAATTGTTTCATGGTCATCGTTGAATCAGAGAACCCCTACGTCACAGAAGGAGGCAATTTGGCCCATTGAGTCTGCACGAGCAACAATCCCACCCCAGGCCCTGTCCCCACATATTTACCCTGACAATCCCTCTGACCTACATATCCCGGGACACTAAGGGACAATTTAGCATGGCCAATCAACCTGGTTCAATCGACCAAAATGCAACACTTCTCATTTATCTAAATTATACTCCATCTGCCATTCGTCAGCCCACTGGCCCAATAGATTAAGATCCCATTGCAATCGGAGATAACCTTCTTCACTGTCCACTGTGCCAACAATCTTGGTGTCATCTGCAAACTTACTAACAATGCCTCTTATATTCTCAGCCAAATCATTAATATAAATGACAAATGACAGGGGACCCAGCACTGATCTCTGAGGCACACCGCTACTCACAGGCCTCCAGTTTGAAAAATCAACCCTCTCCAACCATCCTCTGGCTTCTGTCAAGAAGCCAGTTTTATATCTGTTTAGCTACCCCTTCCTGGATCCCGTGAGATTTAACCTAATACAACAACCTACCATGCGGTACCTTGTCAAAGGCCTTGCTAAAGTCCATGTAGACAACATCAACTGCACTGCCCTCATCTACCTTCTTGGTTACCCCTTCAAAAAACTCAATCAAATTTGTGAGACATGATTTTCCACTCACAAAGCCATGCTGACTGTCCCTAATCAGTCCTTGTGTCTCTAAATGCCTGTAGATCCTGTCTCTCAAAGTACCTTCCAACAATTTACCCACCACAGATGTGAGGCTCACTGGTCTGCAGTTCCCAGGCCTTTCCCTGCAGCCCTTTTTAAACAAAAGGGCAACATTTACCACTTGTAACTGGATTGGGGATTCTACACTAAAGATCTGGTCATATGAGTTCAAATCCCAACAAGGTGGTTGGGGAATTTAAATTAAATGAAATAAATAAATCTGTTATTAAAAAAAGCTCTCGTCAGTCACAGTGGAATGAATTTCAAAGGTTTTAGACTGTACAAGTATTTAGACTGTACACCCATAAGATATGAGAGCAGGATGAGGCCATTCAGCCCATTGAGTCTGCTCTGTCATTCATTCATGGCTGATAAGTTTCTCAACCCCAATCCCGCCTTTTCCCCGTAATATTTTATTCCCTCGCCAATCAAGAACCTATCTACCTCTGTCTCAAATACACTCAATGACCTGGCCCCTGGAGCTTTCTGTGGCAATGAAATCCATAGAATTCCATTCGATGGAGACACCGGAGTTTTACCGTCCGTCCTCCTTGGGAATCGGAGCAGACGGAGGGGGAGCATTGAAAGGTCCTTTGACCTCGGGCGGAATTTTCCAGTTTCGGGATGAGCAAGGCTGTAAAGTCCTGCTCAGAGCCTTGCGCCATGACATAGTATTGGCCTCTTGTTAACTGCATAATTGTACGGTATGATAGATACAGGTCATGTGTGCACCTAGACACAACATGACGGATTCTGAGATGAAAAGCACATTGCTTTGGAAGTATCAGGTTGCTGCAAAGGCCCATCTGGTTCTCTAGTGTTCTTTAGGGAAGTGATTATCTGTCTGTGGTCAGTCCGGCCTACATCTCCACTCCGGTGGGGGGCGGTCACTGGAGTAGCAATCTAGAAACCTTCTGAGGGTTCAAATCCCACCTTTTAATAAATCAAAATAAAAGGCTCAATAATGGTAAGCATGAAAATGTAAGACTAGAAGATATAGGAGCAGAGTTAGGCCATTCAGCCCATCAAGACTGCTCTGCCATTCAATCATGTTTGATATGATTCCCATCCCCATTCTCCTGCCTTTGCCCCATGGCCCCTGATCCCTTGTTGATCAATCATCCCCTATCTCTGTTTCAAAAGACACTCAGTAACCTGACTGACCTCCACCGCCCTCTGTGGTAATGAGTTCCACAGATTCGCCACTCTCTGGCTGAAGAAATTCCTCCTCATTTCAATTTTAAAGGATTATTCCTTCACTCTGAGGTTGTGCCCTCGAGTTCTAGCCTCTCTCACTGGTGGAAACGTCCTCTCCACGTTCACTCTATCACGGCCTCTCAGGATTCTATAAGTTTCAATAAGATCCCTCCTTCATCCTTCTAAACCCCAGCGAGTACAGACCCAGAGTCCTCACCACTCCTCATTTGACAATCCCTTCATTCCTGGGATCATTCTCGTGAACGTTGTCGCAATTGTGTAAAAATCTCTTTAGTTCACTAATGCCTTTATTTTTCTCACAAGTTAATAAATGGACCAGCATTTATTGCCCATCTTCAGTTGCCCAAGGGCAGCTGAGAGTCACTTACATTGCTGTAGCTCTGAAGTCACATATAGGTCAGATCAGATGAGGACGACAGATTTCTATCCCTAAAGAGAACCAGATGGGTTTTTCTGACAATTGACAATTGGTTTCACGGCCATCAGCAGATTCTTAATGCCAGCTTTTCTTTATTGAATTCAAATTCCACCATCTACCCTGGCGGAGTTCGAACCCGGATCCCCAGAACATTAGCTGAGCTTCTGGATTAACAGTCTCATGATAATAGTCACACTCCAAAGATGTGTAGGTTAGAGTGGATTGGCCATGCTAAATTGCCTCTTAGTGTCCAAAGATGTGTGGGTTAGGTGGATTAGCCATGCTAAATTGCCCTTTAGTATCCAAAGATGTGCTGGTTAGGTGGATTGGCCATGCTAAATTGCCCCTTAGTGCTCAAAGATGTGTAGGTTAGGTGGATTGACCATGTTAAATTGCCCCTTAGTGTCCAAATTTGTACAGGTCAGATGGATTGTCCATGTTAAAATGCCCCTTAATGTCCAAAGATGCGCAGGTTAGGCGGATTGGCCATGCTAAATTGCCTTGCACATCTCTGGACACTAAGGGGCAATTTAGCATGGCCAATCCACCTAACCTGCACATCTTTGGACACTAAGGGGCAATTTAGCATGACCAATCCACCTAATCTGCACATCTTTGGACATTAAGGGGCAATTTAGCATGGCCAATCCACCTAACCTGCACATCTTTGGACACTAAGGGGCAATTTAGCATGGCCAATCCACCTAATCTGCACATCTTTGGACACTAAGGGCAATTTAGCATGGCCAATCCACCTAACCTGCACATCTTTGGGCACTAAGGGGCAATTTAGCATGGCCAATCCACCTAACCTGCACATCTTTGGATACTAAGGAGCAATTTAACATGGCCAATCCACCTAACCTACTATTTCTGCTTTCTCCCCATAAACTTTGATCCCCTTTGCCCCAAGCGCTATATATAGCCGCCTATCGAGTATGTTCAATTAGCAGGTTAAATACATAGGAAAGCCACGCAGACACGGGGAGAACATGCAGGCTCCACACAGACAGTGACCAGAGCTGGGAATCGAACCCCGGTCCCTGGCGATGTGAGGTAGCAGCGCTAACCACTGTGCCACCGTGCCGCCCGATATGAATCGACCGTGGGGGTTTTGCGTGAAGGCAACTTCATCCAATTAAGCCCAACAAGTACAACACACGACCCTCAGCTGAAGGAACGAGACGTTGAGGGTAATATATCACAGGGGGCTATTAGAGGTGATTACTGTTGATGGATAGAAATGCGTTTGACGTGTAGGAGCTTGTATTTTTCGAGGCTGCCCTGTATCGGAGATGTTTTGGATGCTGCAGTTATAATCAAATAGTTTTCGGAATAGCTGAGATGTGAAATTCTATCACATCAGGGAATTGGGCGAGAGAACATTGATCTGGCATCTATCAGGCTTGTGAAAACATGCCATTGGATCTGACTAACCTGAATTAATGATACGTAATGTCAATGATAAATGAGATTTTTTAAATCAAAGTAACTCCCCAAGCACAAAACACAGAATTTAAATTCCGACAGTTAATGGCATCGCTTAAAACCTAGTATTCCGAGGACCAGGATTTACCAGTTAAAAGGACTGCGTGGCACTGAGTGCTGGAGGGGCCCTGGGTGAATAGCGTTAAGGATAATGAAACACGACACAACACGGATCAACAGCCAAAGCAGCCAGCTCATGATAGATCCAAACTCAATTCCCCGTGGCCTGACAGGGAAAGGTTAGATCCCACTCCACTTGGGGAGCAATCAGAGAAGGTTAGACGCAGCATGGGGAACACCAACACCCACAAGTTCCCCTTCACTTGGAAATTTATTAGACGTTCCTTCGCAGTTGCTAGGTCAAAATATTGGAATTCTCTCCCGGACAGGATTGTGGGTCAACCCACAACACACGGATGTAGCATTTCGCGAAGGGTCGTAGGATCCATACAGTTTTGAAGGAAGCCATTCAGCTCATCAATCCCGTGCTGACATCAATCCCACCCAGGCCCTATCTCCGTAAGCCCATGTATTTACCCTGCTATTCCCCCTGACATGAAGGGGCAATTTAGCATGGCCAATCCATCTAACCTGTACATCTTTGGACATTAAGGGGCAATTTAGCATGGCCAATCCACCTAACCTGTACATCTTTGGACACTAAGGAACAATTTAGCATGGCCAATCCACCCTAACCTGTACATCTTTGCACTAAAGGGCAATTTAGCATGGCCAATCCACCCTAACCTGTACATCTTTGCACTAAAGGGCAATTTAGCATGGCCAATCCACCCTAACCTGTACATCTTTGGACACTAAAGGGCAATTTAGCATGGCCAATCCACCAAACCTGTGCATCTTTGGACACTAAGGGGCAATTTAGCATGGCCAATCCACCTAACCTGTACATCTTTGGACACTAAGGGACAATTTAGCATGGCCAATCCACCTAACCTGTACATCTTTGGACACTAAGGGGCAATTAAGCATGGCCAATCCACCTAACCTGCACATCTTCGGACATTAAGGGGCAATTTAGCATGGCCAATCCACCTAACCTGCACATCTTTGGACACTAAGGGCCAATTTAGCATGGCCAATCCACCTAACCTGTACATCTTTGGACACTAAGGGCCAATTTAGCATGGCCAATCCACCTAACCTGTACATCTTTGGACACTAAGGGACAATTTAGCATGGCCAATCCACCTAACCTACACATCTTTGGACACTAAGGGGCAATTTAGCATGGCCAATCCCCCTAACATACAAATCTTTGGACACTAAGGGGCAATTTAGCATGGCCAATCTACCTAACATACAAATCTTAGGACACTAAGGGGCAATTTAGCATGGCCAATTCACCTAACCCGCACATCTTTGGAGTGTGGGAGGAAACCGCAGCATCCAAAGGAAACCCACGCAGATACGGGGAGAATGTGCAGACTCCGTAAAGACAGTCCCTTAAGGTCAGAATTGAACACAGGTCCCTGGTGCTATGAGGCAGCAGTTCTATAACCACTTTGCTCATCATTACCTTTTCAAGGGCAATGAGGGATGGGCAATAAATGCAGGACAGATTGTGGAATTTGAATTCAATAAAATAATAACTGGAATTAAAAATCTACTGATGATTGATGGGCAGTAAGGTGGTACAGTGGGTTAGCACCACTGCCTCACAGCTCCCGGGACTGGTCCACCTTGTTGTCCAACGAGGGGCATACACGCGGTGGGTCGTGCGAGGGCTGCTCTTGGATGTTTCAAGAGTTGCCTAGTGCTTTACGTCGTTAGATGACGCTTAAACTGGACCAGATGACGGGCAACACAACAGCTCCGTGACTATCACTGTTTCCTGTGCAGACACATGGATTTGGGCCGGTGTCTGTGGGAGTTTGCGCATTCTCCCCGTGCTTGCGTGGGTTTTCTCCGGGTGCTCCGGTTTCCTCCCACACCCCAAAGATGTGCTCTTAGGCTGATTGGTGTAACAAATTGTCCCTAAATTAGTCTTCCCTCAATCTTCCCCAATAGGCGTAGACAAAGGTCATGGGTAGAAGAGGGAACTCACAATGTTAAAATGGCAGCACGGGCTCGTTGGGCCAAAGGGCCTGTTTCCCGTACTGTGTTGCTCTTTGTTTTTTGTTCTTTGGACCTGGGTTCGATTCCCAGCTTGGGTGACTGTCTGTGCGGAGTTTGCACATTCTCTCCGTGTCCTCCAGGTTCTCCAGTTTCCTCCCGCAGTCCAAAAGATGTGTGAATTAGGTTGCCCATCAGCTATGGGCCAAATGTGGACAATTGGGGCTGTCTCAGTAGTTCAAAAAAAGAGGCAGCATGAACAAGTTAGGCCAAAGGGTTTGAGGTTTCCATGCTGTAAACCTCAATAACTCTGTGACTCTGTGTGAACTATGTCTGCACACCCATGCCGTTCACAATCTCAGGACATTCAATAGTGATTTACAGTCTCCACTGTCGAGGTGTAGTAATTTTGGAATTGGCATCAAGCATCCCCTTGTGATCACAGGGCTGATTACAGCAATACAGGATCTCCAAGAAGATCACACATATCGACACTGACATCAAATTTCTACAAAGATACGGGAAAGACTCACTTGAGGAAGGAGCAGTGCTCTGAAAGCTCGTGATTCCAAATAAATACATTGGACGGTAACCTGGTATTGTGAGACTTCTTACTGAAACTCAATAGCATCATTGATAAAAGCAAGTATCACAATGGCTTCCTGACTATCCTACTCACCTGCTCTGCTGACTTCAGGGATTGGTGAGTAAGTACCCCAAGATCCATCTGTTCCTCTGAGTTCCCCGTATCCTACCATTCATTAAATAATCCCTTATTTTGTTATTTCTTCCAAAGTGCATCACCTCGCACTTATGATATGAATGTTCTACATAGAACCCTACAGTGCAGAAACAGGCCCTATCCCCATATCCCTACACATTTACCTGCTAATCCCTCTAACCTACACATCCCAGGATACTAAGGGGCAATTTTAGCATAGCCAATGAACCTAACCCGCACATTTTTGGACTGTGGGAGGAAACCGGAGCACCCGGAGAAAACCCACACAGACACGAGGAGAATGTGCAAACTCCACTCAGGCAGTGACCCGAGCCAGGAATCGAACCCAGGACCCTGGAGCTGTGAAGCAGCAGTGCTAACCACTGTGCTACCGTGCCGCCCCACTGTGCTACCGTGCCGTCCCTTATCAGGGTTAAATACCGTCTGCCACTGACCAACCCATCTATACCTTCCTGTAATCTTCACTATTGACCACCCTACCAATCTTCATCTCTTCTGCAAACTTGCTCATCGTTCCCCCAAGTGATAACCTATATCATTTCTGGAAATAAGAATGTTTGCTGGTGACACCACCGTGTGGGTCAGACCTTAAACAATGATGAAAGGGACGACAGGAATGAGATAGAGAATCCGGCGAACTGGTGCGGTGACGATAATCTCTCCCTCAATGTCAACAGAACAAAAGAGATTGTCATCAACGTCAGGGAGCATAAAGGAGAACCTGCCCCTGTCTACATCAATGGGAACAAGGTAGAAAGGGTCGAGAGTTTCAAATTCTTAGGTGTCCAGATCAGAGAAGAATGGGGTCCCCCCCCCATGCTGACACTATAGTTAAGAAAGCCCACCAACACCTCTACTTTCTCAGGAGACTAAGGAAATTTGGCATGGGCGTTACAACTCTTACAGATGCACCATAGAAAGCATTCTTTTTGGTTGTATCACAGCTTGGTATGGGCTCCTGCTCTGCCCAAGACCGCAAGGAACTACAAAGGGTCGTGAATGTAGCCCAATCCATCACACAAACCAGCCTCCCACCCATTGACTCTGTCTACACTTCCCGCTGCCTCGGGAAAAGCAGCCAGCATAATCAAGGACCCCCCATGCACCCAGGACATTCTCTCTTCCATCGGGAAAAAGATACAAACGTCTGAGGGCACGTACCAACCGACTCAAGAACAGCTTCTTCCCTGCTGCTGTCAGACTTTTGACACATTTAGCTGATCTTTCTCTATACCCTAGCTATCAGTGTGACTCTACATTCTGCACCTTCTCCTCTATGTACTCTACGAACATTGACGTACAAGAAACAATGCTGTTTACTGTACCCCAACGCATACAACAATAATAAATCAAGTCAAATGATGGCACTTCCAACAGTGCAACAACCTGTCCTGATTGTTCCATGCCAACTCTATAGTTAAGACAGCCAACAAATGCTCCTATTTTCTCAGGAGGTTAATGAAATTCGGCTAAGACAAGCTGCGATGCCCATTTCAACTTCATCGCCATTGATGTAGACAGATGCATGTCCTCCCTCGCTGCTGCCCTCCAATGGGCAGCTACGGTGGCACAGTAGTTAGCACTGCACCAGGGACACAGGTTTGGTTCCCGACTTGGGTCACTGTCTGTGTGGAGTCTGCACATTCCCACATTGTCTGTGCGGCTGCTCTGACTCCTTCCCACAGTCCAAAAGACGTTCTGGTTAAGGTGCATTGGCCGTGCTAAATTCTCCCTCTGTGCACCCGAACAGGCGCCGGAGTGTGGGCGACTGGGGGATTTTCACAGTAACTTCATTGCTGTGTTAGTGTAGACCAACTTGTAACCAGTAAATAAACCTTGATTTTTGTGTCTCTGGTGTCTCAGTTACAATCTAAGCAACACATTATTCTGCCCTCCCTTCCTTGGGCACCTCATTGTGTGTTGAAAATGAACCTTCTGCCTCACACTTTCTCGGATCTCGAACAAATTAATTAATCTCTTGCTGCTGCAGTGCTGACATCACATCAGCTCCTGGAGCTGTAGATTCACAAAGCAATAACTGTATTACTCCCGTAAAGAGATATTTTATATTTTTGGGTAGAAAAAGAGTTTCCATGGCCTGCACCGAAAAGAACATTTCTCTTAAGATTTTAATATGAATCTTGTAGAGATATTGAGAACCAGAAATATGGCAGCCTTCTGTCTGGGAAGGTATCAATGCATCAAGCACTTCCATGTCACTTGGAGGAAGGGTAAAGCTCCCTCTACACTGTCCCCCATCAAACACTCCCAGGACAGGTACAGCATGGGGTTAGATACAGAGTAAAGCTCCCTCTACACTGTCCCCCCATCAAACACTCCCAGGACAGGTACAGCACAGGGTTAGATACAGAGTAAAGCTCCCTCTACACTGTCCCCCCAACAAACACTCTCAGGACAGGTACAGCACAGGGTTAGATACAGAGTAAAGCTCCCTCTACACTGTCCCCCCCATCAAACACTCCCAGGACAGGTACAGCATGGGGTTAGATACAGAGTAAAGCTCCCTCTACACTGTCCCCCATCAAACACTCCCAGGACAGGTACAGCACAGGGTTAGATACAGAGTAAAGCTCCCTCTACACTGTCCCCCCAACAAACACTCTCAGGACAGGTACAGCACAGGGTTAGATACAGAGTAAAGCTCCCTCTACACTGTCCCCCCATCAAACACTCCCAGGACAGGTACAGCACGGGGTTAGATACAGAGTAAAGCTCCCTCTACACTGTCCCCCCAACAAACACTCCCAGGACAGGTACAGCACAGGGTTAGATACAGAGTAAAGCTCCCTCTACACTATCCCCCCATCAAACACTCCCAGGACAGGTACAGCACGGGGTTAGATACAGAGTAAAGCTCCCTCTACACTGTCCCCCATCAAACACTCCCAGGACAGGTACAGAAAGGGGTTAGCTCCAGAGTAAAGCTCCCTCTACAATGTCCCCCATCAATCACTCCCAGGACAGGTACAGCACGGGGTTAGATACAGACTAAAGCTCCTTCTATACTGTCCCCCATCAAACATTCCCAGGACAGGTACAGCACGGGGTTAGATACAGAGTAAAGCTCCCTCTATACTGTCCCCATCAAACAGTCCCAGGACAGGGTATAGCAGGGGGTTAGATACAGAGTAAAGCTCTCTCTACACTGTCCCCCATCAAACACTCCCAGGACAGGTTCAGCACGGGGTTAGATACAGAGTAAAGCTCCCTCTACACTGTCCCCATCAAACACTCCCAGGACAGGTACAGCATGGGGTTAGATACAGAGTAAAGCTCCCTCTACACTGTCCCCCCATCAAACACTCCCAGGACAGGTACAGCACGGGGTTAGATATAGAGTAAAGCTCCCTCTACACTGTCCCCATCAAACACTCCCAGGACAGGTACAGCATGGGGTTAGATACAGAGTAAAGCTCCCTCTACACTGTCCCCATCAAACACTCCCAGGAAAGGTACAGCACGGGGTTAGATACAGAGTAAAGCTCCCTCTACACTGTCCCCATCAAACACTCCCAGGACAGGTACAGCACGGGGTTAGATACAGAGGAAAGCTCCCTCTACACTGTCCCCCCATCAAACACTCCCAGGACAGGTACAGCACAGGGTTAGATACAGAGTAAAGCTCCCTCTGCACTGTCCCCATCAAACCCTCCCAGGACAGGTACAGCACAGATCAAATTGCATTAATATATCACCATTTACATCCTCAGGGGATTCCAATGTGTTTTGCTATTAACAAAGTAATTTTGAAATACTCTTATTCAAGTTAGTGGAATCCTAAGACAAGTGTAGCTGGGAAGTCAGTGCGCAGGAACAACAGTTGTGTGACCCTCCCTCCTTCTCCACTCCCCTCGCCTCCCAGGTTACAGCATCCTGACTTGCACAAGTTGGATGCTTCACCTTGTGGCTGAGTCCAGAACCATAGGGCAGCATGGGGCACTGGGGCAGAACAGGTTTGAAGGGCCAAATGGCCTACCACTTCTCCAATTTCATATGTCTGTACGTAGTTCTTGGCACTGGGTGGAAACTTTCCTTCTTTGCCATGGGATTCGTAGCGGGTGGGGGGGACAGACCATGTGAAGTTCTGTTGACCTGGGGCAGGATTTTCCAGTGCTGAGGTGAGCGTGGCTGGAAAATCCCACCCTTCGGGTTAAAACATGCACCAAACTCCACACTGCAGGACAGCTTTAACCACCACCACTACCCCCCCCCCCCCCCCCCCCAGCACCCCCCCGAGTCTCTCGAGAAGAAAGATCCTCCTTTCCAAAGGTGGGCAAAATCTTATCCACACATCATAGAGTCACCAAAGACACTCAGTAGCCAATGAGCGCACAACAAACACCAAAAATTTCCAATATCGTTCGCCGCAGACATTCTCCAGCACCGCTGAAAGTGAGCGGTGTCTCGGTTGGATAATCCAATTCTCCGTTCTCATGTGCAGCTGGGGTGAGATCGGTGAATCCCGTCCCCACAGTTCCATCGAAACCCCCGGTGACAGACATCAGCGGGTAACTAAATCTGATGATATTTTTCGGGGAATCGCCGCTGCCCTGAGTTGAATAATGTGAATGGAATATTTTATACATCCGGTGAATCGAATCAAGCTTTGTGTTTAAGATCTGATGGAACCGCAGTCGGGTAGGACATCACCAATGTGACAGCGTTTGTTCCTCGGAGATGCCTAAAGCCATCATTTAGTGGCAGGATTTCAAACACTGAGACAAAGCTGACACTTAACCACGGATTAAATGCAGTGTAAACTGAAAGCTACACTACTTATTAATTACACCTTGAACAGGGTACAACGTAGGTTCCTCTACCAGTACGACAGCAAGTATCATACAAATGAGAATCCATATTTACTCTGCTAATCTCCCTGACAAATGGAATCCCTACAGTGGCCATTCAGGTCTACACCAGTAACAATCCCACCCAAGCCCTATCCTTGTAACCTTTCATGCTTCCACTGCAAATTTATTCTGATACTCAGGGTCAATTTAGCGTGGCCAATCAACCTATCCTGCACACCTTCAGACTGTGGGAGGTAACAACCTGAGCACCTGGAAGAAACCCACGCAGACACGGGGAGAATGTGCACACACCGGCAGTCACCCAATTCAGGAATTGAACCTGGGTCCCTGACGCTGTGAGGCAGCAGTGCCACCACGCAAAGTGGGCACCAAGGAGCAATCTGAGGGAGGTGACGGACCACGAGTCAAGAAACTCAACAAATGCTCTGAGGGCCCGGGTTCGAATCCCAGCTACACCAAATGGTGGAATTTGAATTCAATAATTACTGAATTCCAATTACTTAATTACAATTAATAATTACAATTACTTTTGGAAGTAAGAATCTACTGATGACAATAAAACCAGTGTCGATTATCGGAAATACCCATCTGGTTCATTAATGTCCTTTAGGGAAAGAAATCTGCCATCATAAGAACATAAGAACATAAGAAATAGGAGCAGGAGTAGGCCATCTGGCCCTTCGAGCCTGCCCCACCATTCAATAAGATCATGGCTGATCTGTCGTGGCTCAGCTCCACCTTCCCGCCCTCTCCCCATAACCCTTAATCCCCTCTCTTATCAAAAACCCATCAACCCGTTTCTTAAAAATATTTAGCGAGGCAGCCTCCACCACTTCAACGGGCAGAGAATTCCAGAGATTCACCACCCTTTGAGTGAAGAAGTTCCTCCTCAACTCTGTTCTAAACCGCTTCCCCTTTACCTTGAGGCTGTGCCCCCTAGTCCTACTGTCTTTTTTGAGCGGGAAGAGTCTCTCCACCTCTATCCTATCCATCCCATTCATCATCTTATACGTCTCAATGAGATCTCCCCTCATTCTTCTAAACTCTAACGAGTACAACCCTAGTTTATTCAGCCTCTCCTCATAGCTCAATCCCCTCAACTCTGGTATCAGCCTAGTAAACCTCCTCTGCACTCCCTCCAGGGCCAAAATATCCTTGCGCAGGTGCGGCGCCCAAAACTGCACACAGTACTCCAGCTGCGGCCTCACCAATGCCCTATACAGCTGCAGCAAGACCTCCCTACTTTTATATTCAATCCCCCTCGCGATGAAGGCCAGCATCCCATTCGCCTTCCTGACCACCTGCTGCACCTGCAAGCTGGGTTTTTGCGACTCATGCACAAGGACCCCGAGGTCCCTCTGCACCATCGCCTGCTGCAGTTTTTCGCCACGTAAGTAATAGTCCTTCCTACCATTCCTCCCACCAAAGTGGACCACCTCACACTTGCCAACATTAAATTCCATTTGCCATTTCCTGGCCCATTCGCCCAGCCTATCTAGATCCTTCTGCAGACTCTCCACACCCTCCTCACAATTTGCCTTTCCTCCAATCTTGGTGTCATCAGCAAATTTCGACACCCTGCACTCGGTTCCCTCCTCCAGATCATCTATATAAATGGTAAATAGCTGAGGCCCCAGCACCGACCATCCTTACCCGGTCTGGCCTATCCAGAACCACCACAATGTGGCTGACTCTCAACTGCCCTTGGGCAACTAGGGATGGGCAATAAATTCTGCCCAGCCAGCCTCGCCCATGTTCCATGAGTGAATGAGAAAAGGACCATTAATCCAGAAACTGAGCTAATATTCTAGGGACCCGGGTTCAAATCCCACCACGGCAAATGGTGGAATTTGAATTCAATCATAGAAAAAATCTGGTATTAGGAATCTCTTTATGACTATGAATCCATTGTCGATTGTCAGAAATACCCACCTGGTTCACTAATGTCCCTTTAGGGAGGGAAATCTGCCGTCCTTACCCGGGTCTGGCCTACATGTGACTCCAGAGACACAGCTACCCTCTGGAATGGCCTGGCTAGCCACTCAGTTCAAGGGCAACTAGGGGGGCTGGGTAACAAATGCTGAACTTGTCAGTAAATGAATAAGAGAACAAAAGATATCCCTCTTACTTTGAGAATAAAACTTCATTGTTTGTTCCTATCATTTTCTATTACCTAACCTAAAGATTAACACTTGCCTTTGCTAATTAATTAAACTGAGCATATTTAGAGTATTTGAGAGATTAATATCTTTTCTTTTGTGGTGGGATGTCGGATTTGGCACCCTGGGTTGGCACACTGCACAGATGATGTAGGTGTTGCTTCTAGTGTCGGAGGTTGTGTGTTTGATATCGCCGGTATTTGCCAGAAATCTTACTGACGTTGTACTGGTGATGCTGTTGGTGACATCTCGCTGGCTGCTGCTGCTGATTGTCCTTCCTGTCTGTGTGGAGCTCGCGCATTCTCCCCGTGTCTGCGTGGGTTTCCTCCGAGTGCTCCGGTTTCCTCCTACACTCCAAAGACGTGTAGGTTAGATGCATTGGTTGTGCTAAATTCTCCCTCAGTGTAACCCGAACAAGTGCTGGAACGTGGCGACTAGGGGATCTTCACAATAACTTCACCGCAGTGTTAACGTAAGCTGACTTGGGACGCCGATAAATAAATAAAAAATCATGTTTAAAACTATCTTCTCACTCAGAATAAGGGTGGTGTATTGTCGATTGATTAGTAATCCAGGGTCGTGCTCTGGGGACCCGGGTTCCAATCCCAGCATGGCAGGGTGGCACAGTGGTCAATACTGCTGCCTCACAATGCCAGGGACCCGGGCTTGGGTGACTCTCTGTGTGGAGTATTCACATTCTCCCAGTGTCTGCGTGGGTTTTTTCCGGGTGCCCTGCTTTCCTCCCAAAGTCCAAAGATGTGTAGATTTGGTGGATTGGCCATGCTAAATTGCCCGTTAGTGTCGGGGGGTGTAACAGAGTAAATATGTGGATTTACAAGGGTAGGGCCTAGGTGGGATTGTGGTCGGTGCAGACTCGATGGGCCAAATGGCCTCCTTCTGCACTGATAGGGATTCTATGATTCAGATGATGGAACTTGAATTCAATCAAACATATCTGGAATTAAGAATCTACTGATGACCATGAAACCATTGTCGATTTTTGTAAAAAACCATCTGGTTCACTCATGCCCTTTAGGGAAGGAAATCTGCCGTCCTTACCCAGTCTGGCCTACATGTGACTCCAGACCCACAGCAATGAGGTTGAGTCTTTGCTGCCCTCAGGGACGGGCAATAAATGCTGGCCCATCCATAGAACATGGAACAGCGCAGGAACAGGCCTCAGGCCTGAGATGTTGTGCCCAACATGATGCCAACTTAAACTAAACCCTTCATAGGACATAGAACATTACAGCGCAGAACAGGCCCTTCGGCCCAAAATGTTGCACCGACCAATTAAAAAACAATGACCCTCTAACCTAAACCAATCCCTTTCCATCCATAAACCTATCCACATATCTCTTAAACGCCCCCAAACTAGGCGCATTTACAACTGCAGCTGGCAGGGCATTCCAATCCCTCACCACCCTCTAGGTAAAGAACCTACCTCTGACATCCGTCCTATACCTACCACCCCTTAATTTAAAGCTATGCCCCCTCGTGCTAGCTTTCTCCATCCGAGGAAAAAGGCTATCACTATCCACCCTATCTAAACCTCTAATCATCTTAAATGTTTCAATAAGGTCCCCTCTTAGCCGCCTTCTTTCTAACGAAAACAATCCCAAATCCCTCAGTCTTTCCTCATAGGACCTTCCCTCCATACCAGGCAACATCCTGGTAAACCTCCTCTGCACTCTCTCCAATGTCTCCACATCCTTCCTATAATGTGGGGACCAGAACTGCACACAATACTCCAAGTGCAGCCGCACCAGAGTAGTGTACAGTTGCAACATGACGCTGCGGCTCCTAAATTCAATCCCCCTACCAATAAACACCAAGACACTGTATGCCTTCCTAACAACCTTATCGACTTGATTCCCAACTTTCAGGGATCTGTGTACACATACACCTAGATCCCTCTGCTCATCAACACTATTCAGAGTCCTACCTCTACACTCTAGCCCTATACTCTACACTTCTGCCTGCCTTGCTCCCTATCTCCCATTCCTCGCATATTCATGGGCTGATACAAAGGCCTCGGAAATGCCCCTATCCTATCTGCCTCCACCACCACCCCTGGCAATGCATTCCAGACACCTACCATTCTCTGTGTAAAAGAAGCTGCCCCTTCACATCTCCGTTTAACTCCCCCCTCTCTCCTTAAGTGCGTGCCCCCTAGTATTAGTCATCTCAACTCTGGGAAAAAGATTCTCACTGTCAATCTTATCTCTGCTTCTCAACATTTTATAGATTTCAATCAGGTCTCCCATCTGCTGCTCCTGAGGAATGAATATAGTTTCTACATTAATGAATGTAGAAAATGTAGCTTGAATATAAGAACATAAGAACATAAGAAATAGGAGCAGGAGTAGGCCATCTGGCCCTTCGAGCCTGCCCCGCCATTCAATAAGATCATGGCTGATCTGTCGTGGCTCAGTTCCACATTCCCGCCCTCTCCCCATAACCCTTATTCCCTCGATTATCAAAAACATGGACTATATTTAATGGGATTGAAGGTTATAGATAGGCCTGGGAGATAGGGATAGGATCGGCGCAACTTGTGGGCCGAATGGCCTGTGAGTGCTGCAGTGTTCTATGTTCTTCTCGTTTGCTCATTGGTAATAGTCTTATTTCAATAATTAAATTGTAATTTTATTATTTATCTATTAGTTTCACGGTAGGCTGACATTACACTGCAATGAAGTTACTATGAAAATCCCCTGGTCACCACACTCCAGCTCCTGTTCGGGTACACTCAGGGAGAATTTAGCACGACCAATGCACCCTAACCAGCACGTCACTGGGACAGTGGGAGGAAACTGGGTCACCCGGAGGAAACCCATGCAGGCACGGGGAGAACATGCAGACACCGCATTAACAGTGACCCATGCTGGGAATCGAACCTGGGTCCCTGCCGCTGTGAGGCAAGCAGTGCTAACCACTGTGCTGACCTCGGAGTCTCATTAATATCCGGTGCTGAGTTCCAGGGTTGGATCCTGTACATGTACAGATTATCCTCTGGCTGGGATTAAGTTGAAGGGTTGACCTCCTTCTACCTTGTGTCTCATTGAGCTGTTATCTCACTTCCTCCTGCTAAGTTGGAGGAAGTATCTCGCTTTGCAGAATTGTCTCAAACTTCCTTCTGTCCTGCAGTGATTTCGTATCAGCTTTGGATGTTGTCGAATGGAATGGTAGTACAGTATGGTTTGAATCTTTAGTTATCTCTCAGTGTTTTCTGAGAACCCTCTTCAATATTTGGATGTCTCTTTCTGTAAACCTCTGCCCACTTTGGGTTTTTCTATTCATTCATGGGACATGGGCATCGCTGGATGGGCCAACATTTATTGTCCATCCCTAGTTGCCCTTGAGAAGGTGATGGTGAGCTGCCTTCATGAATTGTTGCAGTCCCTGTGCTGTGTGTTGAACATTAGGGAAGGAATTCCAGGATTTTGACCCAGCGACTGCAAAGGGAACAGTCCTAACCTCTCCAATCCAGCCTCATAACTCAAGTTTCTCATCCCTGGGACCATTCTTGCAAATCTCTTCTGCACTCTCTCCAATCTGTTCACATCCTTTCTGTAGTGCGGGACCCAGAACTGTACATAATATCTAACTAGTGTCTTGTATAAGCTAAGCACAACCTCCTTGCTCTTGTACTCTATACCCCTATTAATAAAGCCCAGAATATTATATGTTATATTAACTGCTCTCTGCCACCTTCAGCGATCTATGTTCTATATACACCCAAATCCCTCTGCTCCTGCATTCCCGTTAAGAATTGTACCCTTTGTTTTATATTATCTCTTCATGTTCTTCCTACTAAAACACATCACCTCACACTTAACATAAAACATAGTACAGCACAAACAGGCCCTTCGGCCCACAAGTTGCGTCAATGATATCCCTACCTACCAGGCCGATCTATAACCCTCAATCCCATTAAATCCCATGTACTCATCCAGAAGTCTGTTAAAATACCCCAGCGAGTTCGCCTCTACCACCACCGACAGCAGCCGATTCCACTCACTCACCACCCTCTGAGAGAAAAACTCACCCCTGACATCTCCTCTGTACCTGCTCCCCAGCACCTTAAACCTGTGTCCTCTCGTAGCGACCATTTCAGCCCTGGGAAATAGCCTCCGAGAATCCACCCTATTTATTCCTCTCAACATTTTATAAACCTCTATTGGGTCACCTCTCAACCTTCATCGCTCCAGGGAGAAGAGTCCCAGCTCCCTCAACCTATCTTCATAAGGCATGCCTCCCAATCCAGGCAACATCCTTGTAAATCTCCTCTGCACCCTCTCAATAGCTTCCACATCCTTCCTGTAGTGAGGCGACCAGAACTGCGCACAGTACTCCAAGTGGGGTCTGACAAGGGTCTTATAAAGTTGCAACATTACCTCCCGACTCCTAAACTCAATCCCTCGATTAATGAAGGCCAGTACACCATACGCCTTCTTGACCACATCCTCCACCTGTGAGGCTGATTTAAGAGTCCTGTGGACCCGGACCCCAAGGTCCTTCTGATCCTCAACACAGCTAAGACTCCAATCCTTGATATTATACTCCTCCATCCCATTGGAACTGCCAAAATGGACCACTACACGTTTACCCGCATTGAACTCGATCCGCCACCTATCTGCCCACTCCACCAACTTGTCTCTGCCCTTTTGAAATGCCACACTTTCCTCCTCGAAGTTTACAATATTTCCAAGGTTTGTTCTCACGCCAAGGTGAATCATGAAATGTTCTGGTGAGCAGAACCCATTGGAGGTGCAGAGTGGGTTCAGCCCCGAGGAAAGAGAGGGCAGTACTCTGGCATTACCCACTACACCACAGGACTTGGCATCAAGCTTGCTGAAATATTTGCGCCTGCCAGTGTTGGTGTGATCTCCTCCATAGCCGGCACGGTGGCACAGTGGTTAGCGCTGCTGCCTCACAGCGCCAGGGTTCCTGGGTTCGATTCCCGGCTCGGGTCACAGTCTGTGCGGAGTTTGCACATTCTCCTCATGTCTGCGTGGGTTTTCTCCGGGTGCTCCGGTTTCCTCCCACAGTCCAAAGATGTGCGGGTTAGGTTCATTGGCTATGCTAAAATTGCCCCTTAGTGTCCTGGGATGTGTAGGTTAGAGGGATTAACAGGTAAAATGTGTAGGGATATGGGGATAGGGTCTGGGTGGGATTGTGTTCGGTGCAGACTCGATGGGCCGAAGGGCCTGTTTCTGCACTGTAGGGTTCTATGTTCTATGTGTGGAGTTTGCACATTCTCCCCATGTCTGCGTGGGTTTTCTCTGAGTGCTCCAGTTTCTTCCCATGGCCCAAAGGACGTGGTTGTTAGATGCATTGGCCAAGCTAAATTCTCCCTCAGTGTACCCGAATGGAATGTGGTGACTGAGGGATTTTTACAGTAACTTCATTGCAGTGTTAATGTAAGCCTACTTGTGACACAAATTAAACTTAAACTGTCTTTTGTTTCCTTCTTTATTACATTTTCAAGGCAAGGATGCTGTTTATTACCCATCCCTAGTCACCCTTGAACTTAATGTGTCGCTCGGACCTTTCAGAGGGGCAGTTGAGAATCAAAGTGGGCAGCACGGTAGCACAGTGGTTAGCACTGCTGCTTCACAGCTCCAGGGTCCCGGGTTCGATTCCCGGCTCGGGTCACTGCCTGTGTGGAGTTTGCACATTCTCCTCGTGTCTGCGTGGGTTTTCTCCGGGTGCTCCGGTTTCCTCCCACAGTCCAAAGATGTGCGGGTTAGGTTCATTGGCTATGCTAAAATTGCCCCTTAGTGTCCTGGGATGTGTAGATTAGAGGGATTAGCAGGTAAATGTGTAGGGATATGGGGATAGGGTCTGGGTGGGATTGTGTTCGGTGCAGACTCGATGGGCCGAAGGGCCTGTTTCTGCACTGTAGAGTTCTATAGTTCTATAACCGCATTGCTATGGCTCTGGAGACACAAGTAGGCCAGACCGGGTAAGGACAGTAGATTTCCTTCCCTAATGGGACATCGGTGAACCAGAAGGGTTTTTCCCACAATCAATCAGAGCTGTCACCATTACCAAGACTAGATTTATATTCCCCCAGTATCTAAGCAGCACGTCTTTTCAAGGGCTGCTGTGGTGGGATTTGAACCCGTATCCCCTGGGCTGCTGGGTCATGAGTCCAGCCACGTGCTGCAATCTACCCCTTGGTGTTGGAGAACCATAAGCCTCAGCTGCATTTGCAGGGTCACCAACACTTTCATCGTGTGTCTGTTTTTTTAAGAAATCATTTACAGTACACGGACATCGCAGGGCAGACCAGCATTTATTGCCCATCCGTAATTGCCCCTTGAGAAGGTGGTGGTGAGCTGCCTTCTTGAACTGTTTCAGTCCATGTGATGTAGGTACATCCACAGCGCTGTTAGGAAAGGAGTTCCAGGATTTTGATCCAGCGACAGTGAAAGAATGGCTGATATATTTCCAGGTCAGGATGGGGAGAAGCTTGGAACATAGAACCCATAGAACCCTACAGTGCAGAAACAGGCCCTTCGGCCCATCGAGTCTGCACCGAACACAATCCCACCCAGACCCTATCCCCATATCCCTACACATTTACCTGCTAATCCCTCTAACCTACACATCCCAGGATACTAAGGGGCAATTTTAGCATAGCCAATGAACCTAACCCGCACATCTTTGGACTGTGGGAGGAAACCGGAGCACCCGGAGAAAACCCACGCAGACACGAGGAGAATGTGCAAACTCCACACAGGCAGTGACCCGAGCCGGGAATTGAACCCAGGACCCTGGAGCTGTGAAGCAGCAGTGCTAACCCACTGTGCTACCGTGCCGCCCATACATGAGCTGAATCTCTGGTGTAATAGCCCAGCGATAACACCACGAGGCCATCACCTTCCCTGCAAGTTGGAGGGCAACTTGCAAGGGGCAGGCCTGTGCAAGATACTCTATCGGAGAGTCAGTGCCAACTTGATGGGCCAAATAGCCTCATTTTACACTGTAGGGATTTAGTTTTTAATTCATTCATGAGACATGGGCACCACTATCAGGCCAATATTTTTGCCCTTCCCTAGTTGCCCTTGGAGGGCAGTTGAGAGTCAATCACATTGCTGTGGCTCTGGAGACACACATAGACCAGGCTGGTAAGTTCGGCAACTTTCCTCCCCTCAAGAAACACAAGTGAACCAGATGGGTTTTTCTGAAAAAATGCTTATCAGTCAATTCTTAACTCCAGATATTTTTTATTGAATTCAAATTCCACCATCTGCTTTGGTGGGATTTGAACCTGGGTCCACAGAACATGAGCTGAATCTCTGGTGTAATAGCCCAGCGATAACACCACGAGGCCATCACCTTCCCTGTGATGGTCCCCCCATTTGTCCACCACTCTTGTACTCTCCCCCCTCTCGGCAAACCAATACTTGTTTTTTTTTAAAAGTTGGGGCAGGTTGATAGCGAGAGCGGGGGCTGATAACCAAGCTGGAAATAATGAGTCAGATAGACCTGGCTGATGAGGTTAATGTGGCTGGTCAGAACTAGAGTAGGACTTGCACAAGGGCGGGTTCTGTTCTTATAAACCTCAGCTGGAGCAAATGGATTAGTGGATGAGGTGGAGGGCTCTTGCAGGCTGCAAAGAGACATTGATAGGATGCAGAGCTGGGCCAAAAGGTGGCAGATGGAGTTTAACCCTGATAAGTGCGAGGTGATTCATTTTGGTAGGACAAACTTGAATGCAGATTCCAGGGTCAAGGGAAGGGTTCTAAGGAATGTGGAGAAAAAGAGAGATCTTGGGGTTCATATCCACAGATCTCTGAAGGTTACCACTCAAGTGGATAGAGCCGTGAAGAAGGCTTATAGTGTGTTTGACAGGGGGTTTGAGTTTCAGAGCCGTGGGGTTATGCTGCAACTATACCGGACCTTGATGAGACCACATTTGGAATATTGTGTTCAGTTCTGGTCACCTCACTATAAGGAGGATGTGGAAGCATTGGAGAGAGCGCAGAGGAGATTTACCAGGAGGCTGCCTGGTTTCGAGGGTAGGTCTTATGAGGAAAGGTTGAGGGAGCTGGGGCTTTTCTCTTCGGAGTGGAGGAGGATGAGAGGCGACTTAATAGAGGTTTATAAAATGATGAGAGGGATTGATAGAGTGGACGTGCAGAGATTATTTCCTCGGGTGGGTGTAGCTGTTTACTAGGGTGCATAACTATAAGGTTCATGGTGGGAGATATAGGAGGGATGTCCGAGGTAGATTCTTCACTCAGAGAGTGGTTGGGGTCAGGAATGCACTGCCTGCTGTGATAGTGGAGTCGGACACTTTAGGAACTTTCAAGCGGTTATTGGATATAAGAAGAACATAAGAAATAGGAGCAGGAGTAGGCCATCTAGCCCTTCGAACCTGCCCCGCCATTCAATAAGATTATTGCTGATCTGTCGTGGCTCAGTTCCACCTTCCCGCCCTCTCCCCATAACCCTTAATCCCCTCTCTTATCAAAAACTCATCAACCCGCGTCTTAAATATATTTAACGAGGCAGCCTCCACCACTTCAACGGGCAGAGAATTCCAGAGATTCACCACCCTTTGAGTGAAGACGTTCCTCCTCAACTCTGTTCTAAAACGCCCCCCCCCCTTTATCTTGAGGCTGTGCCCCCTAGTCCTGCTGTCCTTTCTGAGCGGGAAGAGCCTCTCCACCTCTATCCTATCCATCCCATTCATCATCTTATACGTCTTCCAGTGGTGGGTATGAATATTTGAGGATGGGATGCCAATCAAGCTGGCCTCTTTGTCCTGGATTCTTGAATGGCGCCGCACCCATCCAGGCAAGTGGAGGACATTCCATGAAACTCTGGATTTGCACCTTGTTGATGGTGCAATGAGATCTCCCCTTATTCTTCTAAACTCTAACGAGTACAAGCCTAGTTTATTCAGCCACTCCTCATAGCTCAACCCCCTCAACTCCGGTATCAGCCTAGTAAACCTCCTCTGGAGCACACCAGAATGATAGGGAGTGGGATAGCTTGATCTTGGGTTCGGACATAGCTCGGGACAACATTGAGGGCCGAAGGGCCTGTACTGTGCTGTACTGTTCTATGTTTCGATGTAAAAGAGCATAAGAAGGGGCAGAAAAAAGACCTCTGAAGACTTCAAGATAATCTTGGAGCTGATTTCACTTCTAGTTTCACCATAGTTAGGTCGAAGTTTTATTTTGGCAAAGTGAGGGAACCTTCTCGCAGTTTTCTTTCAAACACGTTCCTTTTACAAGCAGATGGCCTGGGCCTACAGAGCAGTGAGCCCTCCTACAGCACATTAACAAAAAAGTCAACACATCAGCGTTCAGGGGGATAGGTATTCCCACCAAGAAAGGAGTTCACCTTGAAGGAGGGCCTGCAGAGGTGAACTAATTGAAGTTTTCGAGATTAGAGAGGATAAGTAAGAAAGTTGGTTACGGCGGCAAGGGTTCAAGTCTCAGCACCCAGGAGCTAAAAACACAACTAATTAAGAGTTACGGAGGAGAATCAAGTGGAACTTCTCGAAGGACTGAGAGCCCAATTCTCCCATCCCGACGCGCACGTTTTTTTTTTGGGATGGGAGAATCGCGCGTCAGTCATTTTGCGGGATTCGCGTGTGCGTTCCCGTCACGCGCGCGTCTCCCACAGCCAGAGGCAGGAGCAGTGGGACTAACGGGAAGACAGGTAAGTGATTTAAATCTGCTTTTTCTGTATACTTTAAATGCCATTATCAGTCCCGGCGCAGAATTCTCCAGGCCCGATAGCAAGTCCCACCCCGCCAGGATATCTCAGTGCTAGGTCCCCACTTGCGGGGAGCTAGGGGAGAGGGTCACCCCGTCGGAGTGAAGGGGGTGGCCAGGGACAGCGAGTTCTTGGGGTCACCCCCGTCTGCACACGTTCTCCCCATGTCTGCGTGGGTTTCCTCAGGGTTGCTCCGGATCCCTCCCACACTCCAATGATGTGCGGATCAGGTTGATTGACCACGCTATGAACATAAGAAATAGGAGCAGGAGTAGGCCATCTAGCCCCTCGAGCCTGCCCCGCCATTCAATAAGATCATGGCTGATCTGTCGTGGCTCAGTTCCACTTTCCGGTCCTCTCCCCATAACCCTTAATTCCCTCGCCTATCAAAAACCCATCAACCCACGTCTTAAAATATTAAAATTGCGTCTTTGTGTTGGGGGGGGTTAGCGGGGTAAATACCTGGGGCTAAGGGGATAGGTCTTGAGTGGGATTGTGGGTAGGTAGAGACTTGATGGGCCAAATGGCCTCCCCCTTCTGGACTGGAAGGATTCTTTCATACCCCAGAAAGGGAGGCAGTTTCTCTGGTGTCAAAGGTGCTATGCAAATGCAGTTGTGCGAGGATGTGTTCTTTTCCTTTGTCTTGGGCTAGAAACAAGTGCCCTGAGCCAAACTGAGGTAAAATTGGATAGCAGCAGAGAGAGAGAGAGGAACTGAGCGTTGGCTGAGCGAGGGGGGGTGTTGGGAACAGATGGATTGACTCCTGCCGAGATAAGAGACATTTGGCCTTGGCGAGAGTTCAGGAAAACAAAGAGGGAAGGAAAAGGCTGTGAGGCTTCCAGGATCAGCTCAACTCGACAGTTCCAAACCCTCGCTGAAACCCTCTGCCGTAAGAGTGATTTGGAGGAAACTTGTCGGGAAACGGGGGAATGTGGAACATTCCCGTTTATCACACTTTTATTTCTTCCTGGGACCTGGGCGTCACTGGCTGGCCAGCATTTAGAACATAGAACGCTACAGCACAAACAGGCCCTTCGGCCCACAAGTTGCGTCGATCATATCCCTACCGACCAGGCCTATCTATAGTTCTATGTTCTATATCTTATTATGGGGATAGGGTCTGGGTGGGATTGTGTTCGGTGCAGACTCGATGGGCCGAAGGGCCTGTTTCTGCACTGTAGGGTTCTAGGGTTCTATGTTCTATGTTCTATAACCCTCAATCCCATTAAGTCCCATGTTCTCATCCAGAAGTCTCTTAAAAGACCCCAGCGAGTTCGCCTCCATCACCACCGCCAATTCCACTCACTCACCACCCTCTGAGTGAAAAACTTACCCCTGACATCTCCTGCTCCCCAGCACCTTAATCCTGTGTCCTCTCGTAGCGACCGTTTCAGCCCTGGGAAATAGCCCCCGAGAATCGCTGATGACACTAAGGTCGGTGGTGTTGTGGATGGTCTGGAAGGATGGCAAAAGTTGCAGCAGGACATAGATAGGATGCAGGAATGGGCGGAGAAGTGGCAGATGGACTTCAACGCGGATAAATGTGTAGTCGTCCATTTTGGCAGAACCAACGGGATGAACGAGTACACTATCAAGGGCAGGAGTCTGAGTAGTGTTGAAGAGCAGAAGGATCTTGGGGTCCGGGTCCACAGGACTCTTAAATCGGCGTCGCAGGTGGAGGAGGTGGTCAAGAAGGCGTATGGTGTACTGGCCTTCATTAATCGAGGGATTGAGTTTAGGAGTCGGGAGGTAATGCTGCAACTTTATAAGACCCTTGTCAGGCCTCATTTAGAGTATTGTGCGCAGTTCTGGTCGCCTCACTATAGGAAAGATGTAGAAGCTATTGAGAGGGTACAGAGGAGATTTACAAGGATGTTGCCTGGACTGGGAGGCATGCTTTATGAAGATAGGTTGAGGGAGCTCGGTCTCTTTTCCCTGGAGAGACGAAGGTTGAGAGGCGACCTGATAGAAGTTTACAAAATGTTGAGAGGAATAGATAGGGTGGACTCTCAGAGGCTATTTCCCCGGGTTGAAATGGTTGCTACGAGAGGACACAGATTTAAGGTGCAGGGAGGGAAGTTCAGAAGTGATGTTAGGGGTAAGTTTTTCACTCAGAGGGTGGTGAGTGAATGGAATCGGCTGCCGTCAGTGGTGGTGGAGGCGAACTCGCTGGGGTCTTTTAAAAGACTTCTGGATGAGTATATGGGGTTTAATGAGATTGAGGGTTATAGATAGGTCTGTAGGTTGGTAGGTGTTGATGTGATTGGCGCAACTCGTGGGCCGAAGGGCCTGTTTGTGCTGTAGTGTTCTATGTTCTATGTTAATCCACCCTATCTATTCCTCTCAACATTTTATAAACCTCTATCAGGTCGCCTCTCAATCTTCGTCTCTCCAGGGAAAAGAGTCCCAGCTCCCTCAACCTATCCTCATAAGGCATGCCTCCCAATCCAGGCAACATCCTTGTAAATCTCCTCTGCACCCTCTCAATAGCTTCCACATCCTTCCACATTTATTGCCCATCCCTAGTTATCCAAGGGCAGTTGAGAGTCAACCCCATTGCTGTGGTTCTGGAGTCACATGTAGGTCAGACTGGGTAAAGATGGCAGATTTCCTTCCCTAAAGGGACATTAGTGAACCAAATGGGTTTTTCATAGAATCCCTACAGCACAGAAGGAGGCCATTCAGCCCATTGAGTCTGCCCTGACCATAATCTCACCCAGGCCTCACTCTTATAACCACACATTTACCCCACTTATCACCCACCCGCTATTTAGCACGGCCAATCAATGTAACCCGCACGTCTTTGGACTGTGGGAGGAAACCGGAGCACCCGGAGGAAACCCACACAGACACGGGGAGAATGTGCAGACTCCGCACAGACAGTGACCCGAGGCCGGGAATCGAACCATAACCCCCCAACGTCTCACCCTTTCCCCTATCCTAAAAAAAAACCAACCCCTCTTTTATCTTGCTGCCAACTTTTGGCAGTGTTGTGCAGGAGACGTGGCAAACCTACTTGTGCACAGCAAGATCCCACCAAGCGATCAAGGCCAAAACAATCTATTTTGGTGGGTGATGCTGAATGAGAGAATGATTCTGGACAGACGTGGTGGGGTGGGTGGGGGGAAGGGTTAACGGGTGAAGCAGGGAACTCCCACTTGGACCTGCTCCCAATAGCGCCAAACCCGGGGGCGAGAGGAGCCTCTTTTCTCGCTATCGCTATACCAAAAGGCCGAGGTGGGATAGGCTTGGGTAGTTTTCGTTGGAGCAGAGAAGAACTGAGGGGCCATTTGATCGAAGATTCTGAGGGGCATGGGTAGTGTGGATAAGGAGCAGCAGTTCCCCTTAGCTGAAGGTGGGTCACGAGGGGACATAGACTCCAGGTGAGGGGTAGGAGGTTCGGGAGGTTGGGGGGGAGGGTGTGAGGAGTAACCTTTTTTGCCCAGAAGGTGGTGATGGTCTAGAATGCGCTGCCTGGGAGGGTGATAGAGGTGGATAGACCACAACAGTGAAGGGAAAATTTGGTAGATGGGTTGGAGGAAGAGATTGTGTCAAGAGGCAGTTGATAATCAGTAGCCAGAGGACATAAACTCGGGCAAACTAAACAGAACAGGGAAACCTAGTGCAGAATCTTCCCAAAAGATTGAAGTGTCAAGGGAAGGTGACTGTGTATTATCGCCGGACTATGAATCCATTTGCCTCATGCTCTAGGGACCTGGGTTCAAATCAAACCATGGCAGTTGGTGGAACTTGGGTTCAATAAAAATATTATTATAGGAATTACAAATCTAATGATGACCAAGAAACCATTGTCGATTGGCGGCACGGTGGCACAGTGATTAGCCCTGCTGCCTCACAGCGCCAGGGACCTGGGTTCGATTCCCGGCTTGGGTTACTGTCTGCCTGCACATTCTCCCCGTGTCTGCAGCAGTTGTGGACTCGCCAACTTTAAGGGCGTTCAAATGGTCAGTGGATGGGCATATGGACAACATTGGAATAGTTTAGGTTAGAGGGTCATTAGATTGGTTCCACTGGTTGGCACAACATCGAGGGCCGAAGGGCCTGTACTGCGTTGTAATGTTCTACGTTCTAGATTCTCCAGTTTCCTCCCACAGTCCAAAGGTGCGCTGGCTGGGTCACTGCCTGTGCAGAGTCTGCACACTCTCCCCGTGTCTGCGTGGGTTTTCTCCAGGTGCTCTGGTTTCCTCCCACAGTCCAAAAACATTTGGGTCAGGTACATAGATCCCTGAAAGTTGGGAATCAAGTAGATAAGGTTGTTAAGAAGGCACATGGTGTCTTGGCGTTTATTGGTAGGGGGATTGAATTTAGGAGTCGCAGCGTCATGTTGCAACTGTACACAACTCTGGTGCGGCCGCACTTGGAGTTTTGTGTGCAGTTCTGGTCCCCACATTACAGGAAGGATGTAGAGGCTTTGGAGAGGGTGCAGAAGAGGTTTACCAGGATGTTGCCTGGTATGGAGGGAAGATCCTATGAGGAGAGACTGAGAGATTTGGGGTTGTTTTCGCTGGAAAGAAGGCGGCTAAGAGGGGACCTTATTGAAACATATAAGATGATTAGAGGTTTAGATAGGGTAGATAGTGAAGGCCTTTTTCCTAGGATGGAGAAAGCTAGCATGAGGGGGCACGACTTTAAATTAAGGGGGGGTAGTTGTCGGACTGATGTCAGGGGTAGGTTCTTTACTCAGAGAGTGGTGAGGGATTGGAATGCCCTGCCTGCTGCAGTTGTAAATGCGCCTAGTTTGGGGGCATTTAAGAGATCTGTGGATAGGTTTATGGACGAAAAGGGATTGGTTTAGGTTAGAGGGTCATTGTTTTGTAACTGGTCGGCGCAACATCGTGGGCCGAAGGGCCTGTTCTGCGCTGTAATGTTCTATGTTCTATGATTGGCCGTGCTAAATTGAACCTAATGTCGGGGGCACTGGCAAGGTAAATGTGTGGGGTTGCAGGAGTGGGATTTGGGTAGGACTGTGGACAGTACAGACTCAATGGGCTGAGTGGCCTCCTTCTGTACTGTAGGGATTCTATGAAAGCCCAGATCACCAGTGTCCTTAGTTTGGTTTGACCTACATGTAACTCCAGAGCCAGAGCAATGTGGTTAACTGCTGACTGCCCTCAGGCAACTAGGGATGGGCAAAAACCTCTGGCCCAGCTGGTGATGCCCATATCCCATGTAGCACAGTGGTTAGCACTGCTGCTTCACAGCTCCAGGGTCCTGGGTTCGATTCCCGGCTCGGGTCACTGCCTGTGTGGAGTTTGCACATTCTCCTCGTGTCTGCGTGGGTTTTCTCCGGGTGCTCCATTGGCTATGCTAAAATTGCCCCTTAGTATCCTGGGATGTGTAGGTTAGAGGGATTAGCAGGTAAAATGTGTAGGGATATGGGGATAGGGTCTGGGTGGGATTGTGTTCGGTGCAGACTCGATGGGCCGAAGGGCCTCTATCTGCACTGTAGGGTTCTATGAAAAGTGCCATGGGAGTGTAATATGGGAACATTCCATGCTGGATTTTTAACAGCAGGTTAGGTGTAAGGATTCGCATTCTAATCAGCAACTGTCTGTGCTTTATATGCTCTGTCTGTCTGAGGTCAGAACTCTCCATTCACCTGATGAAGAGGGTAACCTCGAAAGCTTGCTCGTTTGTGAGAATATTATCAAATAAATCGGTTGGACTAAAACCTGGTGTTGTCAGACTTTTTACTGGATTTTTCTAAGCAAGCTTTGCAATGCAACCTTCCCACACTCTAACAGCTGGGAGATTACTGTGTAGCCTGAGTCTGCCCTCCACCCCCATATTCCCCTCCCACCTGCACGGACATACCCCCCCCCCACCCCTCACCCAGTGGCAGATTAACGACCACCCAGACCCCTAGGCTGAGCTTTAGTACGGCCCCCTGACTCTTCCCCCCCACCGCCCCACCCTTCATTGAATAGAATAAAGTGACATTAGATAACTTATATCATTGTAGGATGTATAATGTGCTGTACATGTACATGTATAATATTATATGAAGCAATTACAGCCCTTTTGTTAATTTATTTTTCATTTTTGAAATTTGACGAATCTTTCAACAGGACTAATCTCACACACACATCGAAAAATGCAAGACAGTCGGTCCACGTGTGAAATATCAGGGATTGGATCCACAGATATTGAAAAATATTTGGCTTCTTTGAGTTCCGAAATAATTTCCTCTAACGCCTTCTGTCCAAATATTTCAATCAGCTCATACTGTGGATGGAAGGTAGGACACAGAGCCCTTAGTCTTATTGGGCGGCACGGTAGCACAGTGGGTTAGCACTGCTGCTTCACAGCTCCAGGGTCCTGGGTTCGATTCCCGGCTCGGGTCACTGTCTGTGTGGAGTTTGCACATTCTCCTCGTGTCTGCGTGGGTTTCCTCCAGGTGCTCCGGTTTCCTCCCACAGCCCACAGATGTGCGGGTTAGGTTGATTGGCCGTGCTAAGAAATTGGCCCCTTAGTGTCCGGGGATGCGTAGGTTAGCGGGATTAGTGAGTATAATATGTTGGGATATGGGGGTCGGGCCTGGGTGGGATTGTGTTCGGTGCAGACTCGATGGGCCGAAGGGCCTCTATCTGCACTGTAGGGTTCTATGGTTCTATTCCCATTCATTCCAATATGAGTTGCTCAAAAAAGGATTGAATTGCGCTAACAATTCTAGTCCAGAAAAATTGTCACTCTTCAGTGATCCAATACACTCGCTGTGTCCCCTAATGCCTAGTCCTTGCTCAGCAAGAGATTTAATTGTAGCAACATTCCCTTTCCAGAAGTGCTTTCGTGTAATCACATTCCGACTGGTATTGTCGTGTAATCAAGCTGTTTACACATCCAATATCTTATAGTGAGGGTAATGGTCGCATCCCGATGACCTTGGCTATTTCCACGGCTTTCTAATCTTTGACTTGCATTTTTCCAGTTAGAGAAGCCATGCCTTGAGAAAGCATGTTCTTCACTTAGAAACGGTTTGCAGAATGACTTATAGGATCCTACAGTGCAGGAAGAGGCCCTTCAGCCCATCGAGTTGGCACCGACCACAATCCCACCCAGGCCCTACCCCCATATCCCTACATACTATACCCACTAATCTACGCATCCCCGGACACTAAGGGGTAATTTTAGCATGGCCAATCAACCTAACCCACACATCTTTGGACTGTGGGAGGAAACCGGAGAACCCGGAGGAAACCCACACAGACACGAGGAGAATGTGCAAACTCCACACAGACAGTGACCCGAGCTGGGAATCGAACCCAGGTCCCTGGAGCTGTGAAGCAGCAGTGCTAACCCACTGTGTTACCGTGCCGCCCGGCTTAGCTGCGATTTCTCCATCATCAGATCCGGAATGAACTTCACGTTCATTCTAGAGGGATCTAGGTGTATGTGTACATAAATCCCGGAAAGTTGGGAATCAAGTAGATAAGGTAGTTAGGAAGGCATACGGTGTCTTGGCGTTTATTGGTGGGGGGATTGAATTTAGGAGCCGCAGCGTCATGTTGCAACTGTACACAACTCTGGTGCGGCCGCACTTGGAGTATTGTGTGCAGTTCTGGTCCCCACATTACAGGAAGGATGTGGAGGCATTGGAGAGAGTGCAGAGGAGGTTTACCAGGATGTTGCCTGGTATGGAGGGGAGGTCCTATGAGGAGAGACTGAGGGATTTGAGGTTGTTTTCGTTAGAAAGAAGGTGCCTAAGAGGGGATCTTATTGAAACATATAAGATGATTAGAGGTTTAGATAGGGTGGACAGTGATAGCCTTTTTCCTCGGATGGAGAAAGCTAGCACGAGGGGACATGGCTTTAAATTAAGGGGGGGGTAGTTATAGAACGGATGTCAGAGGTAGGTTCTTTACCCAGAGGGTGGTGAGGGATTGGAATGCCCTGCTTGCTGCAGTTGTAAATGCGCCAAGTTTGGGGGAGTTTAAGAGATCTGTGGATAGGTTTATGGATGGAAAGAGATTGGTTTAGGTTAGAGGGTCATTGTTTTTTAATTGGTCGGCGCAACATCGTGGGCCGAAGGGCCTGTTCTGCGCTGTAATGTTCTATGTTCTATGTTGTGATTCTTTGCCTACTTTTTTTCATCGTCCACATCACTGTACACATCATCAAGCACTGCTTCTATTGCTGGCTTAAAAAAACTTGTCAAGTTTGCATGTATTCTTTTGTAGACTCTCTTGTTCTCTTTCCTTTTTTTGTGCTCTATTTTTCGGTTTGTATTCACTAGTAGCCATTTTGCAGGGAAAAAGCTGTCAACAATACAAAATGCTATTTGTATTGTATTGTAAAATGCTCTTTGTTCTTTGCTAGTGTCAACAGAGAGCTTTAGGCCCACATTTTCACTGCTAACGCTCGTGATGTAATAACGTCGTCATGGTAAACACAATCTCACACTGCAGTATAATGTCCTAAAAGCGTTAATTCTCAATGTTCATATGTTTGGATCCTAATTCAGAAAACAAAATAGTATTTATAATATTCATAGAAACCATACAGTACATGGCCAACTAAACTAACCCGCACATCTTTGGACTGTGGGAGGAAACCAGAGCACCCGGAGGAAACCCACACAGACACGAGGAGAATGTGCAAACTCCACACAGACAGTGACCCGAGCCGGGAATCGAACCCAGGACCCTGGAGCTGTGAAACAGCAGTGCTAACCACTTGTACTGCTGTGCTACTGGAGGCACTGGTAAAAGCTGTGGTATGGTGTGGGACTAATATTATATAAGGGTGAACGTTGAATAAAAGTACTACATGTAACTAATATGCACTAAAATAAGTATGTAAACACGTTATAGCATGATAATAAACTGTTTGTTGCATTTATTTTGTATTTGTTTGCATGTAGTACAAGTCTGGGGGTGAAGCTTCTCTATTTATAGGTATTTGTCATATTAATTCACCCACAGGATGAAGTTATGAAAATTTCTTCACCCTTAAAAGGGTTAAACCAATTTTTTTTTGCTCTCGCTCTCCACCCCCCCCCCAACCCCCCACCAACCCCCCACCCCGGCCCCCCTGCCACTCCCCCCACCCAGGCCCCTAGGCTTAAGCCTACTCAGCCTAATGGTTAATCCGCCACTGCCTCCCCAGCCCCCCCCCCGCCACGCCTCCACCTTCGGGCTGCCACACCAACGTGGGTCACCGTACCCCTTCACCCATCCCGAAACAAAGTGCCCTTGATCTCTGACACCACCAGGAACTCCAGCCCAGTTTACCATCGAAACTTTTTAATTCTCATTATAATGCAAGTGATTCAGTGCTGTGAACCCTCCTCCCCCAGGGCCAAGAGGTGTGTGCAGGGCCCAGAATGGGTTGCCAGTCTCCACCTCCGCTCGTAGTTTCTCTGCCAACAGTGGGTGGTTACTGTTGACATTGAACTCAATGAGAAGATAGTGTTTGATGCCCACATCCTTCCCACTGATCCTATCTCAGTCGCGGCGTACCAGCTGTTCAACAATCATCAAGCAAACAACAGAACAAAGAACAGATCCTCCTGGGGGCCAGCGTTCATCGTTAATCCTTTTCCCCTTTACCTCACAGGAGAGCAAGGTCAGGGGTTTGGAAACTGTTCAAAAATAATAGGCTGGTGTTCCCGGCAGAGGAGAATCTTTACTCTCCCCTAGAGGGACACGGGATTCTCCAGTCCAGAGACTGCACATTCTCCCCGTGTCTGCTTGGGTTTCCTTGGGGTGCTCCGGTTTCCTCCCGCAGTCCGAAAGACGCACTGGTCATGTGCATTGGCCGTGCTAAATTCTCCCTCAGTGTACCTGAACAGGCATCAGAGTGTGGCAACTAGGGGATTTTCACAGTAACTTCATTGCAGTGTTAATATACAACAGGTTTATTTGGTAGCATGAACTTTCAGAGCACTGCTCCTTCATCATAGAACATGGAACATAGAACATTAACATAGAACATAGAACATAGAACATAGAACATAGAACATAGAACATTACAACGCAGTACAGGCCCTTTGGCCCTCAATGTTATGCCGACCTGTGAAACTAACATAAGCCCATCTAACCTACACTATTCCAATATCATCCATATGTTTATCCACTGACCATTGAAATGCCCTTAAAGTTGGCGAATCCACAACTGCTGCAGGCAGGGCATCCCACACCCTTACTACTCTGAATAAACTAGGCTTGTACTCGTTAGAGTTTAGAAGAATGAGGGGAGATCTCATTGAGACGTATAAGATGATGAATGGGATGGATAGGATAGAGGTGGAGAGACTCTTCCCGCTCAGAAAGGACAGTAGGACTAGAGGGCACAGCCTCAAGATAAAGGGGGGGCAGTTTAGAATGGAGTTGAGGAGGAACTTCTTCACTCAAAGGGTGGTGAATCTCTGGAATTCTCTGCCCGTTGAAGTGGTGGAGGCTGCCTCGCTAAATATTTTTAAGACGCGGGTTGATGGGTTTTTGATAAGCGAGGGGATTAAGGGTTATGGGGAGAGGGCGGGAATGTGGAACTGAGCCACGACAGAGCAGCCATGATCTTATTGAATGGCGGGGCAGACTCGAAGGGCTAGATGGCCAACTCCTGCTCCTATTTCTTATGTTCTTATGGAGGCTGAGGAAGGGGCAGCGCTCTGAAAGCTCGTGCTACCAAATAAACCTGTTGGACTAAAACCTGGTGTTGTGAGACTTCTTACTGTGTTTACCCCAGTCCAACGCCGGCATCTCCATTTCAGTATTAATGTAAGCCTACTTGTGACACTAATAAATAAACTTTAAAACTTTGCCATTTAATTCTGGTCACCACATTACAGGGAGGACAGGGAGGCTTTGGAGAGGGTGCAGAGAGGTTTACCAGGATGCTGCCTGGATTAGAGGTTGTGAGCTTTAAGGAGAGGCTGGAAAAACTGGGGTTGTTTTCTCTGGAGCTAAGGGGAGACCTGATAGAAATTCATAAAATGATGAGAGGTAGGGATGGGGTTACAGTCAGAATCTTTTTCCCAGAGCTGAAATGTCTAATACTCAGAGGTGTGCACTTAAGGTGAGAGGGGGAAAGTTCAGAGAAGATGTGAGGGGCACATTTTTTGCACAGAGAATGGTAGGTGTCTGGAGCACGCTGCCAGGTGAGGTGGACAGAGGCAGATATGATGTGGGTGTTTAAGGGGCTTTTAGATAACCACATGAAGATGCAAAGATTAGAGGGATATGGACCAAGAGCAGGCAGAAGGGGCAAGTTTAGTTTGCGATCATGCTCGGCACAACATCCTGGAGAAGGTGCAAACTCCACACAGACGGGGATCCAAGCCGGGAATCGAACCTGGGTTGCTGATGCTGGGCTCACCACCATGCTGGAATTATCAGGGGAATAAAACAAGTAAAGCTTTCCATGCTGGAATCCCATCCGAAATCCGAAACAGCTGGAGTACTGTGTGCAGTTTTGGGCGCCGCACCTGCGCAAGGATATTTTGGCCTTGGAGGGAGTGCAGAGGAGGTTTACTAGGCTGATACCGGAGTTGAGGGGATTGAGCTATGAGGAGAGGCTGAATAAACTAGGCTTGTACTCGTTAAAGTTTAGAAGAATGAGGGGAGATCTCATTGAGACGTATAAGATGATGAATGGGATGGATAGGATAGAGGTGGAGAGACTCTTCCCGCTCAAAAAAGACAGTAGGACTAGGGGGCACAGCCTCAAGATAAAGGGGGGGCGGTTTAGAACAGAGTTGAGGAGGAACTTCTTCACTCAAAGGGTGGTGAATCTCTGGAATTCTCTGCCCGTTGAAGTGGTGGAGGCTGCCTCGCTAAATATTTTTAAGAAACGGGTTGATGGGTTTTTGATAAGAGAAGGGATTAAGGGTTATGGGGAGAGGGCGGGAAGGTGGAACTGAGCCACGACAGATCAGCCATGATCTTATTGAATGGCGGGGCAGGCTCGAAGGGCCAGATGGCCTACTCCTGCTCCTATTTCTTATGTTCTTATGTTCTTATGTTCTTATGTTCTTATGTACCGAGTGCCCACGGAGGCACCTTTTTGGAGCTAAATTATTCAGCAACATTGTCAGGAGAGGAAAGTGTGTTGATTTTGTTTCCTCCAGTTGTGTTTGCTCTGACTGGCGAGTAAATTGTTTTGTAATGATTGGAACGTTACGCCTGGGCTCCGCAGAGTGCAAAAGGAGTATGGGGATTAATCCTGATTGATGACTGAGACGCTCCAAGGGATTATAGTGAGTGCCCGGCACCTGCCTCTGTCTTCCTGTTGCAGGTATTAGGGCCAGTGAGCGCATTGTAACAGACAGAACTTCATTGATCGCGGAAACTTCACAGTTTTACAAAGCATTTGTTTGCCGCACTGTTCAGCGTGGCTATGCTGAGGCTTTTTTGACAAATTAAATCCCTGACAATTATAATTTGTGGGGGAGGGAGGCTCGGTGCAAATCTGCCAAACACTATCCGCTAAAAATCTCACATCGGCATTTCCACAAGCCTTGATGTCGCTGTGAGCTCAAAGTTAAGAGAGGGTGTGTGTGTGACCCTTCCTGATTCCAAAGCAAAGCCCCAGGCACTGACATCCAGTTCAGGCCCAGATGTGACTCCCGATTTAGGCCTTGAACTGACTCTTAGAAGCACCATTTGTCCCTACAGTGCAGAAGGAGGCCATTCAGCCCATCGAATTTACACCAACTCTCCAAAAGATCATCTTTCCCAGGCCCACTCCCCACCCTACTTCCATAAAGCTGAACATTTAGCATGGCCAATCCACCTAACCTGCACATCTTTGGACACAAAGGGGCAATTTAGCATGGCCAATCCACCTAACCTGCACATCTTTGGACACAAAGGGGCAATTTAGCATGGCCAATCCACCTAACCTACACATCTTTGGACACTAAGGGGCAATTTAACATGGCCAATCCACCTAACCTACACATCTTTGGACACAAAGGGGCAATTTAGCATGGCCAATCCACCTAACCTACACATCTTTGGACACTAAGGGGCAATTTAACATGGCCAATCCACCTAACCTGCACATCTTTGGACACAAAGGGGCAATTTAGCATGGCCAATCCACCTAACCTACACATCTTTGGACACTAAGGGGCAATTTAACATGGCCAATCCACCTAACCTACACATCTTTGGACACTAAGGGACAATTTAGCATGGCCAATCCACCTAACCTACACATCTTTGAACACTAAGGGACAATTTAGCATGGCCAATTCACCCAACCTGCACATCTTTGAACACTGAGGGGCAATTTAGCATGGCCAATCCACCTAACCTGCACATCTTTGAACACTAAGGGGCAATTTAGCATGGCCAATTCACCCAACCTGCACATCTTTGAACACTAAGGGGCAATTTAGCATGGCCAATCCACCTAACCTGCCCATCTTTGGAGTGTGGGAGGAAACTGGAGCACGCAGAGGAAACCGTCACAGACACGTGGAGAACAGGCAAACACCAGAATTAAACCCGGGTCCCTGACGCTGCGAGGCAGAGTGCTAACCACTGTGCCGCCCTCATCGAAGCTGAGTTTTAAACAGCCAGCTCAGTCCTGAGCCTTTCCCATGTAGGATGGGCAGTAGTGGCTCACCACACAATGGACCTCAGTGTGAAGGAGGAGTTCTGCTTCCACTCGGGCTGGTCAGTCACTCCAGCCTGAACTGGACAGGCAGCTGTGACCGGTGAACTGGTCAGGCTCAAACCAGGTTCTTATTGGTCCCCTTCCCACCTGCTGTAGGCCCAGGTTGGTAGATAGGTCCTTCAGGCCTTGGCCTACTCAGGTAGCTCATTATACTGATCCACTCTCCATAATGGAGACTGAAGGCCCGCAGCCAGGGGGACACAATATGTCTCTTTCCTCACTTTTGTTTCTCTGCACCATCTTCTTCACCCTTTCTCCAGATCCACCATTTATTCTCCTCTCTATTTCCTTCCCATTTGTTGCTTCCGTTCTTCTTTTCCTCTCTACCTCCAATCTTTCTGATCCTCTCCTCTGCTCTCTTACTCCACACCCCTTCCCTCCCTCTTGCTCCCATTCTCCCTTCCCCTCTGTGCCCTCGCCTCCCCTCTCCACCCCCTCGCCTCCCCTCCTCTCTTTCTCTCCCCTCCCTTCCGCTCTCCTCTCCTCCCCTCCCTTCCCCTCTCCTCTTCTCTCCTTCCCTCCTCTCTCCTCCTCTGTCCTCTCTTAGCTTCCCTTCCCCCTCCCCTTATACTCCCCTCTCTTTTCCCCTCCCTCTCCTCTCTTCCCCTCCCTGTCCCACTCCTCCCTCTCTTCTCCTCTCCTTCCCTCCTCTGTCCTCCCCTACCCTTCCCTTCCCCTTCTGTCCTCTCCTATCCTCCCCTTCCACCTCCCCTACCCTCCCTTCCACCCCCCCCCCCCTCTCCTCTCCTCCACTGTCCTCCCCTCACCTCTTCATTCTCTCTCTTCTTGCCCTTCTGGACACTGCTCAATCCCCCCACTCCCACCCCTGCCCCCTCCCCCACTCCCACCCCTGCCCCCTCCCCCACTCCTCATCCTCCTGCTCCCCCAGTCTTTGCATTGTATCCCCTAGCTATTTGAGGCTAGCTCTAATCTAATCACCTCCCAGACTTCCAGTCGCCCCTAGTCCCACTCCAGGGGCTACAGCGCGGACTTCAGAATCTTCAGTTATTTATTGGAAGCGGATGCTTAATGGGAATAGTTACGGAACACACTGCAGTGCATTCAGTTTAAGTAAAATATTGTTTTATAGTTACAGTGCAGTCTGTGAGTGTTGGAAAGGTTGCTGAGCCTATAGGCTCAGACAGATCAATAAACCATTTGGAGGTTAGAACTGAGCTCTCCCATAACGCACCTGGTTAAGAAAATGATTAACTTGGAGCCTCAGGCCAGATTTCTTTGGACACTAAGGGACAATTTAGCATGGCCAATCCACCTAACCTGCACACCTTTGGACACAAAGGGGCAATTTAGCATGGTCAATCCACCTAACCTACACATCTTTGGACACTAAGGAACAATTTAGCATGGCCAATCCACCTAACCTACACATCTTTGGATACTAAGGGGGCAATTTAGCATGGCCAATCCACCTAACCTGCACACCTTTGGACACAAAGGGGCAATTTAGCATGGCCAATCCACCTAACCTACACATCTTTGGACACTAAGGGACAATTTAGCATGGCCAATCCACCTAACCTACACATCTTTGGACACTAAGGGACAATTTAGCATGGCCAATCCACCTAACCTGCACATCTTTGGACACTAAGGGGCAATTTAGCATGGCCAATCCACCTAACCTGCACATCTTTGGACACTAAGGGGCAATTTAGCATGGCCAATCCACCCAACCTGCACATCTTTGGACACTAAGGGGCAATTTAGCATGGCCAATCCACCTAACCTGCACATCTTTGGACACTAAGGGACAATTTAGCATGGCCAATCCACCTAACCTACACATCTTTGGACACTAAGGGGCAATTTAGCATGGTCAATCCACCTAACCTGCACATCTTTGGACACTAAGGGGCAATTTAGCATGGCCAATCCACCCAACCTGCACATCTTTGGACACTAAGGGGCAATTTAGCATGGCCAATCCACCTAACCTGCACATCATTGGACACTAAGGGGCAATTTAGCATGGTCAATCCACCTAATCTGCACATCAGGGCTTTAAACTAATTAGGGGGGGGAGGTGCGAGGGTAGGTGACATTACGGGGTCTAAAGTTGAGGAGAGGGTACGGTGCAGCAGGTGGTCAGGAAGGCGAATGGGATGCTGGCCTTCATAGCGAAGGGGATTGAATATAAAAGTAGGGAGGTCTTGCTGCAGCTGTACAGGGCATTGGTGAGGCCGCAGCTGGAGTACTGTGTGCAGTTTTGGGCGCCGCACCTGCGCAAGGATGTTTTGGCCCTGGAGGGAGTGCAGAGGAGGTTTACTCGGCTGATACCGGAGTTGAGGGGATTGAGCTATGAGGAGAGGCTGAATAAACTAGGCTTGTACTCGTTAGAGTTTAGAAGAATGAGGGGAGATCTCATTGAGACGTATAAGATGATGAATGGGATGGATAGGATAGAGGTGGAGAGACTGTTCACGCTCAAAAAAGACAGTAGGACTAGGGGGCACAGCCTCAAGATAAAGGGGGGGCGGTTTAGAACAGAGTTGAGGAGGAACTTCTTCACTCAAAGGGTGGTGAATCTCTGGAATTCTCTGCCCGTTGAAGTGGTGGAGGCTGCCTCGCTAAATATTTTTAAGAAACGGGTTGATGGGTTTTTGATAAGAGAAGGGATTAAGGGTTATGGGGAGAGGGCGGGAAGGTGGAACTGAGCCACGACAGATCAGCCATGATCTTATTGAATGGCGGGGCAGGCTCGAAGGGCCAGATGGCCTACTCCTGCTCCTATTTCTTATGTTCTTATGTTCTTATGTAAGGGAAGAGGCCGAGGATGTCCCAATAATAGAGGGAGTAGGGGGCGTGAGTATGGTTGGTGACGGCAAATAGGGTCCAAGTGAAGGCTGGAATGAAGGCACTTTATCTGAATGCACGAAGCATTCGGAATAAAGTGGATGAGCTGGTGGCGCAGATCGACACAAATGGATACAATCTGGTGGCCATTACAGAGACATGGCTGCAAGGTGACAGGGACTGGGAGATGAATGTCTGGGACAGGGCTATCAAGTATTTAGGAAGGATAGGCGGGAGGGAAAAGGGGGGGGCGTAGCTCTGCTGATTAAGGATAGCATCAGGGTGGTAGCGAGGGACGATATAGGAACCGAAGAGCAGAACATGGAATCGTTGTGGGTGGAGATTAGGAACAGCAAAGGGAGGAAGACGCTGGTGGGTGTCGTCTATAGGCCCCCAAATAATGATCTGGAGGTGGGGCGGGCTGTTAACACGCAAATAAGTGCGGCGTGCAGGAATGGGACGGCCGTAGATATGGGGGATTTCAATCTGCATATTGATTGGTCGACCCATGTTGGACGTGGTGGGCTCGAGGAGGAGTTCTTGGAATGCTGCCGGGATAATTTCCTTGAACAGTGTGTGTTGGAGCTGACAAGGGAGCGAGCTATCTTGGATCTGGTGTTATGTAATGAGGTGGGTAGAATTAGGGACCTTGCGGTGAAGGATCCTCTTGGAGAGAGTGATCATTGTATGGTGGAGTTTCTGGTGCAGATGGAGGAGGACAAAGTGGGTTCCCGGACACACGTCCTTTGTTTGAACAGAGGGGAGTACGGTAGGATGAGAGAGGAATTGGCGAATGTGGACTGGGGGAGTGCGTTGGAAGGTAGGTCTGCTGAGGAGCAGTGGAGGATCTTTAAAGAGATCTTTCTTGGTGTTCAGCCGAAATTTATTCCGATGGTCAAAAAGGACCACAGGAGGAGAGGTAATAAGCCGTGGATAACGAAGGAGGTGAAGGAAAGTGTTAAATTAAAAGCGGAGGCGTTTAGAGTAGCTAAGAGGAGTGGGCAAGAAGAGGATTGGGAGAGATTTAAATGTCAACAAAGATTGACAAAGAAATTGATAAAGAAGCGTAGGAGAAGCTATAAAGCTGGGCTAGCGCTTAATATAAAAAAGGATAGCAAGAGTTTTTATAAATATATTAAAAGGAAGAGGCTGGCTAGTGTGAACGTTGGTCCCTTAGACGATGAGACGGGGAACTTAGTGGTAGGGGATGGGGATATGGCTGAGGTCCTGAATAACTTTTTTGTTTCTGTCTTCACGGAGGAGGACGTGAATAATTTGCCGGGTGTTAGCGATGGAAAGGTGGTAGGAATGGAGGGTCTTAATGACATTACTGTTACTAGAGAGGCGGTGCTCGACAGACTGGAGGGGCTGATTGTGGACAAGTCCCCAGGACCGGATGGAATGCATCCGAGGGTTCTGAAAGAAATGGCGGAGGTGATAGTGGATGCCTTGGTGGTTATTTTCCAGACGTCGCTGGATTCCGGGGAAGTGCCAGAAGATTGGAAAGTGGCTAATGTTACGCCATTGTTTAAGAAGGGTGCCAGGCAAAAGGCAGGAAATTATAGGCCGATTAGTTTAGCGTCTGTTGTAGGTAAAATGTTAGAACCCATCAAGGAGGAAATAGTGAGGCATCTTGAGAGGAATTGCTTGATAGGGCGGACGCAGCACGGTTTCATTAAAGGGAAGTCGTGTCTGACAAATTTACTGGAGTTCTATGAGGATGTGTCTCGGGCGGTGGATAGAAGAGAGCCGGTGGATGTGGTCTTTCTTGATTTTCAGAAGGCGTTTGATAAGGTACCTCACAAGAGGTTATTGCAGAAGGTCAGGGGACATGGAGTTGGGGGTAGGGTGTTAGCGTGGATAGAGGATTGGTTGTCAAATAGGAGGCAGAGAGTGGGGGTCAATGGGTGCTATTCGGATTGGCGGTTGGTGACTAGTGGAGTGCCCCAGGGGTCGGTGCTGGGGCCTCAGCTATTTACCATTTATATAGATGATCTGGAGGAGGGAACCGAGTGTATGGCGTCGAAATTTGCTGATGACACCAAGATTGGCGGAACGGCTAATTGTGCGGAGGGTGTGGAGAGTCTACAGAAGGATCTAAATAGGCTGGGTGAATGGGCCAGGAAATGGCAAATGGAATTTAATGTTGGCAAGTGCGAGGTGGTTCACTTTGGTAGGAATAATGGTAGGAAGGACTATTACTTATGTGGCGAAAAACTGCAGCAGGCGATGGTGCTTACTCGAGGTCCTTGTGCATGAGTCGCAAAAACCCAGCTTGCAGGTGCAGCAGGTGGTCAGGAAGGCGAATGGGATGCTGGCCTTCATAGCGAGGGGGATTGAATATAAAAGTAGGGAGGACTTGCTGCGGCTGTATAGGGCATTGGTGAGGCCGCAGCTGGAGTACTGTGTGCAGTTTTGGGCGCCGCACTTACGCAAGGATATTTTGGCCTTGGAGGGAGTGCAGAGGAGGTTTACTAGGCTGATACCGGAGTTGAGGGGGTTGAGCTATGAGGAGAGGCTGAATAAACTAGGCTTGTACTCGTTAGAAGAATGAGGGGAGATCTCATTGAGACGTTTAAGATGATGAATGGGATGGATAGGATAGAGGTGGAGAGACTCTTCCTGCTCAGAAAGGACAGTAGGACTAGGGGGCACAGCCTCAAGATAAAGGGGGGGCGGTTTAGAACAGAGTTGAGGAGGAACTTCTTCACTCAAAGGGTGGTGAATCACTGGAATTCTCTACCTGTTGAAGTGGTGGAGGCTACCTCGCTAAATATTTTTAAGACGCGGGTTGATGGGTTTTTGATAAGAGAGGGGATTAAGGGTTATGGGGAGAGGGCGGGAATGTGGAACTGAGCCACGACAGATCAGCCATGATCTTATTGAATGGCGGGGCAGGCTCGAAGGGCTAGATGGCCTACTCCTGCTCCTATTTCTTATGTTCTTATCTTTGGACACTAAGGGGCAATTTAGCATGGCCAATCTACCTAACCTGCACATCTTCAGACACTAAGGGAGAATGTAGCATGGCCAATCCAACTAATCAGCATATTTTACGGACTGTGGGAGGAATCTGGGGCATAGAATCAAGGAATCCTATACTGCAGGAGGAGGCCATTCAGCCCATCGAATGTGTGCACCGACCACCAACCCACACAAGCTCTGTCCTCATAACCCAATGTATTTACCTTGGCTAGTCCCTTACAATAAGGGACAATTTAATACGGCCAATTCACCTAACCCGCGCATCTTTTGAGACTGTGGGAGGAAACTGGAGCACCTGCTGGAAAACCCACGCAGACACAGGGAGAACATGCAAACTCCACACAGACAATGACCCAAACTGGGAATCAAATCCGGGTCCCTGGCACTGAGAGACAACAGTGCCAACTACTGTGCCACAACAAAAGGCAGAATGGCCTTCGACCCTGCTGTAACCTCCCGTTAATCCATGATATCGATGTCAGAATATTCAAATATCTGGGGAACCCTGGCTACCCTTTTCCTGGAGAATAACACCAAGGACACTGTTTAAATTAGAATTAGTTTAAAATCTCATCAACAACCTTGACAGTGAAGAAAAAAAATCAATTGGTTACTTTCAAGAAACAATTTGGATTCATTAAGCTGCCACAATGTCTGGAGGTTCAAGGAAGATAAGTGCACATTATTTAACAGAGCAAAACCTGTAAATTAGAGATGGTACACAATCCTGAGCACAGCACCCTTTCACATCAGGTATTAACCTTGGAAGGAATGTACTTCAGATTCACCAGAAACATTCGATCACGGGGAACAGTTCCTTCACTTAGCTTCTATTCCTGGGAATGTCGAAGATTAAGGGGTGATTCAGTTGAGGGTATTATTATTGCCAAAGGAATCAACAGGATCATGGAATCCCTACGGTGCAGGAAGAGGCCATTCGGTCCAACAATCCCACCCAGGCCCTACCCCCGTAATCCCACATATTTACCTCACTAATCCCTCTGACACTAAGGGGCAATTTAGCACGGCCAATCTGCCCAACTTGCACATCTTTGGACACTAAGGGGCAATTTAGCATGGCCAATCCACCTAACCTGCACATCTTTGGACACTAAGAGGCAATTTAGCATGGCCAATCCACCTAACCTGCACATCTTTGGACACTAAGGGGCAATTTAGCATGGCCAATCCACCTAACCTGCACATCTTTGGACACTAAGGGGCAATTTAGCATGGCCAATCCACCCTAACCTGCACATCTTTGGACACTAAGGGGCAATTTAACATGGCCAATCCACCTAACCTGCACATCTTTGGACACTAAGGGGCAATTTAACATGGCCAATCCACCTAACCTGCACATCTTTGGACACTAAGAGGCAATTTAGCACGGCCAATCCACCTAACCTGCACATCTTTGGACATTAAGGGGCAATTTAGCATGGCCAATCCCCCTAACCTGCACATCTTTGGACATTAAGGGGCAATTTAGCATGGCCAATCCACCTAACCTGCACATCTTTGGACACTAAGGGCCGATTTAGTCTACTCAAACAACTTAATCTGCACATTCTAAGGGGCAATTTGGCCAAACCACATAACTTTAATATCTTTTGGACACAAAGAGCAATTTAGTATAGTTAATCCCTCTAACCTGCACATCTTTGGACACGAAGGAGCAATTTTAGCATGGCCAATCCACCTAGATCTGCATGTCTTTGGACTGTGGGAGGAAACTGGAGCACCCAGAGGAAACCCATGCAGACACGGGGAGAATGTGCAGACTCCACATAGAAAGTCACCCAAGGCTGGAATTGAACCCGGGTCCCTAGCGCTGTGAGGCAGCAACGCTAACTACTGTGCCACCAATACTCAATAGGATATTTATCTCTGCAGGTGGAGGCATGTGGTGTTTTTGCATGTTAGAGATATGCAGGAATAACACAGCAGCTTCCATATGTGTAATGGGAGTTCTGTTCTGCGCTCCCTTACGGTTAGAGCATATTTTCTCTGTTCAATTTCTTTGTGAAGCCCTCACAGCCAGACTTAACTAATCACACACAGTGAGCAATCAACAGGAACATATAATTAAGCATTGAAGAATTCATTTGATTTAATTTATTGTCGTCACATGTAATAACATATGGTGAATAGTATTGTTTCTTGCATGCTGTACAGACGAGCATACCATTCACAGAGAAGGAAAGGAGAGGGTGCAGAATGGTGTGTTACAGTCAGAGCTAGGGTGTAGAGAAAGATCAACTTAATGCGAGGTAGGTCCATTCATAAGTCTGATGGCAGCAGGGAAGAAGTTGTTCTTGAGTCGGTCGGTATGGGACCTCAGACTTTTGTATCTTTTTCCCGACAGAAGAAGGTGGAAGAGAGAATGTCCGGGGTGTGTGAGATCCTTGATTATACCGGCTGCTTTTCTGGGCAGTGGGAAGTGTAGACTGAGTCAATGGATGGGAGGCTGGTTTGTGTGATGGATTGGGCTACATTCATGACCTTTTGTAGTTCCTTGCGGTCTTGGGCAGAGCAGGAGTCATACCAAGCGGTGATACAACCAGAAAGAATGCTTTTTATGAAACATCTGTAAAAGTTGGTGAGAGTCGTAGCTGACATGCCAAATTTCCTTAGTCTTCTGCGAAAGTAGAGGCGTTGGTGGGGCTTTCTTAACTATAGTGTTGGCATGGGGGGGACCAGGGCAGGTTGTTGGCGATCTGGACACCTAAAAACTTGAAGCTCTCGACCCTTTCTACTTTGTCACTTTTGAACACAACTGAACACTGACATGACTCTAGATCAGGAACATCACCTGAAAATCAGGGTTACATCATTCAAGTTTATTATTGTCACAAGGAGCCTTACATTAACATCGCAATGAATTCCCTGGGAAAATCCCCTAGTAGCGACAGTCCTGCGCCTGTTCGGGTACACGGATGGGGAATTTAGCATGATCCATGCTAACCAGCATGCCTTTCGGACTGTGGGAGGAAACTGGATCTCCCGGAGGAAACCCACGCAGACACGAGGAGAATGTGCAAACTCCACATAGACAGTGACCCGAGCCAGGAATCGAACCCAGGTCCCTGGAGCTGTGAAGCAGCAGTGCTAACCACTGTGCTACCGTGCCACCCACAGGGAAAGAGGTTTGAAAATATAAATGCCACACATGGGACCTCATGTGTTCACTCAGAGGGTGGTGAGTAATTGGAACCGGCTGCTGTCGGTGGTGGTGGAGGCGAACTCGCTGGAGTCTTTTAAGAGACTTCTGGATGAGTATATGGGATTTAATGGGATTGAGGGTTATAGATAGGCCTGGTATGTATGGATATGATTGGCGCAACTTGTGGGCCGAAGGGCCTGTTTGTGCTGTAGTGTTCTATGTTCTATGTCAGGTGCAGTGGCAATTACTCTGGACAAGCAGCCCAGAGGGCTACACTAATGTTTTTGGGGGTTCAAATCTCATCACCGGAGCTGGTGAAATTTAAATTCAATTGATAAAGTCTGGGATTGAAAGCTCAGCGCAGTTACAATGGCCAAGAAATTATCATTGGTTGTGATTTTAAAAACCCATCTGGTTCATTAAAGTCCCTTTAGGGAAGGAAATCTGCCTTCCTTACTCGGTCTGGCCTACTTGTGACTCCAGAGCCATTGCCATGTGGTTGACTATTAACTGCCCCTCTGAAATGACTGAACAAGACATTCTATTCAAGGGCAATTAGGGGTGTGCATTAAGTGCTGACCTTACCAGCGACATAGCCATTGACAGTCAAAATCCTATTAATCTGGCCAAACGAGAACAAAGACCAAACAAGTCAAACAGAGGTGACGTGGGTAGATAATGCTGCTACGGAGGTTAAGCAAAAAAAAGATTATTTTTCGTCGCAAGATAGGCTTACATTAACACTGCAATGAAGTGACTGTGAAATCCCCCAAGTTGCCACACTTTGGGTCAATGCACCCTAACCAGCACATTGTTCAAACCGTGGGAGGAAACGGGAGCACCTGGAGGAAACCCACGCAGACACGGGGAGAATGTGCAAACTCCACGCAGACAGTGACCCAAGCCAGGAATCGAACCTGGGTCCCTGACGCTGTGAGTCAGCAGCGCTAACCCACTGTGCCACCTACAAGTAATTTAAGGATTAGATTGATGTCTGATTCCAAATGCCATAGTTATGCACGCATTCGGAGAACAACGGCAAGTTATTTTAAGGAAAATTATTAAGGTGAGGCACTGTGAGGTGACAGTGAGATGAACGGTCGGTGAGGAAAGATCGTATAGGTGATGATTGGCGAAACAGGTTTAATGCCTGAAGCTGAATAAACGCCCGACACAGCTTGTTACATGAATATAAAGGATCTGTTCTGGGACCCTTGCTGTTTGTCATTTTCATAAATGACCTGGATGAGGAAGTGGAGGGATGGGTTAGTAAGTTCGCCGATGACACTAAGGTCGGTGGTGTTATGGATGGTCTGGAAGATTGTCAGAAGTTGCAGCAGGACATAAATAGGATGCAGGACTGGGCGGAGAAGTGGCAGATGGACTTCAATGCGGATAAATGTGTAGTGGTCCATTTTGGCAGGACCAACGGGATGAACGAGTACACTATTAAGGGCAGGGGTCTTAGCTGTGTTGAGGAGCAGAAGGACCTTGGGGTCCGGGTCCACAGGACTCTTAAATCAGCCTCGCAGGTGGAGGAGGTGGTCAAGAAGGCGTTTGGTGTACTGGCCTTCATTAATCGAGGGATTGAGTTTAGGAGTTGGGAGGTAATGCTGCAACTTTATAAGACCCTTGTCAGACCCCACTTGGAGTACCGTGCGCAGTTCTGGTCACCTCACTACAAGAAGGATGTGGAAGCTATTGAGAGGGTGCAGAGGAGATTTACAAGGATGTTGCCTGGATTGGGAGGCATGCCTTATGAAGATAGGTTGAGGGAGCTGGGACTCTTCTCCCTGGAGAGACAAAGGTTGAGAGGCGACCTGATAGAGGTTTATAAAATGTTGAGAGGAATAGATAGGGTGGATTCTCGGAGGCTATTTCCCAGGGCTGAAATGGTCGCTACGAGAGGACACAGGTTTAAGGTGCTGGGGAGCAGGTACAGAGGAGATGTCAGGGGTAAGTTTTTCACTCAGAGGGTGGTGAGTGAGTGGAATCGGCTGCCGTCAGTGGTGGTGGAGGCGAACTCGCTGGGGTCTTTTAAGAGACTTCTGGATGAGTATATGGGACTTAGTAAGATTGAGGGTTATAGGTAAGCCTAGTAGGTAAAGATATGATCGGCGCAGCTTGTGGGCTGAAGGGCCTGTTTGTGCTGTAGTTTTTCTATGTTCTCTGAATAGGGAGGGAATAGAGGGATATGGGCCGAGTAAGGGCAGGAGGTTGGTTTTAGTTTAGTTAGGGTATCATGATCGGCACAGGATTGGAGGGTCTAAGGGCCTGTTCCTGTACCATTCCTGTTCTCTGTTCTAATTTCACACAAGTCTCAGATTTCGCTGTCAAATACTTCCCTCACCGTCTGCGACTAATCCTGCTGAAATAATCCCGGGAGAATTCCTGTAATTTTTACGGAGCTCCTAAAAGAAATAGAGAGGGCGAGAGATGTTTAGGGAGGGAGTTCCTGAACATGAGGACCAGGCAACAGTAAAGGACCTCGGAAAGCGGGGGACGGAGAAGGAGGATGGAGTTGGCACGGCCCAGGCACCTGAAAGCCGAGGAAACAGAGAGTGGATCTGAGCGAAGTGTTGGGGCCGCGAGCCGCTCTCAGCCACCCCCGAATGTCCCGCTGTTATTGCCGTCACCTTGCGAGGCTGTCCTTCAAATCTCCAAGTTTCACTTCACCGGGCCAGTTCCGCGAAGGAGAGAAAGAAATGTTGAACAGAATCCAAACTGTTCCTCCTGGGGGGACTCGCTGCTGCCTACATTTTAATTAAAGGACAGAACGGGCCTATTCCCAGTGGTCGCTCCGCATTGGGAAGGAGCCGAGTGATTAAGTGAAGGGCTGTGTGTAACAGTAAGCGAGAGTGTCGCCTCATTGCTATCTTTGATGTTGAGGTGTGGACTCTGATCTGTTCCTATCTCGGGAGAGATGGAAGCGAAACCTTGCTTGAGGAATGCGATCTTTGTCTATCCTTTCTCTCTCCATTGCCTAATTACAAAGCGAGACCTGTCCCTCAGAAATGTGCCTCGTTCAATGACGAATATGATTGGGGTCAATCTCTACTCCTTGTCTCTGCTTTCAAAGACACTGGGATCCCTGGAGATGATTCTATGGATGTAGGACAACATTGACTCCTCGTTGAAGTGGACATTAACACCAGTGAGTCTCAGTGGCGACGGGTAGACTGAGTCCACCACGGAGTGACAGTCACCATCGGATTGTACCTGTCCTTCAACTTCCTTTATTCACATCAAAAGTAAGGCTCACATTAACACTGCAATGAAGTTACTGTGAAAATCCCCCAGTCACCACACTCCGGCACCTGTTCGGGTTACACTCAGGGAGAATTTAGCACGGCCAATGCATCCTAACCAGCACGTCTTTCGGACGATGGGAGGAAACTGGAGCACCCGGAGGAAACCCACACAGACACGGGGAGAACATACAGACTCCACATAGGCAGTGACCCAAGCCGGGAATCGAACCCAAGCCGGGAGTCAAACCCGGGTCCTTGGTGCTGTGAGGCAGCAGTGCTAACCATCGTACCACCATGTCACCCAACCTCAGTCTATCTTTCTCTGCTGGCCAAGAGGGAGGGTTTTAGGTTCCTGGACCATTGGGTCTATTTTTGGGGAAGCTGGGACCTGTACAAACAGGGCGGTCTACATCTAAACCAGTGGAACCAATCTAATGACCCTCTAACCTAAACTATTCCAGCAGTTTACATATAGGGGGATATAGCAGGCCTTATTAAGCATTGTAGGCTTGGGGTCAGTTTAGTCTCAGGGGTATAGAGTCTTTAATAATGAAATTTTTATCCACAGGCACTTACCATCTCGAGGGCATCATGGCAGCACAGAGGTTATCTCTGTTACTGTGCGGACACATGGAGTTGGGCCTGTGTCCGTGGGAGTTTGCGCGTTCTCCCCGTGGTTGCGTGGGTTTCCTCCGGGTGCTCCGGTTTCCTCCCACATCCCAAAAATGTGCTTTTAGGCTGATTGATTGGGTAACAAATTGTCCCTATATTGGACCTCCCTGATCCTCACACATTCGGCATTGACTAGAGTCATGAATAGGTCACTGACCATGGGTCGGCGGCGCGGGCTCGTTGGGCCGAAGGGCCTGTTTCCCGTGCTGTTTTGTTCTTTGTTCTTGTTCTTTGTTATTCATATGCCTATCCACTGACCATTTGAACGCCCTTAAAGTTGGCGAGTCCACAACTGCTGCAGGCAGGGCATTCCACACCCTTACTACCCTCTGAGTAAAGAATCTACCTCTGACATCCGTCCTATAATTATCACCCCTCAATTTAAAGCTATGTCCCCTTGTGTTAGCCATCACCATCCGAGGCAAAAGGCTCTCACTGTCCACCCTATCCAATCCTTTGATCATCTTGTATGCCTCAATTAGGTCACCTCGTAACCTTCTTCTCTCTAACGAAAATAGCCTGAAGTCCCTCAGCCTTTCATCTTAAGTCCTTCCCACCATACCAGGCAACATCCTGGTAAACCTCCTCTGCACCCTTTCCAATGCCTCCACATCTTTCTTACAATGCGGTGACCAGAACTGTACGCAATACGCCAAGTGCGGTCGCACCAGAGTTTTGTACAGTTGTAACATGACCTCACGGCTCCGAAACTCAATCCCTCTACCAATAAAAGCTAACACACCGTACGCCTTCTTAACAACCTTATCAACCTGGGTGCCAACTTTCAGGGAGCTATGCATATGTACCCCAAGATCTCTCTGCTCATCCACACTACCAAGAGTCCTTCCATTAGCCCTATATTCTATAATCCTGTTACTCTTTCCAAAGTGAATCACCTCACACTTTTCCGCATTAAACTCCATTTGCCATTCAGGAAGAGAAACAGGGAAGACAATGTCTCGCTAAAGATCCCAAACTGAGCTCGAGTTCCCTGCAAAAGTTTAGCTCCATCCATTCCCCTGATTTATTGTCAGTCAGCCCAAATTGAGTCCTACTCTGCAAAACCCCAGGGGAAATCGCTAAAATCAGCAGAACAGCATTAGCTTAGATGAAAACAACACTTTAACAATAAGGAGCAATTATGTTGCTGCAGCACCATTATAGGGTTGCCAGATACAGACGCAGCAGCACCAGTTAGAACAACCTTGCACAAGATACATGACTCAAATACATTTCTTAAAGGCACGGTATCGTCACAATGTGCAAAGCCTGGACGTGTTCATTTTGCCTGCAGAGAGCAGGCCTCTGCAAATGAATATATGTAGCTTCCCTTAAAGGAGCCACATTGCTGACCTATCCAATAATTCTATATTGGCTGTCAAGTGTAATTCTCAGCCTAATCAGGATTGTTTGACAAGTGCTGCCCAATCATATTACATTGCACCCTTCGTATCAGTGGGATTAGCAGGGTAAATGGGGCTATGGGGGATCTGCCCACCTAGCATTAGGAATTATGTTGTGGGTTTTGCAAGTACGGGTTGGGTGAACAGGCACTAACTGATCGCAAAGAGTCACCCCACCCACACTCAAAGCTCACCTACTTCCATTGAGTTCAAATTGGGCCCAACAGCCCAAGAAATGCCAAGAACTTCCCCTGAGTTACCTGGTCTTAGCTGAGGAAACAATGGAACACACTCATCTTCATTTCCTTCCTTGGCAATCACTCGCTAACGAGCATGACTGTCCACTTAAGAAACTCTGCACCGATGATCCTATAAAGGTCTATAAAATAATGAGGGGGGAAAGACAGCTAGATAGTCAATATCTTTCCCCAAAAGAAGAGCATAGGTTTAAGGTGGGAGAGGAGAGATACAAAAGGATCCAAAGGGGCAATTTCTTTCACACAGAGGGTGGTGAGTGGCTGCCAGAGGTAGTGGCAGAGACGGGTACAATTTTGTCACATGGGTAAGATGCAACGGTACACAACTCTGGTGCGGCCACACTTGGAGTTTTGTGTGCAGTTCTGGTCCCCGCATTACAGGAAGGATGTAGAGGCTTTGGAGAGGGTGCAGAGGAGGTTTACCAGGATGTTGCCTGGTATGGAGGGGAGATCCTATGAGGAGAGACTGAGAGATTTGGGGTTGTTTTCGCTGGAAAGAAGGCGGCTAAGAGGGGATCTCATTGAAACATATAAGATGATTAGAGGTTTAGACAGGGTAGATAGTGATAGCCTTTTTCCTAGGATGGAGAAAGCTAGCACGAGGGGGCACGATTTTAAATTAAGGGGGGGTAGTTATAGGACAGATGTCAGGGGTAGGTTCTTTACCCAGAGGGTGGTGAGGGACTGGAATGCCCTGCCAGCTGCAGTTGTAAATGCACCTAGTTTGGGGGCGTTTAAGAGATCTGTGGATAGGTTTATGGATGAAAAGGGATTGGTTTAGGCTAGTGGGTCATTGTTTTGTAACTGGTCGGCGCAACATCGTGGGCCGAAGGGCCTGTTCTGCGCTGTAATGTTCTATGTTCTATGTTCTATGTTCTATGGGTATAGAGGGATATGGGCCAAAGGGGGGCAATTGGGACTCGCTTCGTGGATAAAAAAAGGGGCAACATGGATAAGATGGGCTCAACAGCCCGTTTCTATGCAGTGAACTTCTATGACTCTATGGGCAAGATTGGTAAGTGGGCCAAATGTGGGCAATTGGGCATAGCTTAATGGTTAAAAACAGGGTGGCATGAGCCAAAGGGCCTGTTTCCATGCTGTAAACCTTTTTGTCTCTATGACTATTGGCCGTGTGCATCATGTGTGGCTGGAAGTCTAACCCTAGAGCCATATCTTGGACACTCTTGGGTGTTTTCAGGAGGTGGGTTCAGTCCCTGGTCTCTCGAGGTCTTTGTTATTCTTTGTCCCTGCTCCTTTTCTAGGCCTCCTCCTGCTGTCAAGTTCCCTCCAAGAATAGCGTCCCTTCAACCAGGAGGTTCCTCCATGTCGGTCTCCTCTGAGCAAGGGTCTCCTCGGACTTGAAGCCCATGTTGCATTTCTTGAGGTCAGTCTGCAGGACGTCTTTGAACAATTCTCCTTGTCCTCCTCTTCTTCAGGACCCTTCATTGACCTGGGCGGAGAAGAGTTAGAACAGGAGAAAATCAATAAACGAAATCAGCTGGGGTTCCTGCTCATTGCCTGGGGACTTGAACCATTAAGTGTTGAAGGTGGGTGGGAATGACATCAAGTTTAGCTGTGATGCCCCCTGTGGCTGATCATTGGTAAAGAATTGACAAGACACCATGGGGAAGCCATGAAGAATGGTGAGTTAAAACCAGGTACAACTGATGGAAATCCGCACATAATAATTTTCATTTATGTAGCACCTGTAGAATGGCAATATTTTCCCCAAGGCATTTAATTAGCAAAGAAATCACAGATTCATAGAATGCCTGTGGAGCAGAAGAAGGCCATTCAGCCCATCAAATTCACACCAAAAACAATCCCAGCCTGGCCCTGTCCCCCTAACTCCATGGATTTACCTTGCCAATTCCCCTGACACTAAGGGGCAATTTATCATGGCCAATCCACCTAACCTGCACGTCTTTTCAGAGACTTGGATAGAGCAGGGTCAGGAATGGATGTTGCAGGTCCCGGGGTACAAATGCTTTAGTCGGAGTAGACAAGGAGGTAGAAGGGGGGGTGGGGTAGCATTATTGGTCAAGGACTGTATCTCAGTGTCAGAGAGGAACTTTGATGAGAACTTGTCTGTGGAGGTAGTATGGGCGGAGATTAGAAATAGGAGAGGAGAGGTCACCCTGTTGGGAGTCTTTTATAGACCTCCTAAAAGTTCTAGAGAGGTTGAGGAAAGGATTGCGGAGACGATCCTTGTTAGGAGTGAAAGTAATAGGGTAATTGTTATGGGGGACTTTAACTTTACTCATGTTGATTGGAATTGCTATAGCTCTAGCTCGTTAGAGGGGTCAGTTTTTGTTCAAAGTGTGCAGGAAGGTTTTTTGACTCAGTATGTAGATAGGCCGACTAGAGGTGAGGCTATATTGGATTTGGTGCTGGGTAATGAGCCAGACCAGGTGCTAGACTTGGAAGTTGGTGTGCATTTTGGGGATAGTGACCACAATTCGATTACGTTCACCTTAGTGATGGAAAGGGGTAGGCATGAACCTCGGGTCAGTAGTTTCAGCTGGGGGAAGGGTAATTATGAGGCTATTAGGAGAGAATTAGGAAGCATTGGTTGGACTAGGAGATTACAGGGACTGGGAACATCCGAGATGTGGAGATTTTTCAAGGAGCAGCTATTGCGGGTCTGTGATAGGTATATCCCTGTCAGGCAAGGAGGATTTGGTAGGCCCAGGGAACCGTGGTGCACTAAAAAAGTTGATTCGTTGGTTAGGAAGAAAAAGGAGGCTTATGTTCAGATGAGGCTTGAGGGCTCAGGTAGTGCATTAGAAAGTTTTAGATTGGCTAGGAGGGAGTTGAAGAGGGAGTTAAGAAGGGCTAAAAGAGGACATGAGATGACTTTGGCTGATAGGATTAAGGAGAACCCTAAGGCGTTTTACAGGTATGTCAAGAACAGAAGGTTGGTTAGGGCAAGATTAGGGCCAGTTACAGACAGTAGAGGGAAGTTGTGTGTGGAACTGGAGGAGATTGGAGAGGCGTTGAACCAATATTTCTCTTCGGTGTTCACGCAAGGGGACATGAATGTAGCTGAGGAGGACACTGGGGTGCAGGGGTGTAAAATAGATAGTATTGCAGTTGATACGGGGGATGTGCTGGATATTTTAGAGGGTTTGAAAATAGATAAGTCTCCTGGTCCGGATGGGATTTACCCTAGGATTCTTTGGGAGGCAAGAGGGGTGATTGTGAAGCCTCTGGCTCTGATCTTCAGGTCGTCGTTGGTCTCTGGTATAGTACCGGAAGATTGGAGGACAGCAAATGTTGTCCCATTGTTTAAGAAGGGGAGAAGGGACTTCCCTGGGAATTATAGACCGGTGAGTCTTACTTCTGTGGTGGGTAAGGTTTTGGAAAGGATTATTAGAGACAGGATTTATAGTTATTTGGAGAGTAATGAGTTTATTAGAGACAGTCAGCATGGTTTTGTAGCGGGTAGGTCGTGCCTTACTAACCTTATCGAGTTCTTTGAGAAGGTGACCAAAGAAGTGAATAGGGGTAAGGCAGTTGATGTGGTGTATATGGATTTTAGCAAGGCGTTTGATAAGGTTCACCATGGTAGGCTTCTGCAGAAAATGCAGATGTATGGGATTGGGGGTGATCTAGGTAATTGGATCAGGAATTGGCTGGCAGATAGGAGACAGAGGGTGGTGGTTGATGGTAAATATTCGTCATGGAGTTCGGTTACGAGTGGTGTGCCTCAGGGATCTGTTTTGGGGCCACTGCTGTTTGTAATTTTTATTAATGATCTGGATGAGGGTATAGTTGGGTGGATTAGTAAGTTTGCTGATGACACCAAAGTCGGAGGTGTGGTAGATTGTGAGGAAGGGTGTCATAGTTTGCAGGGTGACTTAGAAAGGTTGCAGAGCTGGGCTGTGAGGTGGCGGATGGAGTTTAATGTGGAGAAGTGTGAGGTAATTCATTTCGGTAGGAATAACAGATGTGTTGAGTATAGGGGTAACGGGAGGACTTTGAATAGTGTGGAGGAGCAGAGGGATCTAGGTGTATGTGTGCATAGATCCCCGAAAGTTGGGAATCAAGTAGATAAGGTTGTTAAGAAGGCATACGGTGTCTTGGCGTTTATTGGTAGGGGGATTGAATTTAGGAGTCGCAGCGTCATGATGCAACTGTACACAACTCTGGTGCGGCCGCACTTGGAGTTTTGTGTGCAGTTCTGGTCCCCGCATTACAGGAAGGATGTAGAGGCTTTGGAGAGGGTGCAGAGGAGGTTTACCAGGATGTTGCCTGGTATGGAGGGGAGATCCTATGAGGAGAGACTGAGAGATTTGGAGTTGTTTTCGCTGGAAAGAAGGCGGCTAAGAGGGGATCTTATTGAAACATATAAGATGATTAGAGGTTTAGATAGGGTGATAGTGATAGCCTTTTTCCTCTGATGGAGAAATCTAGCACAAGGGGGCATGGCTTTAAATTAAGGGGGGGTAGTTATAAGACGGATGTCAGGGGTAGGTTTTTTATCCAGAGGGTGGTGAGGGAATGGAATGCCCTGCCTACTGCAGTTGTAAATGCGCCTTGTTTGGGGGCGTTTAAGAGATCTGTGGATAGGTTTATGGACGAAAAGGGATTGGTTTAGATTAGTGGGTCATTGTTCTGTAACTGGTCGGCGCAACATCGTGGGCGAAGGACCTGTTCTGCGCTGTAATGTTCTATGTTCTATGAAGTTAGAGAGAGGAATCTGCCCAGAAATACTTCTTTTTCTCTGAAATTCTGCTATTTGGCTGTTGGTATTTATCCTGAAGTTGCTGTGTGAGAATTCAAAGATGTGTTTGTCTGGATCTTGAGAACCAAAGGTGTTAAAAGGCTGGAAATCTAGCTCCAATCGAGAATATTGGTGTCAGCTGGTTTGAAAGAAGAAATTAATGTCTATGGAATATTGCTTACAATTGGAACAACAGCGAGAGCTAGTTGTTAAAAATCATACTCTGTCATGTTTAAGTATTTAAATTGGTAAAAGCTATATTAATTCTTTTTGTTATTCTAACTGCGTTCTTAAATAAAGTCTGGTTTGACAAAAGTGGGTCATTTGAATCATATCTGGAATGAAACATCTTATTGTCACCCTAATGGAAACAGAAATCAAATGTATAAGTTGTGGCTGAGGCTAATTTCATACTGGGCAGCACAGTAGCACAGTGGTTAGCACTCTTTCTCCACAGAACCCAGGTTTGATTCCTAGCTTGGATCACTATGTGTGTGAAGGTTGCACAGTGTAATGTGGGTGTACTGGTCTCCTCCCACACCCCAAAAATATGCTGGTTAGGTGCATTGACCCGAACAGGTGCCCGACTGTGGTGACTAGGGGAATTTCACAGTAACCTCATTATAGTGTTAATGTAAGCCTTACTTGTGACTAATAAATAAACCTCTTAATATATCCTGGAGTTTCTGATCTGATCAGAAACTCCAGGATATATTAAATCCTTGGACACTAAGGGGCAATCTGATCAGAACCTATTTGGAAGTAAACAAAACAGTAGGGAACCCCTAGTCCCCCTGCGCACTCTCCCTAGTAACACGTCAAATTCTTAGATTTGACAGGCCCAACGGTACCTTTCTGTCGTTATTCCTCCCTTTGAAATTTGGTATTCTTGCCTATCCTGATGAGTGCAGGATGAAAAACTTCGACAGCACGGGTAGAATTTCCCGACCTCGCCCATGACTGGGATTATCCGGTCCCGCTGCCTCGAACTGAGCCCCAAATTCTCCAACCTCGCTGTCAGCGGTAGCGTGGGCATGGGAGCTCGGAGAATTCCGGCCCATGGCTCTTTCCTCTTTCTCTGCAAGTTCTGAGTGAGCTAAAATCTCGCTGCAATTTTGTTTTAAACTGTTGTTCACAAATTGGGTAATTGGGGGTGAAGGGTAGATGTACATTCCACACAAACCATCCTCCCGTCCATTGATTCAGTGCATACTTTCCGCTGCCTTGGAAAATACGTAGGGATGGGACGTAGGGTAGGACCTGGGTGGGATTGTGCTCGGTGCAAACTTGATGGGCACTGTAGGGTTCTATGATTCTATGAAAAGCAGCCAGCATAAAAGCCCCGTACATTCTCTCTTCCACCTTCTTCCGTCAGGAAAAAAGGTACAAATGTCTGAGGGCATGTACAACCAACTCAAGAGCAGCTGCTTCCCTGCTGCCGTCAGACTTCTGAATGGACCTACCTTAGATTGGGCAGCACAGTGGCACAGTGGGTTAGCACTGCTGCCTCACAGCGCCAGGGGCCCGGGTTCGATTCCAGCATCGGGTCACTACCTGCGCGGAGTTTGCACATTCTCCCCGTGTCTGTATGGGTTTCCTCCGGGAGCTCCGGTTTCCTCCCACAGTCCAAAGATGTGCGGGTTAGGTTGATTGGCCATGCATATTTGACCCTAGTGTCAGGTGGACTAGCAGTGCAAATGTGTGAGATTATGGGGAGAGAGCCTGAATGGGATTGCGGTCAGTATAGACTCGATAGGCCAAATGGCCTCCTTCTGTACTACAGGGATTCTATGAATATTAAATTGACCGTTCTCTACACCCGAGCTATGACTGTAACCCTACAGTCTCACAGAACCCTACAGTGCAGAAAGAGGCCCTTCGGCCCATCGAGTCTGTACCAAATACAATCCCACCCAGGCCCGACCCCCATATTATACCCTCTAACCTATGCATCCCTGGACACCAAGGGACAATTCAGCATGGCCGATCAACATAACCCGTACATCTTTGGACTGTGGGAGGAAACTGGAACACCCAGAGGAAACCCACGCAGACACGGGGAGAATGTGCAAGCTCCACACAGACAGTGACCTGAGCCGGGAATCGAACCCAGGACCTGTGAAGCAGCAGTGCTAACCCATTGTGCTACCGTGCCGCCCCATACTACACCCTCTCCTTTCCTTCTCTATAAACGGTCTGTATGGAGCTGGAGTACTGTGTGCAGTTTTGGTCGCCACACTTACGCAAGGATATTTTGGCCTTGGAGGGAGTGCAGAGGAGGTTTATTAGGCTGATACCAGAGTTGAGGGGGTTGAGTTATGAGGAGAGGCTGAATAAACTAGGCTTGTACTCGTTAGAGTTTAGAAGAATGAGGGGAGATCTCATTGAGACGTATAAGATGATGAATGGGATGGATAGGATAGAGGTGGAGAGACTCTTCCCGCTCGGAAAGGACAGTAGGACTAGGGGGCACAGCCTCAAGATAAAGGGGGGGGTGTGGTTTAGAACAGAGTTGAGGAGAAACTTCTTCACTCAAAGGGTGGTGAATCTCTGGAATTCTCTGCCCGTTGAAGTGGTGGAGGCTGCCTCACTAAATATATTTAAGACGTGGGTTGATGGGTTTTTGATAAGAGAGGGGATTAAGGGTTATGGGGAGAGGGCGGGAATGTGGAACTGAGCCACGACAGATCAGCCGTGATCTTATTGAATGGTGGGGCAGGCTCGAAGGGCTAGATGGCCTACTCCTGCTCCTATTTCTTATGTTCTTATGTAAGAAACAATACTTTTTACTGTATACTGATATACGTGACAATAATAAATTGAACCAAATTACAGAAAGTGGATGGACAGAGAAGAATCCTCGTTAGTCCACTCAACAGGATGTGAAATATTCAACTCTCCTAAATTTGATAAATGAGATTGGGGCCAACGCATCTTCATTTCTTCAAGGAGTGCAGCAGCTCTGCAATGTAAGAAATTTCTGAATTCAGCTGAGCCAAAGAAACCCCTGGGTGGGAGAAGTGCTCACTTCTCTCCTTTGTATGCCAATTTCCGAGCGGATTTATCTCCTCCGTAAGGATCAGCCTAGGTCAAAGCAATCCCCAAACGCAAGCCCTGGCCAGTTCGGTGAAGCTGGTTTACAACATTCATCCGTGAAGTGGAACTAAATCCCCAGGAGTACAGTCGACAATTCCAGCGTGTCAGGCACTAATGCTCGAGATCTAATTAAGCTGCTTGTACTCCTCGTCCTCCAGTTAGACAGCTCAGCCTCCACAGCTCGGTGAGTTCGCATTCACTCTGCAAACAGGATACTCAAACTGGAAGGGCTTTCGTGGGGGCATTCACAGAGTCGACACTGCAGAAGGAGGCCATTTGGCCCATCGAGTCCAGAGCCACCACAATCTCACCTAAGTCCTATCCCCGTAATCCCAAGCGTTTACCCTAACTACTCCCACTGATACTAAAGAGCAACCAAGTATGGCCAATCCACCTAACCTGCACATCTTTGGACACTAAAGGACAATTTAGCATGGCCAATCCACCTAACCTGCTCATCTTTGGACAAAAGAGATAATTTAGCTTGGCCAATCCACCTAACCTGCACATCTTTGGACACTAAGGGGCAATTTAGCATGGCCAATCCACCTAACCTGCTCATCTTTGGACAAAAGAGATAATTTAGCTTGGCCAATCCACCCTAACCTGCACATCTTTGGATACTAAGGGGCAATTTAGCTTGGCCAATCCACCTAACCTGCACATCTTTGGACACCAAGGGGCAATTAAGTATGGCCAATCCACCTAAACTGCACATCTTTGGATACTAAGGGGAAATTAAGTATGGCCAATCCACCTAACGAGCACATCTTTGGACAGAAGAGATAATTTAGCATGTCCAATCAACCTAACTCGCACATCTTTGGACTGTAGGAGGAAACCAAAGCACCCGGAGGAAACCCACACAGACACAAGGAGAATGTGCAAATTCCACACAGACGGAGAATTGAACCCAGGTCCCTGGCGCTGTGAAGTAGCAGTGCTAACCACTGTGCCACACTAAGAAAAGAAAGGATATTGGTATTTTTTTTTACAGAGGCTTCAAGGTCATCATTAGATTTTCAATTCCAGTTTCAAATTTCACCATCTGCCACAGCCAGATTGGAACCTGGATCCCCAGGATTACACCCCGCGATTCTACCCCAGTGACAGTATCATTACACCAGTGCCTCCTGGCTGCTTTTCCGAGGCAGCGGGAAGTGTAGACAGAGACAATGGATGGGAGGCTGGTTTGTGTGATGGACTGGTCTACATTCACAATCCTTTGTATTTTCCTGTGTTCTTAGAGCAGGAGCCCCTACCAAGCTGTGATACATCCAGAAAGGGTGCTTTCTATGGTGCATCTGTAAAAACTGGTAAGAATCGTACTGGACATGCCAAATTTCCTTAGCCTCCTGAGAAAGTAGAGACGTTGATGGGGCTTTCTTAGCTGTAATGTCGGCATGGGGGGGACCAGGACAGGTTGTCGGCGACCTGGACACCTAAAAACATGAAGCTCTCGATGATTCCCACTGGAGCACTACATCCTGCACTCTCTCGTTTCCTTCTCTATGCTTTGTCTGCATAGCATGCAAGAAATAATACATTTGCTAATATATGTGACAATAATAAATCAAATCAAAACTTCATCACTGTTGATGTAGTTAGGGGCATGTTCTCCACTCAACTTCCTGAACTCAATGACAATCTCCTCCTTTTTGTTGACATTGAGGGAGAGATTATTGCTGCCGCACCAGCTCACCAGATTATCTATCTCTTTTCTGTGCACCGTCTCGTCATTATTTGAGACCTGATCCGTGATGGTATTATCATCAGCAAACTTGAAAATGGAGTTGGAGGGGAATTTGGCCACACAGAGTACCACTGAGCCAGCGAGAGTGGAACATAAGAACATAAGAAATAGGAGCAGGAGTTGGCCATCTGGCCCTTCGAGCCTGCCCCGCCATTCAATAAGATCATGGCTGATCTGTCGTGGCTCAGTTCCACATTCCCACCCTCTCCCCATAATCCTTAATCCCCTCTCTTATCAGAAACCCATCAACCCGCGTCTTAAAAATATTTAGCGAGGCAGCCTCCACCACTTCAACAGGCAGAGAATTCCAGAGATTCACCACCCTTTGAGTGAAGAAGTTCCTCCTCAACTCCGTTCTAAAACGCCCCCCCTTTATCTTGAGGCTGTGCCCCCTAGTCCTACTGTCCTTTCTGAGCGGGAAGAGTCTCTCCACCTCTATCCTATCCATCCCATTCATCATCTCATATGTCTCAATGAGATCTCCCCTCATTCTTCTAAACTCTAACGAGTACAAGCCTAGTTCATTCAGCCTCTCCTCATAGCTCAACCCCCTCAACTCCGGTATCAGCCTAGTAAACCTCCTCTGCACTCCCTCCAGGGCCAAAATATCCTTGCGCAGGTGCGGCGACCAAAACTGCACAAAGTACTCCAGCTGCGGCCTCACCAATGCCCTATACAGTTGCAGCAAGACCTCCCTACTTTTATATTCAATCCCCCTCGCTATGAAGGCCAGCATCCCATTCGCCTTCCTGACCACCTGCTGCACCTGCAAGCTGGGTTTTTGCGACTCATGCACAAGGACCCCGAGGTCCCTCTGCACCGTCGCCTGCTGCAGTTTTTCGCCCCGTAAGTAATAGTCCTTCCTACCATTCCTCCTACCAAAGTGGACCACCTCACACTTGCCAACATTAAATGTCATCGCTGCTCTGAGCTTCATAAATCCCCATGTTCCTGCTAAGTGGGTTAACTCAGATCTCGGAGACCAACGTAGGCTGTAGGGTCTGCACAGAATGCAGAAAAATAAGATGGGAGCGTTTGTTGCCCATTCTTGCTTGTCCCTTGAACTGAGTGGCAATCAAGAATCAACTATATTGCTCCATTCATTCCCAGCGGCAACAGGGACTCCCAGCCAGGAATGAGGGCGGAAGATTCAGGTCCTTGTGTTAACATGATCCTCCTACAAAGCCAACACTTAGAACATAGAACATAGAACAATTACAGCACAAACAGGCTCTTCGGCCCTCGAGTTGCACCGATCACATCAACCCCACCAATCTATAGACCTATCTATAACCCCCAATCCCATTAAACCCCATATACTCATCCAAAAGACCCCAGCGAGTTCGCCTCCACCACCGACGACGGCAGCCGATTCCATTCACTCACCACCCTCTGAGTGAAAAACTTACCCCTAACATCACCTCTGTACTTCCCTCCCCGCACCTTAAATCTGTGTCCTCTCGTAGCGACCATTTCAACCCGGGGAAATAGCCTCTGAGAGTCCACCCTATCTATTCCTCTCAACATTTTATAAACTTCTATCAGGTCGCCTCTCAACCTTCGCCTCTCTAGGGAAAAGAGTCCCAGCTCCCCCAACCTATCTTCATAAGGCATGCCTCCCAGTCCAGGCAACATCCTTGTAAATCTCCTCTGCACCCTTTCAATAGCTTCTACGTCTTTCCTATAGTGAGGCGACCAGAACTGCGCACAGTACTCGAGGGCCGAAGAACTTGTCTTTGATATTCTTCATTTATGGGACATGGGTGTTGCTGGCTGGGCCAGCATTTATTACCCATCCCTAGTCACCCCTTGGAGGGCAGTTGAGAGTCAACCACATTGCTGTGGGGTCTGGAGTCACATGTAGGCCAGACCGGGGTAAGGACGGCAGATTTCCTTTGCCGAAAGGACATTAGTGAACTAGATGGGTTTTTCCAACAATCGACAATGGCCATCAGTAGATTCTTAATTCCAGATTTTTTTTAATTGAATTGAATTTCCACCATCTGCCCTGGTGGGATTCGAACCAGGGTCCCCGGAACATTAGCTGAGTTTCTGGATTAATAGCCTGGTGATAATACCACTGGGCCCCTGCCTCCATTGCCTTACAAATCCGGGTGAACTGTTTCCGATACTCGGAACTCACCCTCAGACGCAGTTTGACCCCCACTCTGTAGCTCACTGATATACAACTAAATACAGAATTTCGCAATGATTCCCTGACCCGAGCATTTCATAATGTTCCAACACAACAAACTCCTGATATAAATAACGGGAAATGAGATGGAATTTAAATAAGACCATTATTCACAGATAACCAGCTGTCTGTGTCAACACCTTGCCTCTGAGTCATGGGTGACCCAGTCACATAGATCAGAATTTTACCATCCTTCCCACCAGAGGAGCAAATGTGGGGCAGACTCTGGAAAAGTCCATTCACTCTCCGCGGGATTTCACAGTTTTGGGGTGACCGAGGCCATTAAATCATGGCCATAGTGTAGGAACATAGCCTTGTGGGAGGGTCAGTGCTGAGGGAGTGCAGCACTGTCAGAGGGTCAGTGCTGAGGGAGCGTTGCACTGTCAGAGGGTCAGTGCTGAGGGAGTGCCGCACTGTCAGAGGGTCGGTGCTGAGGGAGTGCCGCACTGTCAGAGGGTCAGTGCTGAGGGAGTGCCGCACTGTCAGAGGGTCAGTGCTGAGGGAGTGCAGCACTGTCAGAGGGTCAGTGCTGAGGGAGTGCCGCACTGTCAGAGGGTCAGTGCTGAGGGAGTGCCGCACTGTCAGAGGGTCGGTGCTGAGGGAGTGCCGCACTGTCAGAGGGTCAGTGCTGAGGGAGTGCTGCACTGTTGGAGGGTCAGTGCTGAGGGAGTGCCGCACTGTCAGAGGGTCAGTGCTGAGGGAGTGCTGCACTGTCAGAGGGTCAGTGCTGAGGGAGTGTCGCACTGTTGGAGGGTCAGTGCTGAGGGAGTGCCGCACTGTCAGAGGGTCAGTGCTGAGGGAGTGCCGCACTGTCAGAGGGTCAGTGCTGAGGGAGTGTCGCACTGTTGGAAGGTCAGTGCTGAGGGAGTGCCGCACTGTTGGAGGGTCAGTGCTGAGGGAGTGCCGCACTGTTGGAGGGTCAGTGCTGAGGAAGTGCCGCACTGTCAGAGGGTCAATGCTGAGGGAGTGCCGCACTGTTGGAGGGTCAGTGCTGAGGGAGTGCCGCACTGTTGGAGGGTCAGTGCTGAGGGAGTGCCGCACTGTTGGAGGGTCAGTGCTGAGGGAGTGCCGCACTGTTGGAGGGTCAGTGCTGAGGGAGTGCCGCACTGTCAGAGGGTCAGTACTGAGGGAGTGCTGCACTGTCAGAGGGTCAGTGCTGAGGGAGTGTTGCACTGTCAGAGGGTCAGTGCTGAGGGAGTGCTGCACTGTCAGAGGGTCAGTGCTGAGGGAGCGTTGCACTGTCAGAGGGTCAGTGCTGAGGGAGTGCCGCACTGTCAGAGGGTCAGTGCTGAGGGAGCGTTGCACTGTCAGAGGGTCAGTGCTGAGGGAGCGCCGCACTGTCAGAGGGTCAGTGCTGAGGGAGCGCCGCACTGTCAGAGGGTCAGTGCTGAGGAAGTGCTGCACTGTCAGAGGGTCAGTGCTGAGGGAGTGCTGCACTGTCAGAGGGTCAGTGCTGAGGGAGTGCTGCACTGTCAGAGCGTCAGTGCTGAGGGAGTGTTGCACTGTCAGAGGGTCAGTGCTGAGGGAATGTCACACTGTTGGAGGGTCAGTGCTGAGGGAGTGCCACGCTGTCAGAGGGTCAGTGCTGAGGGAGTGCTGCACTGTTGGAGGGTCAGTGCTGAGGGAGTGCCGCACTGTCGGAGGGTCAGTGTTGAGGGAGTGCCGCACTGTTGGAGAGTCAGTGCTGAGGGAGTGCCGCACTGTTGGAGAGTCAGTGCTGAGGGAGCGCCGCACTGTCAGAGGGTCAGTGCTGAGGGAGTGCCGCACTGTTGGAGAGTCAGTGCTGAGGGAGTGCTATTCCATTTTAGATTGCATACTTTAAGTGAGAACTTGAACAATTATATCCGTCATTTGGATCCAATATAGAAACCCCATGACACAATGTGAAGAGAAAATGATTTCCCCCAATCCTGAACATGTTTTCCTCTTAACATATGTCACTCAGACAGGTTGTGTGATCATTGTTAAATTGCTGTGTTGGGGCTTTGTGAATACATCATAGATCATAGAACCCTACAATTCAGGAAAGGCCATTCGGCCCATCGAGTCTGCACCGAATACAATCCCACCCAGGCCCTATCCCCATATCCCTACATATTATACCCACTAATCCCTCTAACCTACACATCCCCGGACACTAAGGGGCAATTTCTTAGCACGGCCAATTAAACTAACCCGCACATCTTTGGACTGTGGGAGGAAACCGGAGCACCCGGAGGAAACCCACGCAGACACGAGGAGAATGTGCAAACTCCACACAGGCAGTGGCCCGAGCTGGGAATCGAACCCAAGACCCTGGAGCTGTGAAGCAGCAGTGCTAACCCTCTGTGTCACCGTGCTGCCGTAAAGTAAGTTGAACTGTGGTACGATTCCCTTAAATAAGGGAATAGACCAAATGATCACCTCCCATACATGAGAACCTACGTTCTTGTTTCCGCATATTAGTTAACCATCATTGCAATGATGGCTATTTTCGTTCATTAATAGGATGTGGGCATCACTCACCAGGCCGATATTTATTGCCCATCTCTAATTGCCCCTTGACAAGGTGGTGAGACACCATCCTGAACCTCAGCAGTCCCTGAGGTGTAGGTATACTCACAGTTCTGTTAGGGAGGGAGTTCCAGGATTTTGCCCCAATGATAGTGAAGGAATATATTTCCAAGCCAGGATGGTGAGTAACTTGGAGAGGAACATTGAAACACAGAAGGTAGGAGCAAGAGGAGGCCATTTGGCCCTTTGAGCCTGCTCTACCATTCATTACAATCATCCAACTCAATACTCTAATCCTGCTTTGTCTTTTGATAGTAAAAAGTCTGACAACACCAGGTTTTAGTCCAACCGATTTATTTGATAATATTCTCACAAGCTTTCGGGTTAGTCCCTTCGTCAGGTGAATGGAGAGTTCTGGCCTCAGACAGAGCATATAAAGCACAGACAGTTTACAGATTACTGATTAGAATGTGAATCCTTACACCTAACCTGCTGTTCAAGTCTTAAAGTGGCTGATAATGTGAGTGGAAGGAGCACTGATCACAGTTTAAAGAGATGTGTATTGTCTCCAGACAGTACAGTGAGTGAGGTTTTGCAAACCCAGGCAAGTCACGGGGGTTACAGATAGTGCGACATTAACCCAAGATCCCTGTTGAGACCGTCCTCATGTGTGCGGACTGTCCCGAAGCATGGTACATTGGGGAGACCATGCAGACGCTACGACAACGGATGAATGAACATCGCTCGACAGTCACCAGGCAAGACTGTTCCTTTCCTGTTGACGAACACTTCAGCGGTCACGGGCATTCAGCCTCTGACCTTCGGGTAAGCATTCTCCAAGGCGGCCTTCATGACACACGACAGCGCAGAGTCGCTGAACAGAGACTGATAGCCAAGTTCCGCACACATGAGGACGGTCTCAACAGGGATCTTGGGTTCATGTCGCACTATCTGTAAGCCCCGTGACTTGCCTGGGTTTGCAAAACCTCACTTACTGTACTGTCTGGAGACAATACACATCTCTTTAAACTGTGATCAGTGCTCCTTCCACTCACATTATCAGCCACTTTAAGACTTGAATAGCAGGTTAGGTGTAAGGATTCGCATTCTAATCAGCAACTGTCTGTGCTTTATATGCTCTGTCTGTCTGAGGTCAGAACTCTCCATTCACCTGACGAAGAGGCAGCCCCCTCGAAAGCTTGTGAGAATATTATCAAATAAATCGGTTGGACTAAAACCTGGTGTTGTCAGACTTTTTACTGTGTTTACGCCAGTCCAACGCCGGCATACCCACATCTTGTCTTTTGATCCCATTCACCGCAAGTGCTATATCCAGCTGCCTATTGAATATACCCAAGGTGGTGGTCTTTCCATGTCTCTGCTGTCCTGGTCCTTCTAGGTGTTAGAGGTCATGGGTTTTTAATGTGTTATCGAGGGAACATTGGTGAATTTCTGCCCTGCATCTTGTAGATGGTACACACTGCTGCCACGGTGGGACAGTGTTGGAAGGTGGGAATGTTTGTATCTGGGTTGCCATTCAAGTAGACTGCTTTGTCCTGGATGGTGTTAAGCTTCTTGGAGTTGCATCCACCCAGGCGAGTGAGGAACGTTCCAGCACACTCCTGACTTGTGCCTTGCAGATGGTGGACTGGCTTTGGGGAGTCAGGAGGTGAGTTACTCACTGCAGGGTTCAAAGAATGAAGATAATTACAGGGACAGGCCCTTCGGCCCTCCAAGCCTGTACCGAACATGCTGTCCGACTGAACTAAAACCCCCTACACTTCCGGGGACCATATCCCTCTATTCCCATCCTGTTCATGCACTTGTCCAGACGCCCCTTAAAAGTCACTACCGTATCTGCTTCCACTACCTCTCCTGGCAATGAGTTCCAGGTACCCACCACCCTCTGTGTAAAAAATCTGCCTCGTACATCTCCTTTAAACCTTGCCCCTCGCACCTTAAACCTGTACCCCCCTAGTAATTGACTCTTCCATCCTGGGAAAAAGCTTCTGACTATCCACTCTGTCCGTGCCTCTCATAATCCTGTAGATTCTATCAGGTCTCCCCTCAACCTCCGTCGCTCCAGGGAGAACAAACCAAGTTTCTCCAACCTCTCCTCATAGCCAATGCCCTCCATACCAGGGGCAACATCCTGGTAAATCTCCAAAAAGGTAGGGAGTCATGGAACCTTTACAGATTGAAGAGGAGGAGGTGCTAGCTGTCTTGAGGCAAATCAGAGTGGATAAATCCCCAGGACCGGACAAATATTCCCATGGGCCTTGAGGGAGGCTAGTGTTGAACTTACAGGAGCCCTGGTAGACATATTTAAAATGTCAGTATTCACGGGGGAGGTGCCATATGATTGGAAGGTGGCTCATGTTGTTCTGTTGTTTAAAAAAGATTCCAAAAGAAATCCGGGAAATTATAAGCCAGTAAGTTTGACGTCGGTGATTGGCAAGTTATTAGAAGGTGTGATAAGGGGTAAGATCTACAAATATTTGGATAGACAGGGACTTATTAGGGAGAGTCAACATGGCTTTGTGCATTGTAGATCATGTTTGACCAATCTATTAGAGTTTTTCGAGGAGGTTACCAGGAAAGTGGATGTGGTGGTGGATGTTGTCTACCTGGATTTCAGTAAGGCCTTTGACAAGGTCCCTCATGGGAGGTTAGTTAGGAAGGTTCAGTCACTAGGTATACATGGGGAGATAGTAAATTGGATTAGACATTGGCTCAATGGAAGAAGCCAGAGACTGGTAGTGGAGGATTGCCTCTGTGAGTGGAGGCCTGTGACTAGTGGAGTGCCGCAGGGATCGGTGTTGGGTCTATTGTTGTTTATCGTCTATATCAATGATCTGGATGATAATGTGGTAAATTGGATCAGCAAATTTGCTGATGATACAAAGATTGGAGGGGGAGTGGACAGTGAGGAAGGTTTGAAAGCTTTGACAGGGATTTGGATCAACTAGAAAAATGGGCTGAAAAATGGCAAATGAAATTTAAAGCAGACAAGTGTGAGTGTTGCACTTTGGAAGGACAAACAAAAGTAGAACGTACAGGGTAAATGGTAGGACTCTGAAGAGTGCGGTTGAACAGAGGGATCTGGGAATACAGGTACAGAATTCCCTAAAAGTGACGCCACAGGTGGATATGGTGGTAAAGAGTGCTTTTGGTACAGTGGCCTTTATAAATCAGAGTATCGAGTATAAAAGTTGGAGTGTTACGATCAGGTTGTATAAGGCATTGGTGAGGCCGAATTTAGAGTATTGTGTAGAGTTTTGGTCACCTAGTTACAGGAAGGGTGTAAATAAGGTTGAAAGAGTGCGGAGAAGGATGTTGCTGGGACTTGAGAAGCTGAGTTACAGAGAGAGATTGAATAGGTTAGGACTTTATTCCCTGGAGAATGAGGGGAGATTTGATAGAGGTGTATAAGATTTTGATGGGTGTAGATAGAGTGAATGCAAGCAGGATTTTTCCACTGAGGCTAGGGGAGAAAAAAAACCCAGAGGGCATGGGTTAAGGGTGAAAGGGGAAAAGTTTAAAAGGAATATTAGGAGGGGTTCTTCACACAGAGAGTGGTGGGAGTGTGGAATGAGCTGCCGGATAAATGTGGGGTCACTTTTAACATTTAAGAAAAACTTGGATGGGTTGATGGATGAGAGGGGTGTGGAGGGATATGGTCCAAGTGCAGGGTCAGTGGGACTAGGCAGAGAAATGGTTCAGCACAGACCAGAAGGGCCAAAAGGCCTGTTTCTGAGCTGTAATTTTCTATGGTTCTATGCCCTCCACATCCCTCTGGTAGTGTGGCAACTAGAATTGAACATTATATTCCAAGTGCGGCCTCACTATAAAGCTGCAACATGATTTGCCAATTTTAAACTCAATACCCCAGCCGAAAAGGCAAGCATGAGGAACCTGCGGTGATGTCCTGGAGCTGGGGTGACTGACCTCCAAACACCACAACCATCTTCCTTTCTGCCAAGTATCACTCCATGATGTGGGTATGCCCGCGTTGGACTGGCGTAAACACAGTAAAAAGTCTGACAACACCAGGTTTTAGTCCAACCGATATATTTGATAATATTCTCACAAGCTTTCGAGGTTACCCTCTTTGTCAAGTGAATGGAGAGTTCTGACCTCAGACAGACAGAGCATATTAAGCACAGACAGTTGCTAATTAGAATGCAACTGTCTGTGCTTTGTTTGCTCTGTCTGTCTGAGGTCAGAACTCTCCATTCACTTGACAAAGAGGGTAACCTCGAAAGCTTGTGAGAATATTATCAAATATATCGGTTGGACTAAAACCTGGTGTTGTCAGACTTTCTAAAGTATCCAACTTTAGAAAGTTGGATACTTTAACCAGCGGAGAGCTTTCTCTCTGAATCCCATTGATTCCAACTCTGCTAGATCAATAATTCCAAAAAGGCGGCAAGGGATGGTTGTGTGGTTGTAAAAGTCAGAGTCAACATTTAAAACTTTATTTCATCATGTAATCCGAGTCAGTGACTGATCATTGCTACAGGGGAACTATCTTCTCTGTTCTTCTTACAGCTCTCCTGCTATTTTACGATTGAATATTTGGAAAAGGTTCGTGTGAAATGAAATAAAGTAAAACTCTCATGAAATCTTCCTCCTGTCTGATAATGCTGTTGACTTTTTGACAGGATGTTTATTGCAGAATGCTCAATATTTAACAGACAGGAATTCTCCTGCCCAGGTGAAAGAGTTTGATTGGATAAACATGGAGAGAATGGCCAGAATTCTATCGCTTTGCCAGTGCCAGTGGATTTAGAATCACAGAATCCCTACAGCGCGGAAATTCAGCTCATTGGCGTACACTGACAACAATCCCATCCAGGCTCCATCCCTGTAAGGACACATATCCCCTAGTGCTCCAAATCCCCAATTTCCTGCCTCCAAACCACCCCCAATTAAAAAAATTTAGCACCTCCTTAAATTTACTCACTGTCCCAGCATCCACCACATTTTGGGTAGCGAATTCCGCAAATTCACAACGCTTTGGGAGAAGTTTCTCCTCAGCTCTGTTTTAAATGGTTCTGCATGGAGGTCGCTCACCAGTGGAGTGCCCCAGGGATCTGTTCTGGGACCCTTGCTGTTTGTCATTTTCATAAAATGACCTGGATGAGGAAGTGGAGGGATGGGTTGTTAAGTTCGCCAACGATACAAAGGTCGGCGGTGTTGTGGATGGTCTGGAGGGATGTCAGTAGTTGCAGCGGGACATAGATAGGATGCAAGACTGGGCGGAGAAGTGGCAGATGGACTTCAACGCGGATAAATGTGTAGTGGTCCATTTTGGCAGGACCAATGGGATGAAGGAGTACAATATCAAGGGTAGGAGTCTTAGCAGTGTAGAGGAGCAGACCTCTTGGGGTCTGGGTCCACAGGACTCTTAAATCGGCCTCGCAGGTGGAGGATGTGGTCAAGAAGGCGTATGGTGCACTGGCCTTCATTAATCAAGGGATTGAGTTTAGGAGTCAGGAGGTAATGCTGCAACTTTATAAGACCCTTGTCAGACCCCACTTGGAGTACTGTGCGCAGTTCTGGTCGCCTCACTACAGGAAGGATGTGGAAGCTATTGAGAGGGTGCAGAGGAGATTTACAAGGATGTTGCCTGGATTGGGAGGCATGCCTTATGAAGATAGGTTGAGGGAGCTGGGACTCTTCTCCCTGGAGAGATGAAGGTTGAGAGGCGACCTGATAGAGGTTTATAAAATGTTGAGAGGAATAGATAGGGTGGATTCTCAGAGGCTATTTCCCAGGGCTGAAATGGTCACTACGAGAGGACACAGGTTTAAGGTGCTGGGGAGCAGGTACAGAGGAGATGTCAATGGGGGGTGGGGAGGTGGGGGGAGGAGATGTGAGTGAGTGGAATCGGCTGCCATCGGTGGTGGTGGAGACGAACTTACTGGGGTCTTTTAAAAGGATGAGTATATGGGGTTTAATGAGATTGAGGGTTATAGATAGGTCTGTAGGTTGGTAGGTGTTGATGTGATTGGCACAACTCGTGGGCCGAAGGGCCTGTTTGTGCTGTAGTGTTCTATGTTCTAAATTTGCTATCCCTTTCCTAAGACTATGACCTCTCGTCTTAGAATGTCCCACAAAATTCCTTTTCCATCTGCTCTGATCATCTTCAATATGAATTGTATGGCAGCAACACTTAAGATTTTTAAGGTTCATGGTGGGAGATATAGGAGGGATGTCTGAGGTAGATTGTTTATTCAGTGGTTGAGGTCAGGAATGGACTGCCTGCTGTGATAGTGGAGTCGGACACTGTAGGATCTTTCAAGCGGTTATTGGATAGGCACATGGAGCACTCCAGAATGATAGGGAGTGGGATAGCTTGATCTTGGGATTGGACATAGCTCGGCACAACATTGAGGGCCGAAGGGCCTGTACTGTGCTGTTCGATGTTTCTATCAGCTTTGAAAGAGTTACATTGCAGGAAACTAGGGCAGAGAAAGCAGCGAAATTCATCTGGATTGAGTGCAGCACCTCACAAGATGATATGTGGGAAGGCTTCAAATGTGTACCGCTGAGCTTGCAGGATTAAAACCTCGACGGATGAAATCAGACTGAATAAATATGACCCCGAGCGAATTAGCACAAAATGCTAGTGGAGGGGGCGTTGGGTCCCAAGGGTTCTGGTAACAAAGTTGTTCAAAAAAAAGCAAGGCCAAAATTTTTGCTCTCATATCAGCTGCGCAGAGTCCCAACTCTCCCGAAACAAACTCCTCAGAAACTGTTCCGGCCACTTGGGATTTTCATTTCGGAGATCCAGGAGCATCTGGGTGAGGGATTGGGGGAGGTGGGGGTCCGCTTGGGTCTATGTGGAGTCTGCACATTCTCCCCATGTCTGCGTGGGTTTCCTCCGGGTGCTCCAGTTTCCTCCCACAATCTGGAAGATGTGCTGGTTTAGGCATATTGGCTAAATTCTCCCTCAGTGTACCTGAACAGGCGCCGGAGTGTGGCAGCTGAGGGATTTTTACAGTAATTTCATTGCAGTGTTAATGTAAGCCTACTTGTGACAATAATAAATAAACTTTAAAATAAACTAATGGGAGTCGTGGTGGCTAAAATCATAGAGTCTACTGTGCAGAAGGAGGCCATCTGGCCCAACAAATCTGCAGCGACGACAAAATCACCCAGGTCCTATCCCCGTAACCTTTCTGAGTCCCCCTGACACTAAGAGGCAATTTAGCATGGCCAACTAACCTAACCCGCACATCTTTGGACTGTGGGAGGAAAGCGGAGCACCCGGAGGAAACCCATGCGGACACGGGGAGAATGTGCAAATCCACATACACAGTGACCCGAGCTAGGAATCGAACCCGGGTCCCTGGAGCTGTGAGCCAGCAGTGCTAACCATTATGCCTCCCTCAGAGGTGGGGGGTTCCTTCACCCAATTCCCTTTATTTACAAACTCAACTCGATGGCCAACATGAGAGCGAGAATATCTCAGTCTTGCTTTTTGGAACAACTTTATCACCAGAGCACTCGAACCCACCACCCCCGTCCCACCCCCTTCTGCAACGCCCCCGCCCCCATCTCCGTTGTGTGCTGATCCACACAGGGTCATGTATATTTAGTCTGATCTTGTTTATTGAGGAGATGCTTTAATCCTGTAAGCTCTTCAATACTCACTGGAAGCTATCCTAATGTATCCTCCCACAGTCCAAAGATGTGCGGGTTAGGTTCATTGGCTATGCTAAATTGCCCCTTAGTGTCCTGGGATGTGTAGGTTAGAGGGATTAGCAGGTAAATGTGTAGGGATATGGGGATAGGGTCTGGGTGGGATTGTGTTCGGTGTAGACTCAATGGGCCGAAGGGCCTGTTTCTGCACTGTAGGGTTCTATGCTGGTTCTATATGCAGGATAGAATAGGTGTAGGGTGATGTGGCGGCGCGGGCTCGTTGGGCCGAAGGGCCTGTTTCCCGTGCTGGGTTGTTCTTTGTTCTTTGTTCTTTGTATCAGATCCGATTTTATCATTCTGATTCTAAGTGTTGGGTGGACTGGGAGTGTTTCAGATCTGACTTTTAGACCCATTCTCTGACGTCCCCATACACACACTGCCTGAAAAAATATCAGCGATTCCGAATCGCGCTGCAGACGCCTGTGGGCATGGCTTAACCCACCCGAAATCCTGCAGCTCCCATCGGTGTGCCCAACTGCACACGCGCAGGAGAATGATAGACTGCTGCCTCCCTGCTACATCCCTCCCGGGCTGGATAATGCCTCCCCCTGGCCCCCCAACGAATTTGCCCCATCCCCACAACATTACTGACCTCCTTATCCCCCACCCCCACCGTCCGCCACCCAGCTCAATCACGGGCCCTTCCTCCCTTCCCCCCTCCACCAACCACAGGCAGAGAACCAGCGGACCACCTCTTGCCCCCCCCCCCCCCTCCCCACAATGATCCCAGGCGGAGTGGCAGCAGACCAACCCCCTTCCCCCACGCCAATCTCAGGCCAGAGAGATCCCCCCTCCACCCTCCAGATACCAGGCAAGGTGATCCCCCACTCACCCCAGCCCAAACCCTCCCACACAAGGCCCCCATCTCCTCCGGATCCGATGGTTGTGTGACTCTCTTTCCCCTGTCCCCAGTCTTTGAGCCTCTGATCCACCACATCAACCCCCCCCCCCCCCAACCACCACCCCCCCACTCACCATCAGCCCACCTAGAAGTGCTCACTTGCCTTCCCCTCAACAAGCGAACTGTATGGAACCTTCTGGAACGTTCTCCCAGACTGCCTGCAGCCGATCCGTCCTAACCAGGGGTAGTTCCATTAAGAACACGAGAAAGGACAGGAGATATTCCTGCGCAAAGTGTGTGCATAGACCTGCCCCCCCCCCGCCCTGATTTACTGAGGGCGACCTGGGGCAGCAGAGGCGAAGTGGAACGCCCTCTACCCCTCCCCAGGAGGACGCAGACCCGGGGGGGGGCGCTGATGGACATGTGGCCTAGGAGGAAGCCGGTCAATGCCAGGACACCGGCCTTCCGCCCTTCCAGGGCGGCACGGTAGCACAGTGGTTAGCACTGCTGCTTCACAGCTCCAGGGTCCTGGGTTCGATTCCCGGCTCGGGTCACTGTCTGTGTGGAGTTTGCACATTCTCCTCGTGTCTGCGTGGGTTTTCTCCGGGTGCTCCGGTTTCCTCCCACAGTCCAAAGATGTGCGGGTTAGGTTCATTGGCTATGCTAAAATTGCCCCTTAGTGTCCTGGGATGTGTAGGTTAGAGGGATTAGCAGGTAAAATGTGTAGGGATATGGGGATAGGGTCTGGGTGGGATTATGTTCGGTGCAGACTCGATGGGCCGAAGGGCCTGTTTCTGCACTGTAGGGTTCTATGGGTTCTATGGATACGATAGTGACCTTTAATGAGCGTCTCTACAGCGATGTGAATGGGATGGGAATAGAGGCACACCGTCCCCGGAAGGGTACGGGGTAATAAATCAGATGGGGAGCCTGGTCGCTACAGGCTCGGAGGACCGAATGGCCTGTTCCTGTGCTGTAATTTTCTTTGTGTTTTGTTCGATGGGGAAATGTTTGGCTTCCCGGATTCCTCTCCCTCCCTGCACCTTGTGTTTCAGGGACATATCCGGATGCTCCGGGGCCCTCTGGACTCCAGGCCCCGACCGCAGATCCAGACACCTCGGATGTGTCCTCGGAGGGTACGGGTGAAGGGACCTCCGAGGGTGGCACAATTTTGGCACCAACTTCCACTTTACCACTCACCTTCCCAGATACCGACACACCGGTGGGTCCAGTTAGTGTTGAGGCTTCTGGTCACTCTCCGGAGAGCACCGCACATCTAATAATGTACAGCGGGTGGAGGAGGGAATGTCCGAGGCCTCGGCGTGGAGGTCATCACACTGGCAAAGCCGGGGTGAAGTGGGGAGGAGGAGACCGGGGGGGGCACATCCATGGGTTTTACACCTCAGTTAAGAAGCCCGTTGGTGTGTCAGGAAGTACAGGCTCGATGTATCGGGAAACTCTCAATATTATCCAATTGGTTACTGACCCCTACAAGAGATGCCCCATCATTGACTCTGTCTACACTTCCACTGCCTCAGGGAAGCATAACCAAGAACCCTACCCTCCCCGACATTCTACACAGTGAGCACGTGAGTCGGGAAAAAGGTACGGAAGCCTCGGATACGTAACAACTGACTCCAGAGCCAGCTTCTCCCCTGCTGACATCAGACTCTGTCCACCTCTGATTCCGGCATCTTAATGCATTTCCGTTTTACTTCAGGCATGGTGGCACAGTGGGTTAGCACTGCTGCTTCACAGCTCCAGGGACCCAGGTTCGATTCCCGGCTCGGGGTCACTGTCTGTGTGGAGTTTGCACATTCTCCTCGTGTCTGCGTGGGTTTCCTCCGGGTGCTCCGGTTTCCTCCCACAGTCCAAAGATGTGCGGGTTAGGTTGATTGGACGTGTCAAATTACCCCTCAGTGTCCTGAGTTGCGCAGGTTAGAGGGATTAGCGGGTAAAACACGTAGGGATATGGGGGTAGGGCCTGGGTGGGATTGTGCAAACATAGAACATAGAACACTACAGCACAAACAGGCCCTTCGGCCCACAAGTTGTGCCGATCATATCCCTACCTACCAGGCCTATCTATAACCCTCAATCCCATTAAATCCCATGTAACCATCAATGGGTCACAAGGCTTCTTTCTGCACTGTAGGGTTTCTATGATTTCTATGTACCAATGATGGCCGTGCCTTCAGCTGCCAGGGTTTAAAGCTCTGGAACAACCTCCCCCCCACCCTCCCTCCCCCCAAAACTTCTTCCCCCCCCCTTGAAGATACTCTTTAACCAAGAACAAAGAAAGGTACCACACAGGATCAGACCATTCGGCCCTCCAAGCCTGTGCCGATCACGATGCCCAAACGAAACAAAAATAACACCTTCTGCCCTCACTCAGACTTGATCCCACCTTATTCCTGTACCCATCCAGATGCCTCTTAAATGTTGCTAATGTGCCTGCTTCCACCACCTCCTCTGGCAGCACCTTCCAGGCACCCATCTCCCTCTCTCTGCGTGAAAAACATCTCCCTGAAACTTTCCCCCTCTCACCTTGAACCTGTGCCCCCTTGAAATTGACTCCTCCACCCTGGGAAACACCCCTGACTCATAAGAACATAAGAACATAAGAAATAGGAGCAGGAGTAGGCCATCTGGCCCCTCGAGCCTGCCCCGCCATTCAATAAGATCATGGCTGATCTGTCGTCGCTCAGCTCCACCTTCCCGCCCTCTCCCCATAACCCTTAATCCCCTCTCTTATCAAAAACCCATCAACCCGTTTCTTAAAAATATTTAGCGAGGTAGCCTCCACCACTTCAACGGATAGAGAATTCCAGAGATTCACCACCCTTTGAGTGAAGAAGTTCTTCCTCAACTCCGTTCTAAATCGCCTCCCCTTTATCTTGAGGCTGTGCCCTCTAGTCCTACTGTCCACCCTCTCCACCCACTCCATCCTACTCTCCACCCTGTCTGTGTTTCTCATCGTTTTGTAGACGACTGTCAGGGTCTCCCCTTAGCCTCTGGATTTCGAGTGAAGCCAATCCCCATTTCTTTAACCTCTCCTCATAGTCAGCACCCTCGAGACCAGGGAATATCTCCGTGAACCTTACTCTCTCTCTCCAAAGCATCCACGTCCTTTGGTGCCCAAAACTGCACACAGCATTCTGAAGTTTTATTGATTAGAGCAAGAGGGAATGAAATAATTGTGAGTCACTCAGTTAGATCATTCAGGGATGGGAAATCAATATCAGTCTGCCCATGATGCATAAATCCCTAGTTTTTTTATATATAAACAAGGCTTTGGTGTTGATCAGTTCAGCAGTGCCGAGGATCAGAAAACTCGGAATGTTCTCCATGAGAATATTAATGTAGGTTGTGCTCTGGGGAATGAAGGATTAACAGGATTCAATTGAGTTATATTCAAGAAAGCCGTCTCCCACTCTCTTCCACAATCCTTGCCCTAAACATTGTTTTACCGGACATGTTTTGCTGGCAATGGAGTTGATGAGCTGTCCCTGACATCCGATATTTTCTCGCTAATTTGCAGACTAAACTGGAATATTTCTGCAATGCAAAAGAGGATTTTCAACGCACCAGATCTGCAGCGACACTCCAAGTATCCCACCCAGGCCTATCCCTTCATCCTATTCCCATAACACTGCGCAGTTAGCATAGTTAATCCACCTAACCTGCACATCATTGGACACTAAGGGGCAATTTAGCATGGCCAATCCACCTAACCTGCACATCTTTGGACACTAAGGGGCAATTTAGCATGGCCAATCCACCTAACCTGCACATCTTTGGACACTAAGGGGCAATTTAGCATGGCCAATCCACCTAACCCACACATCTTTGGATATTAAAGGACAATTTAGTGTGGATATCCACTGAACTCACACATTGTTGGACATTGAGGGAAGATGTACCCTGATTAATCCACCTAACCAATACATCTTTGGACACTAAGGGGCAATTTAGCGTGGCCAATCCACCTAACCTACACATATTTGGACACTAAGGGGCAATTTAGCATGGCCAATCCACCATAACTACACATCTTTGGACACTAAGGGGCAATTTAACATGGCCAATCCACCTAACCTACACATCTCTGGACACTAAGGGGCAATTTAGCATGGCCAATCCACCTAACCTGCACATCTTTGGATATTAAAGGACAATTTAGTGTGGATATCCACTGAACCCACACATTGCTGGACATTAAGGGAAGATATACCATGACTAATCCACCTAACCTGCACATATTTGGACACTAAAAAGCAATTTAGCATGGCCAATCCACCTAATCTATACATTTTTGGACTGTGGAAGGAAATTGGAGCACCTGGAGGAAACCCATGCAGACACAGGGAGAGCGTGCAAAGTTTACATGGACAGTCACCTGAGGCGGGAATGGAACCCGATTTCCTGAAGCTGTGATGCAGCAGTGCTAACCAGTGTGCCCACATACCTAGCCAGCTGTAAATGTTATGTGTATAGGTGTATGCTATTGCTCCTACTATTGTAGAGATGCAGCTACATTGAATCTTTCCCTTATGTGCTCATACTAAAGTATATCTTTCCTTGACCAGCTCCAGGCTGAGTGTAACCACTGTTTCAGTGAGTTTAGCTGTGTCCAGACTGACCATTGCGCCAGTGGCTTCTTGACCTTTCGTTTGCGCCCCCCCCCCACCCCGCCTTTTCCTGCTCAACACAAACCTCAGTCTGAGACTGATAACAATCTTTTGATTAGATATTTGACTTATTATTGTCCCATGTATTGGAATACAGTTTTGTTTCTTGTGCGCTATACGGACAAAGCATACCGTTCATAGAATGCGTAGGAGAGAAGGGAAAGGAGAGAGTGCAGAGTGTAGTGTTACAGTCACAGCTAAGGGTGTAGAGAAAGATCAACTTAATGCGAGGTAGATCCATCCAAATGTTTGACAGCAGCAGGGAAGAGGCTGTTCTTGAGTCAGTTGGTACATGACCTCAGATTTTTGTATCTTTTTCCCTGATGGAAGAAGGTGGAAGCGAGAATGTCAGGGGTGTGAGGGGGTCCTTTGCCGAGGCAGTGGGAAGTGTGGACAGAGCCAATGGATGGGAGGTTGGTTTGCGTGATGGATTGGGTTACATTTGTGACCCTTTTGCAGTTCCTTGCAGTCTTGGGCAGAGCAGGAGCCCAGACCAAGCTGCAATACAACTAGGAAGGATGCTTTCTATGGGGCATCTGTAAAAGTTGGTAAAAGTCGTAGCGAACGTGCCAAATTTCCTTCGATACACTGGTGGGCTTTCTTAACTATAGCTTCAAACAGTGGAAACACATTGAGTAGAATTTTCTCATTCTTTCCACTACGGGACACCAGACATGCAAAGGTCCATTGACCTCGGGCGCGATTTTCCAGCCTTGGGATGGGCGGGGCTGGAAAATGCTGCCCAGTGAGTTAAATTCACTTAACTTTTAATCGTGGCAGGAATCAGAGGCGTGAGGACGAGCTGAATGACAGCAGATGGCACCGGGAAAAGTTACATTGATCTTAAAGTGTATAAATAATTCAGAGTGCGAATGTAACAGTTGACAAGCCGAATCTCAAAAGTATAAACTAGTCTTTCTTTTCTTAAAAAAAAAAGCCATTTCCTTGGCTGGGGATTATATGCAGACTGGAACCAATGGAGCTTGGTATTAGATTGCATTAGTGAGTAGACGCATGCAGTTTGGGATGAAAGCAGTCACTGAAGGACTCATTGAAGATAGACAATTAAAGTGTGGCTGGTGGAAAACGCGAGCATCTTTAGCACCGTGCTGCTTAATAGAATGGAACAGGATGAACAAAAACAGGGCGAGTGCTAATTGTTTTAATTCATTACCCTGACGTAAGCCATTATTAGTTCATCTCGTGGCCTCCCTGAGCTTTGATGAGGAACCATATATGAAGACTCTCTAATCTCCGTGCTAATGCGCGCATCAGTGATCCGCAGTGAATGGTGGGGGTGGGGGGGGGGAGGAGGAGAGAGGAATGATCTCCCTGTTAATACTGGGAGGTCTGTATAGAGCGGACGTGAGGAAGATGTTTCTGTTAGGAGGATGCGAGGGCACAGCCTCGGAGTAAAGAACGGAGGTGGGGAGGAATTTCTTCAGCCAGAGGGTGGTGAATGTGTGGGATTCATTGCCACAGAAGGTTATGTAGGCCAGGTCATTCAGAGTCTTGAAGACAGAGATGGGTGGGTTCTTGATTGGTAAGGGGGTCAAAGGTTATGGGGAAAAGAATGGGTCTAAGAGACTTATCAGCCATGATCGAATGGCAGAACAGACTTGATGGACCAAATGGCCTAATTCTGCTCCTATATTCAATGCAGTTACGGTTAAAAGGAGATAAGCACTCATTATTTGGATGCGTTGACCTCTGAACTCAATCCCTTTAACGTCATTAGTGTACGCTTAAACTGGACCAGCTGATGGGCAACACGACAGCTCAGTGACTATCACTGTTTGCTGTACAGACACATGGATTTGGGTCGGTGTCTGTGGGAGTTGGCGCATTCTCCCCGTGTTTGCGTGGGTTTTCTCCGGGTGCTCCGGTTTCCTTCCACATCCCAAAGATGTGCTCTGAGGCTGATTGGTGTAACAAATTGTCCCTGAATGAGTCTCCCCTCAATCTGGTTTCCAATGTGGAGTGCCATGAGCATAGACAAGGGTCATGGGTGGAAGAGGGGACTCACAATGTTAAAATGGTGGCGTGGGCTCGTTGGGCCGAAGGGTCTGTTTCCAGTGCTGTGTTGTTCTTTGGTTGCCTTGCGTCAACTATATTTCAAAGAGGGCCACTGTCACAGTGGAAAGTGGGTTCAAACCCCACTCTGGGAACTTAAGCACAATAACTAGATCAGCTGGAGCCCCCGAGAAAGAACTTCTTCTGTTTCTGAGTTTTAAAGTTTATTGAACCGAGTAAGCTTACATCAACACCGCAATGAAGTTACTGTGAAGATGCTCTAGTCGCCACGCTCCGCCGCCTGTTTGGGTACACTGAGGCCAATGCACCCTAACCTGCACATCTTTGGACTGTGGGAGGAAACCAGAGCACCCGGAGGAAACCCACGCAGACACGGGGAGAATGTGCAGACTCCACACAGACAGTGACCCAAGGCTGGGAAACGAACCCAGGTCTCTGGAGCTGTGAGGCCGCAGTGCTAACCCACTGTGCCACCGTGACACCCTTTGATATGCTTTCGCACTCTGTGCCCATGGGAAGCTGAGGTTTCGGTATGGTACATGTTTACAACCATAGCTTTCTTTACTTGATATCACACAATCTGTGACACTTATTTCAACCTCGCTCTACTCAATGTGCAGACAGCAACACCCAAAAGAGTTAAAACTTACAAGAACCACAAACAACAATCCTGTGTAAGATGAGAGCTTTCAGTAACATATCCTATCATCACCTCAATCCTACCTTCTCTTCTAAATTTAAAAATGGAGAACCTTCCAGTTAATAAACACCAGCTAATTCACCAGTAAAAATGTGTTTTTCCACATAAGTGGACTTCATTAAGAGGAAAATTACATTTTACATTGAGTGATAAGTATCTTTCCATCGTAAATTGAAAGCAGCCAGACTTATGAATTCCGCAGCAGAATATGAGGAGAGCAAAGTGTTTTAGGATCATAGAATCCCTACAGTGCAGGAGGAGGCCATTCAGCCCATCATGTCTGCACTGACAATAAACCCACCCAGCCCCTTCCTCCATAACCTCACATATTTACCCTGCTAATCTCCCTGACACTAACACTAAGGAGCAATTTAGCACAGCCAGTCAACTAACCACAGATATTTGTGGGACTCTGGATTTAACCAGGCCTGTCTCTCTCTCTCTCTCTCTCTCATCCCACCCCACACATTTCCCGTAGGTATTTAATCTAACCTTTGGACAATAAGGAGAAATTTAGCACGGCCAATCCACCTAACCCACACATCTTTGGACTGTGGGAGGAAACCAGAGTACCCGGAGGAAACCCACGCAGACACGGGGAGAACATGCAAACTCCACACAGGCAGTGACCCGAGCCGGGAATCGAACCCAGGGCCCTGGAGCTGTGAAGCTGCAGTGCTAACCACTGTGCTACCGTGCCACCCAGGTGTTTCAGCGTGTGTGAGAGAAAGAGAATGTGAGTCAGTGTGTGAGAGATAAAAAATTGCAGCTCAGAAACAGACCTTTTGGCCCTTCTTGTCTGTGCTGGACCATTTTTTTGCCTAGTCCCACTGACCTGCACTTGGACCATATCCCTCCACACCCCTCTCATCCATGAACCCGTCCAAGCTTTTCTTAAATGTTAAAAGTGACCCCGCATTTATCCGGCAGCTCATTCCACACTCCCACCACTCTGTGTGTGAAGAACCCCCCCTAATATTCCCTTTTCCCCCTATACCCTTAACCCATGCTCTCTGGTTTTTCTCTCCCCTAGTCTCAGTGGAGAAAGCCTGCTTGCATTCACTCTATCGATACCCATCATAATTTTATACACAAGATATTGTGTGAGAGTATGTGCGAGGGATATTTGTAAGTCTGACACATTGACTGTGAGAGTGTGTGTGCAAGAGTGTGAAAGTGTGTGTGAGTGAGAGCTACACGAGTGTATTTGCGAGTAAGTGTGAGTTTCAGTGTGTGTGTGACTGCATACTTGGAATTAAATGGAGGTGTGAAAACAGTCTCTCGCACACACACACACACTCAGACTTTCTCACACACATATACCGACACATCCATTCTCTCGCACACATATACCGACACATCCATTCTCTGGCACACATATACCGACACATCCATTCTCTCGCACACATATACCGACACATCCATTCTCTCACACACATATACCGACACATCCATTCTCTCACACACATATACCGACACATCCATTCTCTCACACACATATACCGACACATACATTCTCTCACACACATATACCGACACATCCATTCTCTCACACACATATACCGACACATCCATTCTCTCGCACACATATACCGACACATCCATTCTCTCGCACACATATACCGACACATCCATTCTCTCGCACACATATACCGACACATCCATTCTCTCACACACATATACCGACACATCCATTCTCTCGCACACATATACCGACACATCCATTCTCTCACACACATATACCGACACATCCATTCTCTCACACACATATACCGACACATCCATTCTCTCACACACATATACCGACACATCCATTCTCTCACACACATATACCGACACATCCATTCTCTCGCACACATATACCGACACATCCATTCTCTCGCACACATATACCGACACATCCATTCTCTCGCACACATATACCGACACATCCATTCTCTCGCACACATATACCGACACATCCATTCTCTCACACACATATACCGACACATCCATTCTCTCATACACATATACCGACACATCCATTCTCTCTCATACATATACCGACACATCCATTCTCTCTCACACATATACCGACCACATACATTCTCTCACACACATATACCGACACATCCATTCTCTCACACACATATACCGACACATCCATTCTCTCACACACATATACCGACACATACATTCTCTCACACACATATACCGACACATCCATTCTCTCACACACATATACCGACACATCCATTCTCTCACACACATATACCGACACATCCATTCTCTCACACACATATACCGACACATCCATTCTCTCACACACATATACCGACACATACATTCTCTCACACACATATACCGACACATCCATTCTCTCACACACATATACCGACACATCCATTCTCTCTCACACATATACCGACACATACATTCTCTCACACACATATACCGACACATCCATTCTCTCACACACATATACTGACACATACATTCTCTCACACACATATACCGACACATCCATTCTCTCACACACATATACCGACACATCCATTCTCTCACACACATATACCGACACATCCATTCTCTCACACACATATACCGACACATCCATTCTCTCACACACATATACCGACACATCCATTCTCTCACACACATATACCGACACATCCATTCTCTCACACACATATACCGACACATCCATTCTCTCACACACATATACCGACACATCCATTCTCTCACACACATATACCGACACATCCATTCTCTCACACACATATACCGACACATACATTCTCTCACACACATATACCGACACATCCATTCTCTCTCACACATATACCGACACATACATTCTCTCACACACATATACCGACACATCCATTCTCTCACACACATATACCGACACATCCATTCTCTCACACACATATACCGACACATCCATTCTCTCACACACATATACTGACACATCCATTCTCTCACACACATATACTGACACATCCATTCTCTCACACACATATACCGACACATACATTCTCTCACACACATATACCGACACATCCATTCTCTCACACACATATACCGACACATCCATTCTCTCGCACACATATACCGACACATCCATTCTCTCACACACATATACCGACACATCCATTCTCTCATACACATATACCGACACATCCATTCTCTCACACACATATACCGACACATCCATTCTCTCACACACATATACCGACACATCCATTCTCTCGCACACATATACCGACACATCCATTCTCTCGCACACATATACCGACACATCCATTCTCTCACACACATATACCGACACATCCATTCTCTCACACACATATACCGACACATCCATTCTCTCTCATACATATACCGACACATCCATTCTCTCACACACACACACTTACACTCTCTTTCATACACACGCCCACATACACACCCTCTTTCTCACATCCACATTTATGGGTAGCACAGTGGTTAGCACTGCTGCCGCACAGTGCCAGGGATCTGGGTTCGACTCCCGGTTTGGATTGATATTTATGTGGAGTTTGCATGGATTCCTTCTGGGTGCTCCGGTTTCCCCCCACGCTCCAAAGATGTGCGGGTTAGGTGCATTGGCCGTGTTAAATCATCCCTTAATGACCCGGGATGTGTAGGTTAGGGAGGTTAGCTGGGTAAATATGTGCGGTTGCGGGGATAAGGTGGGATTGTGGTCAGTGAAGACTCAATGGGCCAAATCGCTTCCTTCTGTACGATAGGGTTTCTAAGATTTACACACACACACACATACACACACACAAACAGGCAGACACACACACACACTCGGGTGCTCCAGTTTCCTCCCACAGTCTGAAAGACGTGCTGGTTAGGGTGCATTGGCCGTGCTAAATTCACCCTCAGTGTACCCCAACATGAATGTGGTAACTAAGGGATTTTCACAATAACTTCATTGCAGTGTTAATGTAAGCCTACTTGTGACGCGAATGAATAAAGTTTAATTCTCTCTCTCACACACACACGCAGAAACACATAGACACACACACACACATACTCACACACACAGAAACATACACACAAACACACACACACACACACACAGAAACACATACACACATACTCACAAACACAGAAACACACACAGAAACACACACACACACACACACTCACAGAAACACACACTCACACACACACAGAAACACACACACACACACACACACAGAAACACACACACACACAGAAACACACACTCACACACACACACACACACACACACACACAGAAACACACACACTCACACACAGACACACACAGACACAGACACACACACACACACACACAGAAACACACACACACACAGACACAGACACACACACACAGACACACACACACACACAGACACAGACACACACACACACAGACACAGACACACACACACACACTCACACACAGACACACTCACACACAGACACACACAGACACAGACAGACACACACTCACACACACACACACACAGACACAGACAGACACACACTCACACACACACACACAGACACACACACACTCACACACACACACACACAGACACAGACACACACACACACACACTCACACACAGACACACTCACACACAGACACACACAGACACAGACAGACACACACTCACACACACACACACACAGACACAGACAGACACACACTCACACACACACACACAGACACACACACACTCACACACACACACACACACACAGACACACACACACACACACACAGACACACAGACACACACACAGACACACACAGACACACACACAGACACACACACACACACACAGACACACACAGACACAGACACAGACACACACAGACACACACA